>JARHVA010006913.1:60000-322500 GCA_037957365.1 Torreya grandis | reverse complement strand
TGTGTATAATTATCTAAAATAGGATATATAACTAAATTCATAGAATGCACCTTGGTATGTGAGGTAACATTCTCATCAACATGATATTGAATAGGTGTAGTAATTTCAACTAGAGAGAAACATTCCATAGGTGTGATAACCAACTATAGTGGTGGTGGGGATAGAGGGGTAAATGCTTGAGGTGTGAGAGGGTACTAATATGGAATGCATGAAAATATTACTACTTCTAGACATTTATAAATTTAACACATCGATGGGTAAACACATGAATCCAAAAGAGGTTAGTTTTCATTAGTATGAAAAACAATAATAAAACAATATTAAAACTAACTTCTTAAGTATGGTCCTTGGATTGGGCAAGGTATATTAAAAAAATAACAAATAAAAAGTAATAAAAAAAACATATACCTTCCTCATTGAATCTCCTTCAAATATGGCTCACATGCATAATTGTGCCTAAATGTAGAGTTCAATATTTTTAACAATTTCATGGTGTAACTTCCATAAACATCTCGCCAAGCACTATATAGTATGGTTTATAGATCAATTATAAGATAATAGATGAATCTTTTGGATTATTTTTTGTAGAGTTTATTTTCATAATAAAATTTTATTTTATTTTATGGTGGCCCTTGTATTTATAATATTGGTATAATTATGAGAACCATTGATATAAATGTGAGGATCAAGGGCCCAAGATCAATCAAATTTGGTGGACTAAATGAATTTAATTTTGGATTAATATTATAATTATTAGGCATGGCTCAACATTCCTAATATTTGTTGTATTTACATTGATATTTTGCATTGTTGACTTTTACGACTGATGATGTCACTTTTAGATATTTTGTTAAATTTGGAATTTCCAAAATTATATATTCATCCAATTTCAATGGATTTTTTATCTTAACCATTTAATTATATTTGATTAGTTAAGAAATCCTAATTATCCTTTTTCACAAATCTTGGAATTTAATAAGTTGTCATATATAAGTGGTCAAAAATATCAATTTCGTAGGATGCCATTTGACTAGAGATGAATTAGAATAAGATGATGATTGTGTATGGTGAATTTACCCTATTAAGGATGCATTAATGTGATTTATAAATTTCACACTACATGTGTAGATAAATTATAATGTTTTAGTGGTATTTGGTCCATGTTGTACTTGTGGGAAGTCAATTTGAATTGTAGTTTTGAGATGATAGTGGTATAAATTAGACCTATAAATGTTTTACCCTATTTGAAAGGGTGTGGAGAGAAACTCAGATGAATCAATGTATTTTCAAAGAATAAAAAGGTAACTTAAATGATCACAATTATAAGAAATGATTGTGTTCCCACTTTTGTTGAATTTACTTAATTTGTATAAAAATGAGCTCACTAAAATGCACCAAACAATATTTGGGAGGGCCATGATTACCCATTGAGGTTATGGTGGAAAAACTCATTTTGATGGATTTGCTCTCAAATAAAATAAAATGAAATGTGTTTCAGTATGAAAGGCTTAAAATGGAGTAATTAGAAGAAAATGAAACAAAAAATGAACAAAAGAGTTAAAAATAAGCCTATTGGGAAGAAAAATGGAGCACAAATAGGGTCATGGGGGAAATTAAAATTTTAGGCTATAAAAATACCCCCTAGGGGGTGAAAACTATTCATTTTCACCCTCCCCTATATAAATCTAGAGATCTAGTTTTGTAGATAAGAGTAGTGCATAAAATGGCCCATATCCCACACCACAATCACCTTAATGAGTGTATGCAAGAGTACCAAGGATCAAAGAGGAGAGTTAAATTGGTAAGTATAATTTACATTGGTCAATTTTTTCATTAATTTCATTTAATGCACTTAGGGAAGTCACAACATATTGAAATCTCAATTTTCAAATAAATGAAAATGGTTAGATCACTCACATAAATAGCAACATCATTTGCCAAAAAGTGAGAGTGTGACCTGATCAATAATATCTCCCAAATGATTGGAAATTTCCAAAATGGTGAGTTTGAATTTTCAAATGAAAAATGACTTTAATGGTGAGAATGTCGAGAAATCAATGAAATCATGCATATAGATAAAAAAATTATAAAATACTAAAATTTCTCTAAATAATGTGGCTAACTCGATAATTGGTGGGAATGTTAACCAAATAAAAAATTTACTTGATAAATAGAGAGAACATTGATCAACATAGATAAAATGGTGGGAACATCAAGTAAAATGACATAGACATCTTACCAAATAATTATATTACCAAGAAAATGGTGATACTATTGAAAGACAAACTAGGGCAAGTATAGTAAAAATAAAGTAGGCTAAAAGAAGAAAATACTAAGCCCAAAGGTAGAAGAAAGTGGTAATACATATTAAAAAAATAGAAATATATAAATCAATGAAGTGATTTTGACATGTTTTATGATATGTAGGATTGAGTGGAGGTCATGACATCATGAAAACAATGGTATGAGTGTTACACTATCCAAATATTATGACCAAGGACATGGTGGCATTTTTGGAGGTAGTAGGGTTACTTCATGTGACATAAATGCTATTTATTTGATCTAAAATGGATTGTCATTGAACATTTGATAAGTTTCATCACTTTGAGACATCAAACTTTGATTTTACAATAATCAAGACTATAGTGACATTGGAGAATGTATGGAAGATTATTAGGCTTTCAATTTGAGGATAAACGATTCAATGGATGTGACACTATAGTCTATCCATACTACAGGACTTGATAGGCATCACAAAAATTATGATAGAGGGTGGGCCATTTTTATTGATGACCTATAGGATCTAGCATTTCCATTGGATGTTATTCCTAAAGGGGGTGGTGATGGCGAAGTAATGATAGTAGGAAAATCACATGCATATCTCTTTCACCACCAGAATAGGTGTTAGTGCCCAATGAGGTGGTGATTTTGATGGTGATTTTTAGTGACATATTACTACCTTACAAGAGGAAGTGGTATTTTTATATTAGATTGATAAGAGTGGTACATGTTATGTTATACTCAACTATGTACTCTGATTATAGTAGTTAGAGTTGTGTTGCGAAAAAGGGTTTTGGTAAATACCATAATTTTGATAAGATGTTGAAGCAACATTGTCTAACTCTATTTAACCATTCTTCATAAAATCTTAAATGAAGTTTTTAAGTTACACACATATATGAATTAAATTGCCCTTATACTAATAGTGGTCACATAACTCATTCTCCCTATACCCATTAGGTTGAGGTTGGCCTTTTGGAAGTGGTTTTATAACTATCCAAATTATCATATTAACTACAACCAACTTATAAAACACTATATCAATAGGTTCAGCAAGGTCACTAAAAGTTATTTTTGATATTGACCTCCTCTTGGAGGTGGTATTTATAAATTAAATGGCTAAGTAAGTGGGTTTCCTTAGGCATGTAGTGATTGCACCATTTTCACATATCTAGATTTGTTTACCCTATCTGATACAACATTTTTTTATTGAAAGCTTTAGGTTTTCCAAAGGTACTTGCCTGAGCTTGCACATGAGATTGTAGATAGACCTTGTTCTAAGTTTAGTTTCAAGAATAGATTAAATTATCAATATTGACTTGCTTAATTTTTATTCATTTGTCAATAATCTCTTCAAATGTATTTTCACAATGAATTTTGAGACTATAAGCTATGTCTATTTGTAGTTTAGTGGTAAATATTATTGCCAATTACTTATTAGAAGGTTGTTTGGGAATCACCTGGCCATGTATACCATTATTGTAAATAATTAGAGAAACTTTATCCTCCCCTTTGTTTTTCATGCTATAATTAACCCATATTCACCTCATGTTCTACATTATAAGAGAAGTGCTACACAAACATTTCAGATAAATCATCAAAATTATCAATAAAATTTGTGGGTAAATGGATAAATCACTCTAAATCTTACCCAACCAAACTATAGGGAAATAAGTGATGTAAATACACACTATTATATGCCACCTCTTGGAAATCAATGAATAACTCTTTTAATTTCTCCTTTTGATCAACCTTCCCTTTTTACTCTTTAAGTTTAGGCATATAAACATTATGGGTAAAGGTATCACAACATAAATCATATAGAAAAAAGAAGAGCTACATGTGGACAACATTTGAAATTGGTTTTTTCCCACCAAGTTGGCCCCCCTAAGTGCGATCGGCAGGATCATGGATCCAATGGAGGACACTACTAGTGGCAGCGCCTCTGGGGATCTATTCAGAAATATGGTAGTGGATAGTCCATCTAATGAATGGAAGAAGGCACTTATAGGTGAAAAGACGTGCCCCTCAAAAATCATGATGAGCCTCCCTGTTATCTCAGAGGGCACGGCCCTGCATATCCCAAATGATCTAGTGGAGGAAATCATGGCATCCATGGACCTTACATTGGTAGGTAAGTTTTTTTCTTTTCATCCAAGTATCAAAATTATTAGGAAATGGGTTATAGCTAGGTGGAAAGTTAAGGGTAGTGTTTTGATCACTGCCATGGCAAGAGGCCTATTCCTTTTTAGTTTTACGAATAGGGAGGACATGATCACTACTCTTACTAGAGGACCATGGCTGTATGGCCCACATTATCTTGCCCTATACTCATGGAAACCAAGATTTAACCCTAACTCAAACCTTAATAAGTCTACTCCTAATTGGGTAAGACTATTAGGGTTCCCTTTGGAATTCTGGGATGAAAAAATTTTCACAGCTATTGGCAATTCTATTGGCCAATATGTCACTATAGATCATACAACTAGAATAAAGTCTAGATGTGTGTACGCTACACATTGTATCAATGTTGAAATAAATAGGACTCTCCCTATGACCATAGAGCTAAACTCTAAATATGGGACCTGGACTCAGCTGATCACTTATGAATATGCTACCACTTTTTGTCAAATATGTAAGAGAAAGGGACATTTAATGACATAATGCACAACAAAGCAAAAGGGGAGGAAAGATGATTCCCAAATTGAAGGGGAGGATCAGGCTCTCATTTACAGAAAGAACAGCAAGCAGGAAATAGAGAGTAATGTGAAAAATCTTGACAACATAGAAAAGGGAGAGGAGGAGATGAGAAAGGAGGATATTACTAATAGTGAGGGAAAAGCTGTCCCAAAGGAAAATATAGTATCAACTGATAGTTAAAAGCCTATACTTAACACATCCAACCCTCTATAAAAATAGACTAATATGTCTAAGGAAGGAGAAAGAGGTAACCTTTTAACAGAGGTAGTCAATGAAGAAGACAAAGTTCCAAGAGTTGGATAGGAAGAAGTAACTCTAGAAAGTCCCACTAAAGGAGAAGCATACCCATAGCTAAATACAGACATTTTCCATGCTTTGGAAGTAGGAAACTACTTAGCAATAGGTGTAACAGGACAAAGTGGCAATAATGAAGAGGAGGAATGGGTTACCCCAAAGAAAAGGAACTGAAAAGGTAAAAAATTTGTAGATGTTGGCACTGAGCCCAAACAAGGGAGGCCAACCCTATGAGAAACAAGACAAAGAGAGATTTCTAGGGAGATTTCCAGTGGTAAATAGAATACACTGGAGACCCAACACCCAAACCCTCTAAATGATAATATTATCTTGGAACCTGAGGGGCTTTAAAAGTCCCTCAAAGCAGTTTGAGTTTAAAAACTACATTTTAGATAATAAATTAGATATTTTATTACTCCAAGAAGTTAAGATCAATGAGGAGAATTTTATGAAAATTTCTACCTATATATGGCCTAAGGTAGATTTTTGCATTAGTCATGCTGAAGGGGCTTCAGGGGGGATTGTCACTATATGGAATAGTGCTAAAATCTAGGGGTCTCTTATGGCTTATAATAAACACTTCTTGATTACCAATTTTTCTATGAAATCTTTAAACTGGTCATTGATCAATGTCTATGGCCTAAATAATAGAGCTTTGAGATAGAAATTATGGATAGACCTGAGCAGTTTCAAGAATAATCCCTAGAACATTAGATGGATGTTAGCTAGATATTTTAACACTCCTTTATACCCTTCTAAAAAATAGAGTGGAATTATGGATTACTCAGACAATTGGGGATTATTGGACATAGAGCTACAAAACCAAAATTTTACCTAGACCAATAGAAGAAGAGGAGATCAAATGATTCAGGTTAAATTAGACAAATTTCTTATATCAAGTAACTAGAAGGATTATCATAATATGCAGGCACAAGCTTTCCCTAGAACCATGTCTGATCACTGCCTGATCTTCCTCAGTTGGAGAGAATAGGGACATTCTGGACCTTCCCCATTCTATTTTAAAGCTATGTGGATCAAACACTAAGACTTTAGACAAATGGTGGCCCAATGGTGGAAAATTCCTATTCAAGGTACTCCTATGTTCATAATAGTTAAGAAACTCCAACACATTAAACAAGAAGTTCATGGATGGAATAGATACAACTTTGGGTAGGTCTTCCAGCAGAAGAAAAATATAGTGGGAAAACTCAAGGATATACAGCAACTGATTGATCAAGGGGATGACTCTGAGGACACTTTAGAAGAATAGAATATCCTATCTTTAGAATGGAAGAATCTTATGGAAAGAGAAGAGGTTTTTTTGGAAATAGAAATCTTGTGTTTAGTGGCTTAAAGAGGGGGATAGGAACACTTCCTTTTTTCATCTCTCATCTATGAAACATAGTAAAGCCAACTCAATAACGAAGCTTATCCTAGATAATGGTGACATTATTACCGAGGATAATGAAATAGGGGAACAAGCCAGGGCTTTCTTTTAGAATCTACTTACGAAAGAAAATAATAATGATAGAATTGATAGACTTATGAATCAATTTATTCTTAAAATCCCTTGTTTGATAATAGAATAAGATAATCTAGAGATGTTAAAACCTATATCTGAGGAAGAAGTCCATGTTATTTTATTCTCCATGGGTGATTTTAAAGCCCTAGGTCTTAATGGCTTTCCTCCTATATTCCATCAAGAATATTGGGAGATAGTAAGAGCAGACTTCATGGTTGCTATGCATGATTTTTTTAGATCAGGTAAACTTTTGAAACAAGCTTATAATACCTTCATAGTACTTGTTCCTAAAAAATCACAACCTTCACACCTCACTAATTTCAAGCCCATTAGTCTATGCAACACTATGTATAAGTTATGTACTAAAATGTTGGTCATGAGGATTCAACCTTTGCTAGACAAAATTATTTCTCCTGCTCAAGAAGGTTTCATCCCAGGCAGGTAGATTCTTGATGCTGTGATCACCACACATGAGACTATTCACTCCATGGATAAGAGCAAAATCCCTGGGATGGCTCTCAAGCTTGATATTTGTAAAGCTTATATTAGATTCTCATGGAATTTTCTATTCCAAGTGATCAAAAAATTTGGGTTTAATGATAAAATGTCTTGCTTGTTATGGAACGCGATCTCTTCTGCAAAATTCTCAGTGCTAGTTAATGGTTTTCCTAGAGGGTTTTTCTCATCCTCAAGAGGAATTTGTTAGGGAGACCCTCTCTCCCTATACTTATTCATCATTATGGTTGAGGCACTGGGAAGATACATACAAGCAGATATAGCCTCAAAAAAGCTAGTGGGCATCAAACCTACCTCCTCCCTTCATCCTATGGTAGTACAACAGTTTGTGGATGATACCATCTTCTTTGGCATCTCATCAATGATTAAAGCTAGAATATGGAAGAATATCTTAAATAATTATGCCAGAGAGTCAGGACAAAGGATCAATTTCTAGAAAAGCAATGTGTATTTCTTCAACACTCCTAATGAACTTAGACATAAAATCATTGATATATTAGAATGTGCTAAAGCTAGCCTACTAGCTACCTACCTAGGTCTCCCACTCTCAGTAAAAGTAGTATCTCCTAGATTTTGGAATGGAATTGTGGAAATAATCTAGAGGAAACTTCTTGGTTGGAATGGGAAACTACTCAGCAGTGCTGGTAAACTGTAACTTCTTTGGGCTTCGCTGCAAGGTATTCCTACATACTTCCTGTCTCTTTTTAAAATTCTTGCATATTTTGCTGAGAAACTAGAATAGATCCAAAGGAAATGAGTGGAAGACAAATAGAGAATGTCTTTAGTCATATGGGAAAAAGTGTGTCTTCCAAAATCTCATGGTGGACTTGATATTAGGTCCATCAAGAACATGAACAAAGCCCTTCTCTCAAAATTTAGTTGGAACCTGATCCATAAAAACAATGATTGGGGGGAAATAATGTATGCCAAATACATGCATAGCATTGATGATTCCAAATTTCTTCAACAAACGAGATTACCCCAGGGATCTGTGATATGGAATAAAATGTTAAAAAGTAGAAGCCTTCTCAAACAGGGAATTAGATGGAAACTTGGAAAGGGTTAGCATATTAAATTCTGGGATGATATCTAGTTAAAGGACAAGGCTCTCATCACACAGGGAAACTGTGGAGAGATTTCTGACTTGACTACCCAATTTTTTGGAGTTAGGGTTAGTGATTATATGGAAAATAATAATGGGATGAGGAGATGGAAAAATCTTTTGGATTGTTTTGTGCACTGGCCTGAGCTTTTCTCAAGAGTTCGGGAGATCCAGTAGTGCGTTCAAGAGATTAGAATCCATCTCTTTCCCTAGGAGGATGAAAAATAATGGTGGCTAGATAAGAATGCATCATTCTCTATAAAATTTGCTTACTATCTGCTCATTCCTGAAGCTCAGAATAAAGATGTATGGAAAAAGGTTTGGAATCATAAACTTATTCCAAAAATTAACATGTTTTGGTGGGCTGCTACTCATAACAAAATCCTTACTCAGGATAACCTTCAAAAGAGAGGGTTTACTTTGGTTAACAGATGTTTCTTGTGTGGTTCAAAAGAGGAATCAATTTCACACCTCTTTATCCACTGTGAGTTTACCCAAGAATTATGGGGCACAATACTTAACAACTTTGGTATTGAATGGGTCTACAATTTTGACCTTAAAGAAGTAATTCTCAGTTGGAACCCAACCTTCACACATCCCTAGCTTATGGAATTATGGAAGCAAGATCTGCCATGTTTGAGTTGGACTTTATGGAAAGAGTGAAATCACAAAATTTTTAGGGACACTGCTAGAAATGCTTCTCAGGTGTTTACCTCCTTTGTTAAGACCATTATGGAAAGTGTTACAACAACTCATATTCATGTTGTGGAGAAACCCCTATCTCAAATTGAAAGCCAAATTATAGCCAAATGGAAGGTTTTAAACCAGATCCCTAGGTATAATAACTCCAAAATACTATAGAGACTTAATACGAAATGGATCCCCCCTAAACCTAACTGGATGAAACTCAACTTTGATGGGGCATCCAAGTTGGATGGTAAAGCTAATGGAGGAGGAATTATAAGGAATGATAAAGGATGGATGTTTGTTGTCTATGCTGGTGGAATTGGATGCCAGAGCAACAACTATGCTGAAGTAATGGCTTTACTATGGGGATTAAAGTTAGCTATATCCCTAGGAATAAGAAACTTGAATATACAAGGAGACTCTAATATGGTCATAGATGCCATTAATAAAGCTTCAAATGTGGGAATCAAGCTAAAATACATCTTTATTGATATCCAATTTCTTTTACAAAAGTTTTCTAAAGTTGAGATTTCCCATAGCTACAAAGAAGGCAACAGGGTTGTTGATGCTTGTGCCAACCTTGGGCAGCAATTTTCAGGTTGGAGGGTGTGGCGACAAGGTGTTCATATTCCATTAAACATTAGGGAGATCATTCAAAAGGAGATGACTTGTTAGGAATGAGGTGTATTGATGACCCTGAAAAGACCCCTGTTGATACCCCCAGCTCCTTTGTGAGCAATAAGGGCAAGAAGAGAAAGGTTGATGAAGAGGAAGAAAATTTTAAAGCGACTATGGAAGGGACCCATAATAATCTAGGCAAGGCCATGGGGGCCCAAAGTGGAATATCTCATAAGCCTTCCAAAATTAATAAGGATTCCCCTCTGGAGTGTGAAGGTCAAGGCAGATTGCTGGTAAGCCAGCCCCAAAGGCTAGATTGATTGATTATTCATAAAGTGCTTTGAAAGAAGCAACCCAAGAGGAATAGTCTAAGGAGCTATAAATCCAATAAAGTCTAGAGGACACTAGAGGGAAGAAGGCTACTAGAGATTTTGAGGTTACTGAGGAGCACGATCCTGACACTATGGGAACTACTGACAATAAGGGGAAAATGTATGTCAAGGAAGTTGGTGAGGGCACTGAGAATGAGACTGATTGTAAAACTAAAATTGGGGCCCTGAAGGACCACATTCAGAAGCTAGAGAAGCTGTTCGCCAAAGGGCTTCGTAATACAATTTTGCTGAACATGTCTATGCTGGAAGTGGTGGGTAATACTAGGTATGCTGACAATGTAGAGAATGAGAAACTTAATGATCTTATCAAATCAATAGTTATGTAAGGGGAGACCTCTTTGACTCTAGTCTTCCCATGGCCTATGTTTTGTTTTTATTTGTTGTTCTCGGCTATGTCATTGTCTCTCTGAAGGCATTTTTTGTTTATTTGCCTTCTTGTCTTTTTTGACTGTATAGGGTTCGGCCCTTGGTTTGCCACCTTACTTAATCAAAACCATAAATCATATGAAAGGGATAAGAGCATATGTCATCCAATTTGAACTTATTACCCTAATTATATGCTTAAATTGTAGAAACTATATATTTCACCTCTTTTAAGTCTTTAAAAGTGGGGATGAGTTGAGTTGGAATGGGTACGTGTTGTTGGGTATTCAAAAGTAGATTACCCTAGTTTAGATAAAGCAGTGGAATGGAAAATTTGTAAATAGGTATCATATTAGTTATTCTACCAAGAATGTTCACCCTTTGATTGGTGTTCTATTGATAATAGGGCACTTGATAATGATAACCATTCAAAAGAGGATCAGGAACATGACACTAATTGCAAGGGAATTGTGGTCTAAATGGAGGTCTATATTTTTTAGATTTAACAAGACTTTTTGGGAATGGAAAGGAACATGTTGTTGATTTATAGGAATATGTTGAATAAGGGACACTTATTATTATTTAGGTGGAAGCTATCTAGAAATAATGTGTTGTTTTTTTGAAGAGGCATACTTATTATTATAAGTGGTAAGTGGTTGACTAATAGGAACATGTTTTTTATTAGTAAAATTCTATTGAATATTAGTCACCACTTTCTAAGGTAGAGGATTGGTTTTCACTTATTGAGTTGGAGTATTAATCATCACTTGTTGAGGTGGAGTATTGGTCACCACTTACTAAGGTGAAGTATTGATTACCACTTGTTGAGGTGGAAGATTGGTTTGGGTTCATTAGTGTTGAAATAAAGGGATTATTGGGGAGAGGGTGTTTAGAACCTACTATTATAGATTAGGCATGTTTGAAACCTATTTTTGTAAAGTGTTAAAAATGTTGAAAAAAAATAATTATTGGGATATTGGAATAATGTTTTTTAAGTTTTGGATGGCATTTGATGTGGGTTAAATTATACTAGTTGTAACTTGTCAAATCACATTTTGGGAAAAATCCATTGAGGGATTTATATTAGGGTTAACCAATGGATCACTACCATATATAGGAGTATTAAAGAGATCTCTAGATAATGTGTTGCTAGAAGTAGATTTATTATCTGGTAGTGCAAGGGACATCTCTTAACGATCTATAACCAAATAGTGTAATTTCTCCACTAGAAATCCAATTAGAAACCTGCACCAACCTCTAATAATCTTACAATATTTGTTTCTTTGTTATCAACAAGGTGCCATGTAAATTGGTCTTTTCCATATTTTGCATTAGATGGAACATTCATGAGTAAGTATTGATTTTATCTAGATTATGTAATAGATGGCTTATTTTTGAGGTAATGTTGATTTTGTCCAAGTTTGACACTAGATGACATATTTGGGAGGTATTTTTATACCTCTTTTTATGTAGTATCAAATCGAAAGAGGGGTAAAAATAGCTCCAATGTGTGTATATTTTGTAATGTTTGGATTTACAATCCTCAGCTTGGGATAAGTTTGAATGTTTAAAATTTGATTTGATTTGGAAGGTAGTTTTGAATGCAGTAGAATTTTGGAATAAACTTGATAGTTTTAATGTTTAAATTAACTTGTTTTTATGTAAAGGAAAATATCAAAATGAAAATAATGTGCCAATGTAAATAGTCAATTATGAAAGATATGTGAATCAAACTTGTTTTAAAAATTGTGCACAAATCTTGGAATATCAAGTGATTTAAAGTGTTTATTTCTCATTAAAATATATAAGGGTTAAATTTTTGAATCTCAAAAGTGTTTGATTTTGGAGTTGACTTTGAATTGATAATATTGGACACTTGACTGGTGAATGTAGAAAAGTAACTTGATTATTTTAATAATTATTGAACTTTAGAACAATTGTCCTAGGCTTTTTGATTTGATTTCAAAATTTTACTTTAGGCTATGAATAATTTCAATTTTTAATATTCGTTTGATTTGAATTTCTGTGAACTTTGGATCAAAATTGTGTTTTAGACAATGTTCAACCTTAATTGAACAAGGTTTTGACTCTAAAAAAAAGAAAGGTTTGATTTTGAATTCAAAAGAGTTAACCTTTAACTTTGAAAAGTTTAACCTTGACATTAGGCTTATACTAGAACTTGGACCACATTTTTGAATTGGTTTTGAATCATAAATTAGAATTTGATTGAAATTAGGGATTGTTCAAAATGGATAACATAATGACATGATTTTGAAAAAGGAGGATTTAAATTAGACAAAATTATGTATATAAGGTATTAATTTTTGACTTTGAATATGGATAGATTAATGCCTTATTATATAAGTATATATAGACTAAGTTTGAGACTTATTTTTAGAGATACAATTAATTTTGACACAACATTCAAGTATGTAATCCTATCTTAGTGGTAAATTGGGATTACATCACAATCACTAAGCCTTAAATATACTCACTTTGAAAGTAAAAATGTATGGATTAATTTAATACAAAATTTAAATGTAGGTGAAATACCCACCCTCTCTCAAAGTCCATACGTAATAGGTAATATTTAGGGGATATTAAATTTCCACCCCTACATTAATAATTTTCTTGTGTCCAATAAGTGTTGATCTAAATTTTTCATTGGCTTTCTATATGGTCTCAAGATGGGTAAAAAATCCATCAAGAAGAAATCCATATATAAAACTATTCATAGGGGGTATATCCCCTATTGAATAGGCTTAGATTCCTCAATGGTGATGTCTAATGGATTAACATTGGGAGTTATCCTGTTGCTTTCACAAAACCATTTATGGGGAAGTTCACTAGGCCTTAATGAAACTTGGAAACTATTTACATCCCCCATCAAATTTATGGGGTCAATACAAATGTTGGGATATCAACCGCCATCACTATGCCCTAAAGACATATGAGAATGCAAGGACACCCCAATTGTGTAGCCTAAAATAAAAAGAGGAAAGTATCACCATTTTTTATTTGTAGGAATCCCATTAAGGTAAAATCCAAAACTCACTTTGGTAAATCTCTTGGAATAAATACAAATAGTGACCTTCATATTTATGGGTCACCCAAATAAGGGGATATCATACATGTGAAATAACTATACATATACACACTTCAAGAAGCAATAAAAAAACATAAAAAAGTGTGAAAAATGAAATGACTTATAAATAAATAGGTTAAAACCCATATTGAAAGCAACCATTCACTATAAACCCAAATATAAATGTTTGAAAAAAATAAAAATGCCTTGATTTGATTTTTAAATCAAATTCTCTAACCAAAGACCTACAATAAGGTGGTTAAAAAGTTTTAATGTGGTCTTAGGTCTATGTGAAAGTTTCCAAAAAGTTCTATAAGGTTTGTTTTTCTAACACAGAGTGTTTATATTGAAACTTAGGGTGTTTATATTGAAACACAAGGTGTTTATGATAACATGTAGGGTGTTTCCACTTAAATATAGAACATTTTTATCGATTCCCATAAATAGATAGAAAATAGAACAAATTTTTGTGAATCCATCAATTAATATGGTATTTATTCTAATTAGTATTTTTTTACTGATATGAATAATTTTTCCACTAAAAATAGGAAAAATATAAAAATTATATCACAAAGCATTTTTGTATATTAATGTATTTCTACCAATTTTAAGTGTGTTTTTGTCGATTCTTCCAAGAAATTTCACCATTTTTTAGCTCATTGATTCTAATTATAACTATCAGTAAAAAAATACTAGAATAAAAAATAGATCATTTCAATTATTTTTAGGAATGAATCTACCAGAACACAAGGGCATTTTTGCAAATTTGACCTAGAATGAAATTTTATAAGTTTTTGAAGAAAAAGAGGTGAATCAAGATAATAAATAGGCTAATTATTAAAATTAGAAGGATGAGAAAGGTATATAATATTTTTTAGGTTATAGTGTGTCCCATTGGGTGTGTTGTTATGTGAGAGAAGAATCCAAAGAGATTTATTTTGATCGTTAGTGAATAAACATTAAAAATAATTGAATGAAACTAACACCATAAGCTTATACACTATGTTTGAGCATGATTAAAATAAATTTTAATAAAATAGATGAAAATATAGAAACATTATATACCTTCCTTGAAATAATATATTTAGTTTTCATTTCAAAGGGGTATGTTATTGGATTTTTTAAGAAGAGGTCTTTCACGATGTCGAATCCACATGCGGGAAACATCTCCGCTTGTCTATACTTGATTTGGATTGAGAATTGGCTTAATAATTATGAATATCCTTAGGTATTTTAGTAGATTAAATTAATTTTCATGAAGTTTGTATATAATTAAGGTGGGACCTTAAATTTATAGACTTATTAAATCAGTGAGGACTATCCATCTTAATCATCAAATAGATGGCTAGGAATTACTCCTCACCCTCATCAATGTTAGATGTTGGAAATGTAAGAGTGTCCATTTAAGGAAATTTAGAGTGTAGATAAGGTTATAAATAAAATTTAAATCATGGCCCATTATAGATTATGTAAGAGGATGTAAGTAGGAGTTATAAGAAGGTGTAATAGATTGTAAGAGCTTTCTTCCACTCCTCTCCTTGCCCATTGAATTTACCATGTGTTGTCATCAAGATGAGGTAATAAAAGGAATTTTTAGTTTTAAAAATAAAAGTTTCCAAAAATCCATGGAATTTTGAATTAGATAATTTTTAGGTTAATTAATTGGGTCATTATTTAGCCATTAGAGGAAAACAACATTTACAAAGTCATTTGTCCAATTAATATCTTATTAATTTGACTTAGAATAAATTTTACAAATCACTAATTCAATTTTAAGTATTTTTATAATAAATATATTGTGTAAAACAATGTATTTCCATAATTATGGATGTACCAATGTGATTTGGAATGTTCAAGTCAATCATGCAGAAGAATTAGGTCAATTTGGTGGTTTCTGATTAATTTTGCATGTTGTTGTAGAAATTCAATTTGATTCCAGTTTAGACATGGAAGTGGTGAAAATTAAGTGTCTATAGGAATCATGGAGGATTATTTTTTTTTTAGAAGTGGAATATTTAAATTATAAAATCTAAATGAGGGGAGATATACGATGCCTTTGGCATTATTGAAAATTTTAAAGTAGAAGAAGATGGAGGGTGATATTATGATGTGAGGATTATTTGAATTTTAGATTTTAATAATTTTGGATATTAAAAATATTTGGAATTAGTTAATTATTATTTAATTAGTTTGAATCAATTAACTAATGTAACATGATGTAAATTTTATGGGATTGGAGATGCTTATAGAAGAAATTGATGAATTGGTTAGGGGGTGATGAATAGAAAAGTCTCAAGATGTTAGTGTGAATAGAATAATGATTATTTAAAATTGTGACAAAGTTTATATTTTATGTTTCTATAACCCAATTTTTATTTCTATGGAGGTGCTATATATAAAATGTGTCTATTACATAAACACGCTATGTAAATAAAATGCTTGAATGCAACTATCTAATATTCAAATCTAGGTATATAATAAACTATTTGATAATAAGTTTATTCAATCATGTGAAATAAATATCATAATTATTGTAAAAATAAGGGTTAAGAGAATCAAATATTATTTTTCTATTCTTTTTTGGACTGTCACTGTTGTCTAGCTTCATCTCAGCTCTGCAACTCACTTTTATGTTTTGTTCATTTATGTTTTTGACTATTTTTATTCCATAAACATTAAAATTAGAAAATATTGTTGATGCTATCATATTTTTTTTGGACATTTCTATACTTATAAAAATATAAACTCTTTTATTAATCCATTCATTGCATTTTTATAGTATTTTTTGCATTTATGTTAATGTATTTAGATATTACATATATATTATCGATGATTGCATATGGATCAAACACAAGATCTTAATAATCTGATCATGATTTAATAAAAATAGGTTATTGGGTTCATGTTTATATTTTACATAGAATACCCCTATGTCAATGAGTATTGCTTCCGTATCCACTACTTAAAAAAGGGCCTCAAACATATATAACTATCCCCTAGGTGTTGGTTTATGTGCATAAGGATGAAATATTGATGTAGGATCATTATGATGTATTCAATTATAAATAATTTTAATATTATTTGGTGTTATTATAATGTTTTCATCATTCATTTTCTAGGTATTGTAATAGTTAGACTTTCAAATTTTGTCATTCTAGCTGGTTTTGAGATTTCCTGCCAAAATGGGAATTCAAATATTTGAACGTACTATTTTGAGTTTTGAAGATTTTTGGAATGTGATAAGGTATTTTACCTATGATAAATAATTAAAATAGATTCTATAATATGCACTTAATATATAAACCTGTCTTAAACCATGTATAAACCTATCTAAAAGCATCCAACATAGGATGAAGGTTAGACCAAGTATGTAGGATAATTTCGAAGGTTGTTGAGAGATTATTTATTCATGAAAGAAGAAAAGACTATGATTGGAAGTTAGTGGATAATAAAAAATATCAAACCATCAAATAAGGAGCCTAGAAAATTAATAAGTAAATCATAAAGGAAGTTTGTAGGCTTTTGTAGAAGGTTCATGGTGGTTTGTAAGAGAGAGTTTTCAAAGCATATATAAATAAAATAAAGCTTGTTATGATATTGGAATCCTTATTAGAATAATTTAAGAATTAATTTCATATTTTTTACTATTATTTGATCTTTTTCAATCTTTGAAGATGCCTAATTTAACTATACAGGTTTGAAACTCAATTTTTAATAACACAGACCAAGTAAAATAATGTGTGTTAATGTATTTTATTGATCATGATACTTGAAGAGTGATTGAAATAATAAGATGAATGTTTATATATCATAACCCAAGTAAAAATAACCTTTGACATTCATTATATATTGATATTATTCATTATTTATGCTTTCAACCTACACAAAAAACTAGGGTTTAGGAAAACCTACAACCTTAATATCTCCTAATTTAACTATAAAAATCACATTAAACTTGGTGTATAGTTGTAAGAATGTATAATTTAATTTTTCATAAGTGTTTTATTGATATTGGGTACCTACAAAATAAATTTATGCTCAAAACTCAGACTGAGGGCCTATGTGAATGTGGAAAACTTGTTTTAGAACACTAGAAAGTGTCATAACTCCTAAATGACCCATTAAAATATTATGAATTTTTTAGGATAGGTGATTTATAATTTAATTGAAATAATTAAAGTGGTTATAGGTCTTGAAAATCCTTTTTAAAGAATATATCTATGACTATGTCTTGCAAGAGGGAATGTATTATAAGGAAATCTAAAGGGGAGATGTTGGTATCATATGTGAATCCCATGGGCAATCAAACAAAACACCTAGCCAAGGCTAAGGCATCCCTTTAGGGAATACAGTTGGATTCAAGCATCAACCATAATGGGATCATAGTTTAGGGATATTCATTAAACATCCTTAATGCTTTCGAAGGAAAAACTACACCCTTCCATACTATTAAAGACATCATTGATGATTTGAAGAATCTTATAAAGGGTATACATCATTTTTAACTCATGCACAATTATAAGGAAAGAAACAAGGTGTCTAACCTCCTTACCAACATTGGAGTTGATCTCCACATTTTAACTAACTATCAAGATATCGGTAGAATCCCTTTTAATATTCTTAATACCATCCATGCTTAAAGAACCAATATAAATTTAAAAAATAATCTCTTCACATGTGCATGACCTCACCTCGATGGGGTGGATCTCAATCAAGTTGATTCACAATTATTTCAAAATAAGGGGTCTTAATTATCATTATGAACCTTTGATGGGACTTCCCACCCATTTGTAACTTATTCACTTCTACCCCATCCAAAAAATTTGTCTCTCTCATTTTGACTATGTGTTCTCAGTCTCCATGGGTGGTGATAGGGATCAACTGGAACCTATGTCCTATAAGGACATTTGTGAACAAAATAAAGTTTTTAAGAAATCTCAAAAAGGGGGTACTCATATAATTTATGGAATGTGTCACTGAGTATAATGTTGAGATTATCCAAGACTTCATGGCAGCTTGGATAAAGCAAAAGGTTACTATGCACAACATCACCATTAATGTCTTAGAGGAGTTCATTGGTGAGGCCACTAGAATTTCATTCATAGGTGCCAAAGAATTTTAAAAACACTAAAAAGGTGAGAGTCCCTAAATTTTTTTTAGAATAAATGACTTTGTGCAGATGCATAAAAAAGGATTCTTATGGGCTAAAATCCCACACTACTATCACAAAAGTTTCCTTCAAATCATGAGATACATGATTCTCAAAGTTAAATATACACTAAAATTTTCCCACCACTTTTTTCTTCTTAATAATTTCATTGGGTTTAAAATTAGTCTTCCCTATTTCTTGCTTAAGTCCCTTGAAAGTACCATCTTACTTCACAAAGTGAATGATACCAATCCCATATTTCACTAGGGTCTAATTTTACTTCTTATTAAGCATGACCAAGCCCTTTTAGGCTAGGTGGCTCCCCCAAAGGGTTACTCTTCTAGGGAGGACTCCCCAGAGGAGAATCTTACTGAGGCACCAGCTTTTTGACCACACCTACCAAAATAGTTAATCATAGTCCCTCCCAAATGACCTCTCTCTCAAATTATTGTTTATCCCTAAATCAAAACCTATTGAAATTGGGACCCCTATTCAATTTTCTTGGAAAGGGAAAGCCATTGTTACAAAGGAGATGGAAAGAAACAAATACTTGCTATAAAAATTTAACTCGAAGGTGTAATAAGTAGGCTTTGGCCAAGCCAAGATCATCAAGGATTGAAATGCATTACATAGATAGGTCAAAGAAACAATTTAATCCTTTTTTCACTCCACTCAAACCCCACAGTACCCTATTTTAAAATCACCAAAGGTTTTAAAATACCCCCTAGGCCCCCCTTAAGGGGGTAGCCCTTAAATAGTCTTCCATGTAAGCAAAAGGAAAAAAAGTACCCCAAAATGATCTTTCCAGGTAAGTGGCTGAAGGCCTCAGGAATTGCACTCAGGATAAAGTTACAAAGGACAAACTAACCATCCTGATAAAGGATACTTTTATTGCTGATGACCCTTAGGAGGGACCTTCCTCCTAATTCTGGTATGGTTTCCTATTTTTTATTTCCATTCAAAGTACTGTTTCTTTTTATTTTTGACTTCTCAGCCTTGGTAGGCTTGTTAAAATTTATTTAATTCACTCTTGTGGTTCCAAGTCCTTGTAAAAATTGGCTTAACTATATCAAATAAAAAATGACTATTTTTTTATAAAGGCCTAAAGCCCTATAGTGTTGAATAAGAGATTTTAGAGGTTAAAATAAGGTTGATACCATTTTTTATATGTGACAAAATTAAATACAATAATCTAAGCCCCAAAAGTCATTATAAAATCAAGGTTTTATGAATAATCAACTCAACGAGGTTAATTAGGCATAATTAGGTCTAATATCCTTATTTTGGAAAAAGTAAAGGTTGGGTGTAAAGAAAGGTTTGTAACCTCTATGAAGAGTTATTTTACATTTATTTTTATAAAATAGAGTGAGATAGTTCTTATGTTTTTTTATATAAACACCAATCTCATAAAATAATATTAAATCCTTATTATATCTCTTGTAGCCTTTTTGAGTAATATGCTTTTAGGAGTCATCAAGGAAGAGTCAACTTTTGTAATGAGCTATAGTACATTTGATTAGTCATAAAGAATACCTGTACAACCTTCATAATTATGATAAAATAAAAATTCTTCATAAGGAGTCTATTTCATGTCAATAAAACTTTGCATAGAAGCTTGTTGGTATGTTGATGAGGTGTCAAACCTAAGGAAGGAACGTAGTGTTGTTTTTGGAATGTAGTGACATAATTCAAGAGAGGAAACTTTTGGAGACTAGTATTTATTTGGAAGAGTCTATTTTAATTTTAAGGATACTTAATATTATTGAAGGATAGTGTAAGATATAAATAATAGTTCTTCTTGCATCAAATATACTATGTGTAAAGACATGCAATGATCTAACTTGTAACTTGACAAATATCACTAATGGGCTACTGTTTGAATGTTTCATACCTTTATATGACTAATTATATGACTCATAAATAAATAGGGATTAATATTTTAGTATAAATGATATGTAATAATAATCAAACAAGTGTCATAGAACCATAAAACGCACTTGCTATGTATCGAAACCTTAATATAATGATTTACTTAAAATTGACATTTGAAATGATTATGGAATTAAAATCAATTTTAAAATATCCAAAATAGATAAAATTTAAAAGTGCAATAAAATAAGAGACCAATTCAATATAAAATACCACATGATTTGATAATAGGTTTTGGCTATAAAGCCTATGTCTCTAGATCCACTCCAATGGGGGATCACTCCTTATTAATTATAGCAAAAATCACTTAACAATAGTAATAAGTCTTCAAAATCATCTTCACAGACTTTAAATATATTAGAGTATTACTCCCAAACCATTTACAAAGTTTGAGGCAAATTAAAATAATCTAAGTCTCTCTACCACTCTCAAACATGCCTTGGAATAACACTATCCACTTCCAAACTTGTCTTCAAATATAATCTCATCTCCTTTATATGTTTTTTGAGCTCTGTGATGCATCAGTCAAAAAATTATCCTTTTATCCTAACCACCATGGTTCAAATCCCTTCTTCTACATTTTCATTGGTCTATGTTAATCTTAATCCCACATTAGGAAGATGGAGGGTTCATAGGATATTGATATACCATGGAATTCATGGTTTACATTACCAAGTAATTAGCATCACCATGTATTGCATGGGAATTATGGTGGAGTGTGGAAAGTTTTTAGCATGGCATGTGAGGCATGTGGGAACCATGGAAAACACATGGAAACTTGGTTGGTTATAAAATTTGGTTGACATGTAATGTGGATGTCACATGGAAAGTTTGGAGGGTCTTGGATGTCATGTTCCAAAATTAGTTAATTACATAATATTTAAAATTGCACCATAGTAAATGGTGTAAATACATGTGGTGGCTTGAGGACCCACCATTTGGTCTAATATCCTCTTGTCATTTATCATTCACTCATCAATTGTTGAACACTCACCACTTGTCGATGTTTAAACCCCATTTTTTTATTTGCCTATTTTGATCTTTCACATGTCATAACTTGTGCATACAAGCTCCATTTTATGATCTATGAAATGTAATAGAAATCTCTTGATGAGCCCTTCACCGTGACAATGATTAACCTATAATTTAAAGACTTCATTTTTTTAGAAAAATATAGATGGTCCTAGATCAATCCTCCCCACTACGAGATTTTGGACCTCTAAAAGTTGATTATTTAGTAAAGAGGTGAGGGTATTTCTCCCTCACTTTTCTATCTTCCATCCATTTGGCCTTGTTAGAGTTCATCCCTTTGATACCAACATGAATACATTCAACATCTCCCCTTCATGAAGTCCAAACCTTCCTATTAAGTATTATATCTTCCTACAGTTCAATTAGATACTCAGGAGTAAAATCATCAATAAAAGGAATGGATACACTCTCATCATGATCTATAATCATTGGAGGCTCATAAAATTTTAGATTTTCCATATTTACAACTAAATAAATCTACATATAAGATGGAAAATCCAATTGAAAAGCATTTTTAACAATCTTTTTTGTAATACAAAAAGGACCATACTATATTGGTTTTAACTTTTTACCTTCATCTGTCAGCCTTTCCTTATTGATGTGAAGCCATACCAAATCACTTATATTAAATTAGTGATCAACATGATGTTTTTCATGTCTTATTTTATATTTTGCCTAACTTTTCTCTAATTGATCTCAAACAATTTGGTGTACCTGTTGTATCTTTTAAATTAATTTTTTGGGTTTAAAAGAATCTTTACATTCATCAATAGTTGAATCCTATCCATAAAAAACATCTAGAGGATATTTAGGCAAATATCCATAACAAAATTCAAAAAGATATTTCATAGTAGAAGAATGAAGTGCACAATTTTAAGCATGTTGTATATATCATAAATTCTCGTCCCACAACTTGGGATTTTTATGGAAATAAACCCTAAGAAAATGTACCACTGTGTGATTTAAAACCGTGATATATTCATTAGTCTATGGATGAAATATAGTGCTCTTATTCAACTTAGTGTCCATTAATTCCCATAGTGTTGATTAAAATTCCCCAAAAAATTGAAAATCTCAATAAAAAACAATAGAAGTTGGCAAACCAAAATGAACCCATACATGCTGAAATAACAAGTGTGTTATACTTTCCCTTGTAATCTACTTAGTGAAAGGAATCAAAACACACATCTTGCTAAATATATCCACTATTATAGACAAGTAATCATGTTTTATCTATGACATATGCAAACCCCCTACAAAATCCATGGAAATAGTTTCCTAGGGATGAGTAGGAATAGGTACAGGACTGAAAAGTCCCAATTTCCTATTACTAGGTTTGCTTGTGGCACAAAGAACACACCCCTTGATATATTTGGAAACATTTTCCTACATACAGGGCTAGTAACAATACATTTTTAAATGTGAAACTATTTTACCAACTCTAAAATGATAAGAAATAAGAGAAGTATGTGCTTCCTTAATCATGTGCACCCTTTCATTTTGAGGAATGCAAAGTTTACCCAAATGATACAAAAGTCCATTAGGTTCATTATAGTTTGATTCTTCTCCCTGTTTTACACTCATTAAGTCTTTGTACACATCCTTAAAGTCAACATCATTAACATACTATTCTTTATATATTTCATGAGTCAAAGAACTATTTTATAAAAGAATAGATGAAACTACCATAGGAGGCCTAAAAAGCATGTCAACAAATTTATTCTAAATACCTTTTTTATACCTGATCATAAGATGAAACTATTGTATCAAACCCATCCAACAAAAATGCCTAGACTACTATAGCTTAGCCTATGACTAGAAATACTACAAGGGCTGATGATTTGTATGTATCACTATCTCCTTACCCATCAAGTAATATTTCCATTTTTTAACACATTAAACCAATGCATATAATTCCTTATCATAAGTCAGATAATTTCTTACCACACCTAAGAACATCTCAAAATGGTAGCATACTGGCTTCTTTCCTTACATCATAATAGCTCCCATAGCATAATAACTTACATCAATCTCAATATTAAATGGTTGATGCAAATCAAGAAGTGCCAAGACAAGATTAGTACTAATCTTTGTCTTCAACGTGTCGAAGGCCCTTTTTTGTTTACCTCCCCACTAAAAAACCTATTTTTTACTAGTCAAAGTAGGCAAGGGTGATGCAATAAGTGAAAAATTAGCAATGAATTTTCTCCAATATTATACCACACCAAGAAAAATTCTAACCTCAGTTACATTATTAGGTTTAGGACATTTAAATATAACCTCCACCTTTTTAAGATCAATTTTAAATTCACCATGTCCCATAGTATAACCCAATTAAACCAAAGAGGTCTTGCCAAATTTACATTTAGACAATTTAAAATAAAGTTTCTCCCTTATTAATGCATCCATGAATTTCCTGATATGAATCACATGATCTTCCCAAGATTTACTTAAGATCAAAATATCATCTAAGTAGACTATAAAAAATTCATCAAGGAATGGCATGAAAACATCATTCATTAATCACATGAATATAGCTAGTATATTTTATAATCTAAAAGGCATAACAAGACACTCAAATAATACTTGTTTTATCTTAAAATCAATTTTCCAAATATCACCATCATTAATCCTTACCTAATGATAACCACTTTTCAAGTCTAACATAGTGAAATAGATAACATTTCTTGACTGATCTATCAAATCATCAATATGAGGAAGAGAGTAATGATTCTTAATATTAATTTTGTTGAAAGCACAAAAATCAACACACATTCATCATGTGCCATCTTTCTTAAACACTAGAATGATAGGTGAACCAACATCAGATATACTAGGATGACTAACACCCTTCTCCAAAAATTCCATTACCTGCTTCTTTATTTCCTCATTTTCCACCACTAATAACCTATACATGTCAATGGTAGGGAGAGCAGAACCTTGTAACAACTAAATTTCATGTTGAACTCCCCTTTTAGGGGGTAACCCTTTAGGATCTTGAAACACATAATCATAACTAGAAATGATTTTCACCAATTCTTTCTTATGTTTAGGATCACAATTTTCCATAGCCTAGGAATATTCTTTTTCCCTAGACTTAAACAACATGAGACAAAAATTCTTACTTGAATTGAATAGTCTTTTCATTTTCCCTATTGCAATAAAGGAAAGACTCATCTTAACATGATGTGCTCTGACTATATATTTAATTCCATCCTTTATAAACAAGTACTTATTCTCCTCCCTATAGAAGATTGCTTTTCTATCATAAAGATAAGGACTTCCTAAAATAATCCCATATATGTCTAGAGGGACTACATCCAAATCATCTTCATCCATGAATTTGGATGCGATGACAAATTTCAATTTGTAATTTTTGGTTACTTGAAATTTTTCATCATCATACACCCAACCAAGTGGATAGGGATTCAGATGAGGATTGGTTTTTAAGCCTAAATTTTTAACAATTTATTTAGGATTCAAATTTTCCTGTGATCCAATATTAAATAAATTGTCAATCTTGGTATGTTTTGAAATAAACCTAATGTGGAACAACTCATTTCTTTTCTTATTATCATGCATAGATTTTTGTTTTGAAGAGGAAGTAACATTAGATGACTTAGTGGTAGAAAGAGTAGAACAATTTTGCATACTCATAGTTGTGATCTTAATTTCATCCCTAGAATCTGAACCTAGATCTTGAACTATAGTATTTGCTTTCTTATCTTTCTTATTAAACCTATTAAAAGGACTTAACTCAAGATGTAATTTCTAACACTTAGACTAATCATTATTTGTCTTCCAATGATTTCAAAATGGATTACCCTCTTATTTATGAATAGTAATAGTGGATTTTTGTTTACCTTTTATAGAACTTTTCCCTTTAGAATGCTTAACTTTAGATTGCTTACTTTTAACTTTAGGGAAAGATTCTTTTATCTATTTTCCTCTTGCCTCTAAATGAATGGATTTAACACATGCTTCATCTAAACTAGTGGGATTGAGAACTAGAATCATGTGTTTCAAGTAACTATGCAACCCACCTATATTCTTAAGTAGTGTTTCTTGTGTATAAAGAGGAATATTCAAAATTAAATCCTTTTTCCTAAATTCTTGTGTATAATCTTAAACACTTTGGCCTTTAGTTTGTCTTAAAGATTGCTAATCCAGCATGGATTGCTACATATAGCCTAAAGGATAAAATTGCTTTCTGAGTTCATCAACAAATTCACTCCAAGTGGAAATCGAGTTACATGTGTTAATCTCATTTTCCTTAAACTTACTCTCCCACTATATGAGAGTTATGCCTCCCATTATAAGATTATCCAAGTTAATTTTAACCTCATCATCTACAATATTCTAGACCCTATAATATACTTTAATTTTATTTATCCATTTATCCATCTATTTTGCATTAACCTCACCATTAAATATTGGCAATTCAAACTTAATATCTAGATTTAGTGAAGGAAGAGATTCAACATTTTTTTTGTCTTTACCATCACTCAAAGAGGAGGAAGGTTTCTCAGAGTTTTTACCACATCCATCATGCTCCATCTTAATTCATCATTCATGTTAAAGTTCCTTGACCATGTCCTTCATTTCCAAGAAGGATTGTTAAAAATATCATTCAGACTCAAAGTCATCTCCCATTTATGCAGTACGTCTTGATCTAATCTCTAGATCATACTCTACAAATTCTCCTTCACCTTGCCTAGATATTGACCTTATTAACATACACTAGCAATCTACATATTTAAATATGAATTATAATTTGATACCACAAATTTGATCCGTAATCATAATCAAAGAAGTGTCAAGCAGCATAAAACACACTTGAAATAGATTAAAACCTTAATTTAATGATTTACTTAAAATTGAAATTTTAAATGATTACAAAATTAAAATCAAATTTTAAATATCTAAAATATATTAAATATAAGAGTGAAATAAAAAAAGAGACTAATTCGACATAAAATGCCACATGATTTGATAACAGAGTTTAGCTTTAAATCCTATGTCTCTGGATCCACTCCAATGGGGGATCACTCCTTATTAATTGTAGTAAAAATCACTTTACAATAATAATAAGTTTTCAAAATCATCTTCAAAAACTTTAAATATATCAGAGGATTACTCCCAAACCATTTACAAAGTTTGAGGTATATTAAAATACTCCAAGTCTCTCTCTCACTCAAACATGCCTTGGAATAACACTAATCACGCCAAAATTGACTTCAAATAGAATCTTGTCCCCTTATATAATGTTTAAGCTATATAGTTCATCGATCAAACCCTTATCCTTTTATCCTAAGCATAATGGTTTAAATCCCTTCTTTTACATTTTCTTTGTTCTATGTTAATCTTAATCCCACATTGAGAAGATGGAGGGTTCGTGGGATATTGATATACTATGTAATTCATGGTTTACATTCCCAAGTAATTATCATCACCACGTATTACATGGGAATTGTGGTGGAGTATGGAAAGTGTTTGGCATGGCATGTGAGGTATGTTAGAGCAATGGAAAACAAATGTCAACTTGGTTGGTTAGAAACTTCGATTGACATGTAATGTGGATGTCACATGGAAAGTTTGGAGGGTCTTAAAATTTTGAGGGGCTTTGGAATGAAATTTAATTAATTACATAATATTCAAACTTAGACCATAATGAATGGTGGAAAGCTGCATGGTGGCTTAAGGACCCACCACATGGTCTAATCTCCTCTTTTCACTTATCTTTAACTCATCGATTGTTGAACACTCACCACTTGTCGACATCCAAACCTCAATTTTTTTAATTTATCTGGTTTGATCTTCCATGTGCCATAAATTATGCATACAGGCTTCATTTTTTGATTTATGAAATGGGTTGGAAAGATCTCAATGATCCCTTTACCATGAAAATGATCAACCTAAAATTTGAAGACTTAATTTTTAGAGTAAAATATATATCCTCTTGGATCAATAAATTAGTTGTGTAATTTTTTGAATGAACCTTGGTAAGTGTTTGCTTTGTATTTTCTAGATGATCAATGAGAAGGCTTAGACTTGTATTTATACCAAAAATTTTGGAAATATATCAAGGAACAATTAATTAAGACATATAGGCTAACCATAGATTTTGAAACATTTAAAAATTTTATGACTTTTTCAAATTGGACACTAAATAAGGATATGAACACTATAGTCAATAGTAGTGTCCATTTGTAGCCAATAATGTCTAGAGGGCTATTAAAAAGTTATGAATATAAAGATAGTAGTGAAGGATATATATCATATTATAAGATGTATATAAATTTTAATAAGTATGTATCATCAAAATTATAAGAGGACTAAGAGATAGGAAATTAAGCATAGTGAGATGCAGAAGATGATCCTTTTAGTGGCAAGGAGGTGTAGAACGGAAGGGTAGAGCTCTAATTTATATTTGTCAAATGTATAAGATTGAGATGCTATAAATATTTATTTTTAGTATCTAAAAAAAGGCACACTCAATTTATAAATTATTCCACTTAGTAATTTCAATACAAAGTCTTATTTACAAGTCAATGTATGGTATTGTGTCCCATTAGGCCACCAAAAAAATAAAACAATAATTCATAAATAAATTATGAAAAATACTTAATGATTTTTTTTAAATGTAAAAAAGTATATGAACTACATATATATATATATATATATATATATATATATATATATATATATATATATATATATATATATATATATATATATATATATATACATATATACATATATATATATACATATATATATATATACATATATATATATATATATATATATATATATATATATATATACATATATATATATATATATATACATATATACATACATACATATATATATATATATACATACATATATATATATACATACATATATATACATATATATATACATGTATATACATATATATATATATATATATATATATATATATATACACATATACATATACATATATATATATACATATACATATACATATATATATACATATATATATATATATATATATATATATATAATCTAAAATGCATTTCCTTGATTAATATCAATGACCCAAACTCAATAAATTTTGAGAAGTTTTAAATTCATGTGGCCTTTTTATAACAAAAGGTGGGAGATAGTATTATGCTTTAACACTTACACAAGTGCACACTAAGAAAATGATCCAAATTCATCCCAATCATCATTTTCATCACTATAACTAGTCCTCATCTAAGTCCAAATCATCTTTCACTGATCCCTAATAAATGTGTGATTAAGTATTAATTTTTATTCTATATACATTCATATAATCAAAGGATCAGGATTGTACAAATCACTCTAGGTAGGATAAATACATTGGGATTTGTTTCCCTCCAAACAGTATTAGATATGTAGACAATGTTATCTAATTTTGGAGGTGATTGGGGTAATGCCATGCCAAATACACTCTTATTTTTCATATTTTAAGTCAATTCAATAACTACATGTTGTATTAGGGTTTAAACCTTAGAGAATCTATTTGTAATTCCTTTGTACACTTCTAGAGGTCAAATTAGTGCATACAAATCTAACTCAATATATCATACATGATTGTGATGATAAGTTATTATTTATAAAAAATACAATATTGGCCAATAGGGATAGTAATGGGAGTTGATCATGTCCCTATCTACCATTCATGTCCTTACACTGTCCCAATCCAACTCCTAAGAAATTTTATACATAGTCATTATTTTCTTGTTTTCACTTTTTTTAGTCAACCATAAAGAGTAACACCTAATTTTATCTTTAATTTTAATAATATTAATATTTTACATAGTTTTTAATAGGATGACATATTATATTGATAGATTGACATGGTTACTTAGGAAATACTCATTTTATTTCATACTTGGAAAATATATGTTATACTCATATAGGTCAACACCCTAAAGACAATAACACAACTACATTATTTTCCAAATAGATTAGTGTTGTCTACATTCCCACATAAATAATTATTTCATATTTTTATAGACTATCATTTATTAATACACTATTTTCTTAGGTAAGATCAAAAAAATACTTAAATTTAATAGATATCACCACGAATGGGGTGTGTGAATGTTATATGTTCTCATTTAACACACTATGAGTCATTAAACATTGATTATGATAATAATATGTGCACAACACACATCCACATAACTATGAAACTATCTCTTAGAATTTAGGTTTATTACTTAGACCAAGTGAGTCAATATGCTTAGTTACTAGATTGGTTATATGTTTGTGGCACATGGTCTCATCTATCAGCTTTTACACTAAATTACACATAATTAATGGAAATTCATGTCATTATATGTGTCATATACACTAGATTCAGTTTAAAAATATACATACATTAGTTTTGCATGAAGAATCTCACCATTTTCATCAAAATGAATCATGTAGCCATCTAAAGTGGTTGATTTAATTTTTGCACAAGTATTTACACTAGTACACAGTATATCGAGTTGTGTGGGATTGAAGTTAAAACATTATTTTGACTTTTATACACATCTATAATGAGAAAATAGTTGGGATAAGTTTATATTGTATCTATACATCATAATTATTTAACTCAAATTATGCACATACTACTCATGTAATAGTTCATCTTCATAGGCATCACTCGAAGTCCTATTAAATTCTCTAGCTATGAACAAAAAAAGATTAGAGACCATTATTATCTTCACATGTGTTGATCAAAATTGAACACATAACATCTCTACATGAAATAAAACATATATGACACAAGTAAGCTTAGGTATCACCACCTTCATTTTACTTTAGTACTCTCATTTCATTTCATTAGTAGAAAAAATGGCGGGGGGGTGGAATGTAAACATCAAATTTGGTAAAACAAACATAAGTGTTACATGTTAGGGATTAATATTATTTGGGTCCTTATTGAGTCCTTTAGGCTTATACTAAGTATTTTTAGGTGTCTATTTATTATAATTATAAATGTACTTTATCTCAAATTTCTAAGTTATCTCTCACCTCTCTTTTTCACTTGTTGGATTTAGGAGTTACTTGCACAAGTAAATTATCTCCCCACATATCACATACTTCCATCCACTCTATTTTGGAATATGACGTTTGGTACACACCAATGAAACCTTGTAAGGTCGTGATGAGATTGTTATAACCCTCTCATCTTCCTCATTATCTATTTAAAGAGCCCTCTCCTCCTCTCTTCTAACATCAATATTGATTTTTAAATCTTGTGATGCCTCTTTTGGATTGAGGCCACTCTTATCACTCTATCTTATCTTATATTTTCTATTTCACTTCAAATTATATTATTTACAAGGCTTATATTAGATTGTGGGTTTTTCTGCTTTTGACTATTTTCCCACTTGTCAACTCTCGTCTCTCTCTTGTCAATTTTTTCACTTTATGAGTTAACAATTTTACATTTCACATTATTTTAAATGTTTATATAATTATCTTGGAAAATAATATAATATGATATTAGATCAAAAACTAATTAAAAACTACTCATATTTCACCTACTTATGCTTCACCCAACTATTATTCTAATGGATTTCAAACTAATATTTTTTACTTATGCATTTTTAACTAAAATGAACTTTTTTGCATTTATAATATGTCCTTAGAATGGATATTCAAGTTGTATCACCTTTATTCCTTTTTATCATGTTTTTTACAAGCTAACACCTCTATCTTACATTTCTTTAATTTTCTCCATTGTTTCAAATATTCTATGGTGTTACATTATTGAAGTGTAGTTTATATATATGTGATGTAACTCTTTTTTTATGATAAGGACATAAAAAATATAAAACTTTTGTATATATTTATACCATTTAATGCTATTATAACTTAAATAAAATTAAAAATAAAAAAATAATAATAGTTTCCTTTATTTTCAACCCATTCAATTTTACTTTTATGAATGTTTAGTCTTTTAGAGCAATATAATTTATCAAAGAAACTTTTAAAATATATATGCATTTAATTTTTATATATTTTTTTAAAATTTTCCATCTCAAACCAAACAATTAAAAACAAAAACAAAAATAAGTACTTGTTTTTAGAGTTATTATTATGCATTTGGAGTATTCTTTAATTAACTGATTTTTTTTAATATTTAAATCATTTAATAAAAAATGGTGATCAATTTTTTTTAAACTTACATTTGGAGTATTATTTAATTAACTAAATTTTTTTAATATTTAAATCATTTAATAAAAAATGGTGATCATTTTTTTTAAATTTACATTTACAAGTTAATTTATTTAAATATTTGTATTAAATAGTTTTTACAAATAATTTCATTTTTTAAGTATAATTATTTTTTTGTAATCTTATAACTTATGTAATCACATTGAAACTAATTTTAAATTAGATATTTTTTATCCTTTAAGAAGGTACACAAAATATTTATCCAAAAATTATGAAATTCTTACACTTAATCATCAAGTGCATTGATAAAACTTGACTATTTATGCTTTGTACGTGATATTTATTAATGTATATATGTGTCTAGGATATGATGTGAAGAGTAGAATAATATTTCTTAGTTTATAGTGTAGGTCCTAGAAGACCTTAGGGATTAATTCCATTTTTTTGGAATGATTATGTGGCCACCACCTTTTGTCTACAAGTAGACCCTGTTTTAGGGATAACAAGATCTCAGTAGTGATACAATCTATCTAAAATTTATTTATGTTATTACGATGAAAAATTACTTTATGTTTTGCCAATTATTGCCCAAAATTTGAACAAATAGGTGGATATTTATAGTGAGAATTAATCTAAAGTGATTTATGTTTTAAAAAGTTCAAAAGGGGAAGAATGGTAAATCATAAAAGAAGGCTTGTGTTGCAATAACAAAGGCCAACATATTTCTTTTATTTATTTCTCATAATAGTGAAAATAAAACTAACATTCATGGTATCGTAGTGCTGGAATCAAAATACCATGAATGCAGTGGTGATTCTAGGTAAGTAAAATGAATATATTTGAAAGGTTTGTTTTAAAATAGTTGTCTACAACAAATTGTAATAAGCACATTCATTTGTAGAATAGAAGAAAATAGAGCATACATAACAAATTTTTCTATAATAGTTGAAAGTACATACTAACAAGATGCATTCAAAACACTACTATCAAACTTAACCATTATAAAAATGAAATCATTTATCATTTAAAAGACTTGAGAAATAATAAAATATGAAAGTAATGAAAACAATGAAAAAATAATGGAATTTATCTTTCTATTTGCATTAATTTCACAAAATTTTGTTCTCAAGTACTAGAGGGAAACATCTATATATAGGCCTTTTTTCATGCCTAAGATGGTTTCATTCATGAAACCTATTAGTAAATTAAGTAACTCATGTCCTAAAAACTAAATAATATTCCATATACAAAAAAAATTGATTCTTTTAAAATTTATTGAGGGAAATTAGAACATGATGTTCATAAAAAAAACAAGCACAATAGATGGATATCTTGTTCTTAAGGTGGTAGGCTATGATCATGGTGATATGGATGATGATGAATATCCTAATGTAGAATAAGATGAAATTGAATCCATAATATTTGAAGGAGTACTTCCTAGTGTAGTTGAAGAAGAAGGAATCCCAAGAGGGGTCAAAGAGGAAGAGGCTCTTGTGGTGACCATGTGTGTCTTACTAATTGCCTATTTCTTAGATTCTATCTATCCTCTCCATGCCTCATATCATTTTTTATAATCATTGTCAATAAACTTTAGATTTATAATAGGTTCTTTTAGCAATTTGATGACAAGATATACCACTACATCATGATTGCTTAAGAGAGGTCCTACAACCTCATTGATTACCATAACCTTTTCTATTCTCTAATTGGTAGATGCTTCCAAGTCTACCATTTCCTACCCAAAGGTCACTACTCTAGCCATAGCTTGCTTTCTAAAATTGATGATGAATTTTTATAGTTAGGATTTAGAGGCATCCTTGTTAACTATGGAACCATCCTTGTTAGTAAGGAGGGTGATCTCAACTTATTTAAGTATATTTATAACTCTATCACCTATTTAGGTGAGAGACTGGCCAAAGGATCTCATTTCATCAATCCATCAGTTTAAAACTTTCATTCTTTTGATTATATAAGATTAAGTAATTCTCAAATCATCTAAGGGTATCTACTTCAAATCCTCAATTTTTTTCATTTTGATCAACTTGACTAAGTTGATTACATTACTGCCAGACCTACCATATGCACCCTCTTCCTTCAAAATCCTATTATAGACCACATGCCCTCTTACTTTGTACTGATCCAAGGTATTTAAGGGATTAAACATGACCTTAACATCTAATTTCACCTTTGTGATGGTCTTATCTCATAATGTGTCTTTGTTTTATTTTTCTAGATCAGTTTCTCTTTATTGCATTCCTTTTACTAATTCCATAGCCACATCACCATATGATTTTAGACTTGAGAAGGGTCATCTTCATATTATTTTTGTTGGCCAGGCCTCACTCTTTTCTTCTTGATTAATTCAAATAGAGTTTCTCTAGACTCATACACAATTATCTAATCTAGATGAGTGGCCTTCCACTTGGTTAGCCTCTTCATTCTCCCAGCCTTTTTATCAAATTCTAGTAAGATCTATAGAGGGTCCACTATAACCAAATCCTAGTTTTTTATTGTATCCAAATGCATTTCATTTATCCAAGACTATCTAAAACATCCCCCTGAGGTTGAGTGGATGGACGTAGTTGATGAGTTGGTTTCAAACCTTAGAAGGTATATGTTTGGGAAGTAATTATGGAGGTTACTTGGATAAATATAGAACTAGGGGATGAGGTGGGAAACATCATTCTTGAAGATAAATAAGAACTAGTTCTTGTTAAAGCACTAGTTGAGAATAAAGAAACTTAGGGGATGAAAATAGTGGGCCTTCTATTTGTTAGTTAGGGACTTGGCCTGGGCATAGGCCTAGGCAAAATTATGGGGGGATTGGCCATCATAGAGACCTTAGAAGTGGACAAAACAAGAAAATGGCTGATAGTGGGAAGGGGAGTGATGATGGGTCTAGTCATAGGCCTAAGGAGGCGCATGTAGGGAAAGAAGTTCATATGATCTGGTGTTAGGGGTTCACTAAATATACTCAAGGGTTGGCTACCTAAAAACAAAGAAGGTAAATAAATTCATTCTTTACCTGATAGACCTAGTTCCTCTTTGATAAGAAGCAGGGGAGGCAATCCTATTATTGAATCTAATAGCATTTTATTAGGTGGTGATATTATTTTCACTAAAGGTTTTGGTTCTACTAAGGTAACACTTTGTACCTAGGATGGGATGTTGGATGTTTCTCTTGAAAGAGAATCTTACTCAATATGTTTCTTAGTATCAACCCCACCTTCTCCAAAGTAGGAGATAATGCTTGTAGAATCCTCTAACTAAGTTGAGGTTTAGTTAGTATTTCCTCCTCAGTACTAAGAACATGAACTAAGGATGTAGATTCTCCTTTTTGAGTATCTTCATGTTTTAAAAATTAATAGAAACTTGCATCTTTCAACATTCCCTTAACCTGTGTGATATTGGCAACTTTCAATCTCTATTTCACCTATATGTCATTGGCTACATTGATGTAGAACCTATCTTAATCTTTCAGCTCATGATGTAAGGGATTCTTAGGGTTTCCATGTGCTCGATTCAAATTTTTAAAGTTATATGCTCAGGTTCCCATTCCCTATTGGTATCTCTTTCCAAGTTAAAGATGGGTTTTTTCTTAGCAACAACAATGATAGAGTTCTAGTTCTCTATTATAAACTAGCCAATGTTAGATAGATAAGGGTAGACCAATCCTTTATTTTTATTCTTGTAGAGTCCATCCACCTTTGTGACCAAATATAAGGAAATTTATTATTTAGATAGCTTATCTGACACTATGGTGGGAAAATTTATGGGGGTTGTCCTAATTTTAGCTATCCTTATGATTGTGTAGTTTGGGCAATACAAGTAGGCTCCTAGGGTGATGAGTATTACTCTAATCTCCTTTGATAGTTTGGGCATGGGCCTATCGTAGATTTCCCTCTACACCATAGGATAGAATTTATTGGAAATTACCATCATATCCTACCATTATTTGTACACTCTTAACTTCTACAAGGTATGAGGCATGATCTATTTTAGTTTAGGGTCCAAATTAGTAAATTGGGGGAAATTATGGGTATCATAGATGGCATCCAATAGGTAAGAAATCATATACAATTCATCCCCCTAGTTTTCCATGACCCTCCTAATTTGTGATTCTAAGTTTTAAGATATAATCTCTCCCAAAGGGGGAATCTTTGCATCACTTATTATCATATATAGAAGTAGAACTAACTTCTCATCTACGTGTCCTACTTCAACCCCATGTAGCCAATTCATCATAGCCATTCTTATTTATACTCCTTTCCTAAATTGGGTGATGGAAACTTTTTTGATTTTATATTTTCATACAAACTTCCCCTTATTCTTGACCCAATCTCTCAAAACCTCCCTGATATCATGGGTTTGGGGCCATTGAGTTATCATCTCCTGATTGTATGAAATCTCTAGTTTAGGTAGATCATAATAATCCTAAAAGGATATCTTGACTATGAAATTAATGTCATGACCTAAATTCAAATATTTAATCATGTTAGTAACACACCTATATTGAAGAAACATGTGGTAGAGACTAATTCTATTCAAGGGAGTACCTTTAGGATAGATGCAACCTTATGTAACCCTCCAAATTTGAGTGTAAAAATGTATAACCTATATCTTAACTCATTAAAACCTTATTAATCATCACTACCTCTATCCATAGTCATTTCAACATGGTATAAAAATTTGTTATAATGTTTGTCCTCAATGGCCAATTCAATAGAAATAAAATTGGTGTCCTAGAAGATAATATTCACTCCATAGGAGTAGAGGAATGGAACATGTTCATGTTTTCTGTCTCTATATGATTAAAATTTGGTCATGGTTTTAATTTATATGGCTAATTATTTTTAATATTTTTTCAATCGAGGAGGAATGTATAGAAATTATTAGGAAATTCATAAAATGCTCTAAAATTCTTAGTAGATAACAACTGAATGATGAACCTATTACTTTGGGATGGTAAGCTATTAAACTCTAAATTAGAATATTAATCTAAAGATATGATTCATAAATGTAAATTATCTTAAAATCACTTTGATTTAAATCCTTGGTGGATCTTTAGTTTTGTTCTTATGACTTCAAAAATACACTTTGAGGACTCATCCAATCACTACTTTTGCTTAATCCACATGGCCTGTCATCATAGGATTGAATTTTTAAATGAAGTGACATGGATTTATAACCACTAAATCAATCCCCATAAACATTTATTTTTCACCTACAACCAACACCTTGCAGATAGTTATGTGTTACCTAGGTGTCATACTTGACATGTACTAAACACTTGATGCCTTTTTATGCACTTTAACCTTCTATTTTTTACATTGAACTATTTGGGTGGATTGTGTGATACCTTGCTAAGAAATTTATTTTGATTTAATTTCTCTCCCCTAACTATTGTGTGGCTCACCCACTTTCATTTTAGGATTATATGGCCTTGGGACCTATACTAGCTTGCTAAGTGGAAATACCTCATTGGATCATGCTATTGTGCAACTTTATTATATGAAACTTTCAATGGAATTGAATACCATGATACTTTACCAAGTTTAATATTTTTATTGGATATCCTTTCATTGAGATTCATGATTTGGTTTGATCACATTATCACCATGAGATATGGTTCCATCTGTCCTTATCCCATTGCTCCTAACTATCTTGTGGATTTGACATAGCATCTTACTATTCAGGATTAAATGACTAAATGTCAAGTGTCATCCTATCATGAGATTATAGTATCATGATATTGAGATATTGTACCTTGACTATGGATTGTGTGGAGGTTATGCTTGAGTGCCAAGTGGTAGGATCTCATTGGCTTGCATTATCATAGGCCTTTAGAAATTAATTAAATTCTTAAAAGGCCATGATTGGGTGACATATGGCATGCCCCCATTGGATCGTGGGCTTACAACTTTTATAATTCTTCCTTGAACTTGAAATGCCATGAATGAGTGCCAAGTGTCACATTATGATTGGGTCACTAGGTCACAAGACTTTTAGATAATTATTAAATCCTTGAAAGGTTGTGAATGGATGCCATGTATCATGATCCCATTGAATTATAACCCTTTTGTAAGTTGAAACACCATGACTAAGTGCCAAGTGGCATATTCAAATTAGGTTATTAGGTTGTAAACATTTTTAAAGTCTAAAAGGAATGCAAAAAGGTTTAGAACTTTGTGTGGTTGAGTGACTAATACATGTGACATTCCCATGTGTCAATTGAAGTTGAGCTAGCATCAGGTTCCTACCAGATGAAAAGTGTGAAAGTTATGAAATCACAAGATAAAAATAAAATGGATAAGTCTTAAATAGTAAATTTTGAGTACAAAATTTGACATAGACATTTGGTCTAAAACATGAGATTAAGACATGCCATAGTATTAAACATGAATTTTGACATAACTAAATAAATACCATGATTTGAAAACCTTAATTAATTAATTTTGATCAAGTTAATAGGGATCATACCTTGGATATTTGAATGTAACCCCTCACAAGAGAAATTTTAAACAAGCCAAATCATTAGAAATATTAATGGATTATTTATCAATGAAAATTTTAAAAGGTATTTAGTTAACATTTGTCATGGACTAACATGACTTTAAATCTTTCAATTCATGCAAAAAGGGGGGAGGGGGTGGTTTAGTCATGTGATGCCAAAGGTAATGTATTTATTAGTGTGAATGACCCAAATTTTTCATATGGTCTCCATTTTTATAAATTGGGGCATGTTGATCTCAAAAATATTATCTCTAATTTTAAACTTAAATATGTTTCTATAGGGTATTATGGTGGTGGTTTTGGTAAGTGTGAATCTATAATTATTTAACCTATTTTGATTAATTATAATTTAAATAATAAAAGTATCATTTCTAATGCTTCTAATTCAAATTTTAAATCCAATTCAATCCATACTAAAGGACTTTTCAAGAAACTTATTTTGATTATAATGCTTATCCTACTTATTATTTGGTAAAAAATGATAAACCTTGTGAGCATTTTGAAAAATATGGGCATCATATCTCTAAATGTTGGAAATTTTGTCTATGCAAATCTCATCGTAAATTTGCTCATAAAAGTTTGCATTGTTGGAAAACTACTAAAAAACCTAGTTATAAGATTAAAATAACTCATATTCCTAAAGATAATTTATGTTCTAGAGACTTTGATGTGTCTTCATGTGATAATTATTTGATTGATTCATGACAAATATCTTTTGAAATAAACACATTATTTATATCTATTTTGCTAAACCCATATTATTATGCATTCTTGTTTTTTTGTTACAAAAAAAATATGCTTTGATTATTTTGACTAACTTCTTTTTTGTGTAGGGTTTCACACTTTACGATGGAAGTTTTCTTTATTTCATTTACCTTGTTGTACATCTATTTTATTATATTAAATATGTATATCCTATTTTGATGGAACATTAGTTACTTAACTAGAAATATTCATGTTAGCTTGTTTGTTTTATAGGTTTTATTGGATCACTTCTCCTTCCTGATGGTATTTGTTCCATTATGGATTAATTACCATATCTTAAGACGATTCTTTGAGATTATTATGATTACCTTCATACTTGTAACTTTTGGAGACATTTTATCTTATTATTTCTTTATAAAACTATTGTAATTCCTCTTGAAAGAATTTTTCATTAAGGGGGAGTATTGTCTAATTTCAAATATTTTGTTTGTAAAAGGTTTCTCCACTTTTGTAACCCCAAATTAATCTTAAGGGAAAGTGATAGAGATTAATATTATTTATTTCCTTATTTATTCTTTTAGGCTTATCTTATGTCTTTTTAAGTGTGCATTTATTATAACTATAAATGTACTTTATCCTAGATCTATGAAATGTGTCTCACCTATCTTATCTACTTGTTGGATTTGGGAGTTACTTGCACAACTAACTCCACCCCCCCCCACAAACATGTCAAAAACTTCCCCCTAGTCTATTTGGGAATTTGACATTTGGCATACACTAAGGACTTGTAAGTTCATGGTGGGATTATTGTAACTCCCTCATCCTTCCTCATGCTCTATTTAAAGATCCCTCTCCTCCTCTCTTCCAAGTACAATATTTATTTTAAAATCTTGTGATGTTTTTTTTGTCTTGAGGCCATTCTTATCTCTATCTCTCCCTCTTATATTATAATTTCTATTATACTTGGATTTAAATATTTATAAGGCTTCTAATATATTCTGGCATTTTTATTCATTTAATGGTTTCCCTACTTTTCAACTCTCATCTCTCTCTCTCTTGTGGCTTGTTTCACTTTTAGAGGTAACATTATTCCATTTCACATTATTTTCACATTTTGTTATGAACCTGTGATATCTCTTCTCTTTACTTTATTTGTATAGTAGTTGTTATGGATGCATATGCTTTGTAAGTCATCCCGTGAGCATTTTGTTTTATCCCACATTCATGAGAAGTAGTAGTTTCTTAGATTATAATTAATATATAAGTAAATGTTGTGTCTAATGAAGGAACCCAAAAAATTATTATATTGAGCTTGCTCAAAGGAGGTTGCCCCATTGAAGTGGTCTACAATCAATATAACCATTTCAGTGCATCTCCTAATTTTATAAATATGTTATTTCATTCTTTTTTTTCTATTTATTGAAGGAGGATTCTCTCATCTGGTATTATATCTCTTTTCAAGTTAATTTTTTCTTCAAAAAGTCTTAACTCTATTCTACTACATACTTCATTTTAGTATTTTTTTATAAAATATTAACTCTATTCTACTACATAACTCAATAGGGTAATTTTATGTGATCTATTTTAGATCAAGGTAAAATACTAACCACATAACTATGGGAAGTACTTGGGTAAAATCCATAAATCTCATTTTGAGGAGTACCACAGGAACCCCAAATTAATTAGACTATTGAGAGGACCTGCCAATGAAATGGGAAACAACCCCTTCTTGATTGAGTAGTTCCCATCCATGAGGAAAACCAAGAGTTATTGTTGAGAGATAAATCTATGGCAAAAAAAAATCTAGAGATCAGTACTCACATAGATGACATTGGTGGTTAGAGTGTTATTTTTAAAAGCATTAGGTAGCCATTGAAACTTGGGGCCCATTTCTCTCAGTTTTAAAATATTTCTAGTAGACTCAAAAAAATAATCAATCAATAGAGTATCTATAGAATGTCAGAGGAATTACAGGTAGATATTTAATAGAAACCATAATCTAGAAACCATCTATAGATTATCCATAGACTCTCAAAGGATTTATTTCCAAACAAAAAATTAAAAAGAGAAAATTAAAAACAAAAGTATTTTTTTTCATTTTTTGTAATATCTCTCCATCTATAGCCCTGTTGATCCTCAAAATTTATTTGAACACTCAAAATTCCATTCCTTACTTTTTTTTCATTGAGGTCACATATCCCATTTCCAATTCTAATTCCCACAACTCTCAATATTCCCCTTTTTTTGGGTTTTTCCATAACTTCTATTTTTGTTCGTTTGCCTCAAAAAATTTCTAGAATGTTTATTGTCTCTTTCTACTCCTTTATCTCTCTTTGAAATTTTTTCCAATTTCTCCATTTTCACTCCTAAAATTTCCTTCACCTTCATTAATCATACTCCCACTATGTAAAAAAATTATTAAAAAATCCTTTACCTCTTTCATTTTTGCCCAAATTCAAAACTTTCCTTACTAAATGTGTCTTAACTCTTATTTTCCTATCCATTGCCAAAAAAATATGTTATTTGGGTCATGGTAGTAACTTAACAAGAGCCAAAAACATGGAGGATGAAATTTACACCCTCAAGATCCACATGAAAGATCTTGACGGAAAAAATCTTGACCTCAGTCTTCAACATACTAATATGAACAATAGATGACATCTAGAGTCTTCTTCAGACACTGGGTTTCTTCTTCTATCAATTATCATGGGTTGAAGCTTAATTTTCCTTGATTCAATAGTGTAGATAAAACTGGATGGATCTATTAGGTAGAACAATATTTTAGTTTGTATAATATTTTTGATGCCAATAAGGTCCTACTTGCATACTTTCACTTGGAACTTGAAGCCTTTCAATGGTATCATTGGTATACCAAGACTCATGATGAAACCATATATACCAATTTTTACACCCTCATTTTGAAATGGTTTAGTATTACTACTTTTGATGACTTCACTAGAGCACTCACTAAAATTTTCCAAATAGGAACCATGAGAGAATATTAAATAGAATTAAAAAAAATAGCCTATAACAAAGAGGGATTATCTGATGAATTCTTTAGGAGTTGCTTTGTCAATGGATTGAAGTATGTAATTTAATCTGAGGTCAAAATGTTTTAGCCTAACATGATGATGGAAGCCTTAGGGTTGGCTAAGTTGGTAAAGGATAAGATCGTATCTTAGCAACAATTCAAATCCAATTTTGATCCATTCAAAAATACAACTCCATAATTATCTCAAATAATGTTAGTCCCCATAACCACTCCTATCAATAATTTCACTAAAATAGAGATGCAAGCCCATAGAGAAAAAGGACTATTATATAACTATGATGATAAATTCACTTGGGGACATCGATGTGTCGAGCTAAAGCTCTACCTATTGGATGTAGACTTTCCACATAAAACTAAAGATTGGGACTATTTTTAGGATAAAATAGATGATCCAAAAGAATCTCAATTAATTATGGAACCTGATTCTCAAGAAGACCAACCATAGATCTCTCTCCATGCCTTAATCTAAGTCACTACCCCAAAAACCATGTAGGTCAAGGGTTACTTCATGAAGTTCCCTCTCATAAAACTTATTGATTTACTTAGCACTCATAACTTCATTGACCCATAAATCACTAAATATGTTGATTTTTTTATACATCCTTGATCTTACTTTGAAGTCATGATTGCCAATGGGGGCACATTACCTTACAAAGGGAAGTATCATAATATGTGTATCTCTATTATAGATTATAACCTATTCTTTAACATGTTTTCATTACCCTTAGGTGGATGTGATGTTGTTTTTAGAGCCTAGCGGTTACACACACTTGGACCGATATTATAGGATTTTGTAGAAATTTGGATGCAGTTTTTAGACAATGGGAAAAAACACACATTAAAAGGCTTACAACAAAGATCTCTTAGCATCATAAGTTCACATTTCATGGAAAATATTCTTAATAATAATTCACATGATGTTATTTCCCAACTCCATTCCATTTAAATGCAACCATCAACAGTCCCCACTACTCTTTTTGATCTATAAACCATTCTACAAAGGTATGCATGTGTCTTTACCAAAATAGTGGGATTACCACATTCACAACCAGAGGAACACTATATTCAACTCCTTTCTAGAAGAATTCCTCCTAACATTAGGCCTTATTTCTACCCATTTCATAAAAATGCCAAGATCAAGATACTCATTTAGGACTTGTTGAAGAGAGGCATTAGTCACCCTAGTACTAGCTCATATTTTTCCCTAGTTCTCCTTGTCTTGAAAAAATATGGGTCATGGTGCCTCAGCATTGATTTTTGTGTACTTAAACACCTCATAATCAAGTATAAGTTCTTGATCCCTATTATTTATGAGTTTCATGGTGCTCATTTTTTCTCCAAGTTGGATATCCACTTTGGATATCACTAGATTTGACTTCATGAGGATGATATATTTAAGACAAATTTTTACACCCATGATGGCCACTATGAGTTTTTGGTTATGCCCTTTGGCCTTGATAATTCTCCTTCAACATTATAGGCATTAATTAATAAAATATTGTAACCATACCTACATAAATTCATTTTGGTCTTCTTCGATGATATCCTCATCTATAGTTAAACATGGGTTGAGCATCTCCAACATTTGGAGCTTGCATTACAAATTCTCTTTTACCATCATCTTTTTGAAAAATAGTCCAAATGTACTTTTAGATAGGTAAAATTGGTGTATCTTGGTCATATTGTTTCATCCCAAGGGGTTTGAGTGGATCCTAGAAAAATAGTTGTCATGACAATTTTTTTGCATCCTCAAACACTCGAGATCCTCTACAGTTTTTGGGTCTGACTAGATACTATTTCAATTTCATCAAGGATTATGGGAAGATTGTATATTTTCTAATATCTATGTTAAAAAAGGATGATTTTAGTTGAACACAAGCTACTAGGTATGAATTTGAATAATTAAAAAAAGTTATGTGTACTACACCTATTTTAGCTATGCCAAAATTTGCCAAGACCTTCATCATTAAGAGTGATGCTTGTGGAAATGTACTTGGTTTTGTTCTCTTATAATAAGGACACCCCATCACATTCACTAAAAAATCCCTTTTTGGAAATAATTTGGTGCTCTCTACTTATGAGAAGGAAATGATGGCCATTTTGCATGTAGTACAGAAGTGGCAGCCATACCTATTTGGAAATCATTTTTGCATCAAAACTGATCACTAAAGTCTAAAATATTTCTTAGAACAATAGGTATCCACCCCATCACAACATAAATTGGTTATAAAACTCATGGGTTATGACTATGAGATGAATTACAAGAAGGGCAATGATAACACTATGGCTGATACTCTATCTTGCACATTTATAGACCAAACATCACTTTCAGCTATTTCTATGCATATTATGAATTGGTTGGACATTGTACAATAGGGGTATGTCAATGACTCCTCATTATCTCAAATAATTAAATATGTTTCCACTAACCCCTTAGCTATACCACATTATTCTTAGGATGGTTATTTTATATAATACAAGGGTCATCTGGTACTTCCCTAAAGCATAGATCTTTAAAAAGATGTATTTTATGAATTCCATGATTCTTCATTTGTAGGGAACTTAGAGTTTCTTGAAACTTCTAAGTGGGCATGATGAAACTTATTTTGAAATGTAATGAAAAAAGAATTCAATAGATGGTATATGAATGTGATACCTACCAATGCAACAAGGGTGAAACAACACTCATCCCTAGGTTGCATGAACCCTTCCCCATCCCTACCAAGATTTGGATAGATATTTCTATGTATTTCATTAAAGGGATCCCTAAATCTGGAGGTAAAATGGTGATCTTAGTTTTCATTGATCAACTCTCCAAATATAATCATTTTTGTGCCCTTAACCATCCCTATACCACCTCCACAGTCACACAAATTTTCTTAGACCAGATTTTCCATCTTCATGGTATTCCTTTTTCCATTATCTTGGATCATGAAAACCTTCACTAACCATTTTTATACAAAAATATTTTGATGTAATATTACCTAGCTAAATATGAGTTTCAGGTATCATCCACAAATATATGGCCAAACTAAAATTGTCCATAAATGCTTGTAAACTTGCCTTCATTGGTTAACCTCAGAACAATAAAATTAGTAGGTAAAGTGGATCCCTCTCACTGAATGGTGTTACAATACCTCCTACCAAACTTTAATTAAAATGACTCCATATGAAGTAGTCTATGGTCAAGCACTACCAGTTCTCCTTTTGTACACCCCCAATAGTTCATCAGTTCAAGTGGTCAACATGATTCTTTGAACCCAAGATTAGATCCTCATTACCTTATGATAAAATCTTCATATGGAATAAAATTGAATGAAACAATAGGCAGATCAACATGATTATGAGTACACTTTTCAAGTAGGTAATATGGTTTTTCTTCACCTGTAACCATGCAAGGATCCTCCATAAAACTCAAAGGGTGTCATAAGCTAGCTCCCATATTCTATGGGCCTTATAAGGTTCATCAAAAGATTGGGTTGGTTGCTTATAAGTTGGATCTACCACCTTCTTCTTGAGTTCACCCAATATTTCATGTCTCTTATATGAAGAAAGTTTTTGGCACAAACATCAGAGTGTAAACTATTTTACTATAAATTGATAATGAAGGATCCATTCTTCTTGAACTAAAGGCAATTCTGGATAGGTGCACATGCCAAATTTACTCCAGCTCCATCATAGAGGTTTTAATTTATTAGCATGAAATGTAAATATAGGATGTAGGATGGGAACTACTATTTCAGATTCAACACCAATTCCGACATCTCAAGCTTTGAGGACAAATCTTTTTATAAGAGGGAGGGGATGTTATGAACCCATGATATAGTAGTTGTTATGGGTGTATATGATTTTTAAGTTGTCCCATGAGAATTTTATTTTATCCCACATTTATGGGAAGTAGTACTTTCTTAGATTAGAATTCATATATAAGTAAGTGCTAAGGCCAACGAAGGCATCTACAAATTTATTTTATTGGGTTTTCTCAAAGGAGGTTTCCCCCTTGTAGTGGTTTGCGATCAATATAATCATTTTATTGCTTTTGCTAATTTTATAAATATGTTATTTCATGCATTTTTATCAATTTTTTGTAGGAGGATCCTCTCACATTTATCTATAAATCCTATAAAATAATATAATATTACATTTTGTATTATTATATCTATAAGACCTTGATGATAAATTAAGACTCTTTTCATGTGCCTTATTTCAATACCATGTCTTCTCCTTTTGATTTTTCACATTAATTTTATCACTATATTATTCTTCCAATCTAATTCTTATCTATGTCATAGGGATCCATGGTCCTTATTTCTATTCCATTGTACTATCTTCCCAATTTTAGACAAGACTTATCTATTTAGATTATCACACTATGTATGCTTTTTTGAAAGGAGTGGTGTTGTCCCAAATGATCTTTAAATACATATTTTTTAGACATGTTTCATTTTGGTCTCCTTTGTGATTGTTGTGTTCTTTTTGAGTTAGTTTGGCATGTTAAGTGATTTTTTGAAATTCAAATTTTGGAGTCTTCTATTTAAAGTGTTTTAAGAGGAATTTTAAATATATCCCTTATTTACATAGAAAAACATATAAAAATAAAAGGACACTAAAACAAGACCAGTACCTATATTTTATATTTAATGTTTATATTGCATTCTTAGACCAAGAGGAGGGCCTAGTCAAAAATAATTTAGATTCACATTGCATATGGTCCAATAACAGACACACACACACACACATAGTAGAGGGAGAACTACAATGACTTGAGGTCCATTTTTGGGACTATTTAGGTAGTTTTTAGTTACACAAGGGTTTCTATGGCTATCTCAACTATTCCACTTACCCAGTGTTCCCCTTTTCCTTTTAAATTCTATTTGGTTTATTATACATGCCATCGTTAGGGTTATTAGAGGAAAGAGAAGAACAAAATTAGGATGTAACACATGATTGTATGTTTATGACATACTAAAATGCATCTACGGGTGATCATTCATAGTTTCCTTATTTATAGGTTTATTTCATATTCAATGCAGACAAGACTAGTCCATCTAGATAAAGACAATGGATAATTGTTTTTTGATTTCATCCATCACCTCCAAATCCATCAAAATAGATACATCAAAAAATCTAAAAAGCATCTATATCAAACACAACATTAAATTATAGTCTTAAATTTATAGATAAAAAGTAAGTGATCAAACTTATTTATGTTTTTTGTTAGAACCTTAATTATTCATATTATTAGCAAAGGTTCCTGGGTTTCACTAGAACATGCTAACTATGAGGATAGGGTATGTGAAATGACTTAAAAATATTATAAAAGGGTTTAATAAAGATTTGGAATCTATAAACAAGGTTTATCATAAATAAATATACTAATCTAAAGGTTTAATGAATGATGGAAACTACTTACAAACAAAGAAATTGATACATCCAAGTAATATAATGAAGGAAATAGTCATCACAACATAGGGAAATCTATGATTATACCAATAAAGAACACAAATAATTATAATTCATATTAAAATATATAATATGAGAGATTATAACAAAGAAAAACCTCATAGATCGATGTCTAGTTCTATCAATATGTTGTGTAAAAGATTTCTAAGGATAACATTAAATATCCTATTACTTACATACATATTAGAATCAACATAATAATCAACCCTTATATTACATTATTTATAAATACTTATAGGTACTATTTCTTATAGTTGTAGCTTCCAGATTTACCATGCTAAAAATAGATCTCTATATTGCATTTGGTGGAATCCTGACCAACATGGAGATTCCCATAACAACTCCTAAAAACTTGTAAATAGAATATAACTAGACTTACCACAATATGTTCTCATACATATAGATATTTTTACATTTACCATTTATTACTAACACTTTATTAGACTTAAATGGTTGTCTAATCCTAATACAACATCATAGAGTGAAGTCATCCAATTAGTAAATAAGGAGCCAAAATATAGAGGTGCATAGGACTTCACAAACATCACTCAAGGTGATAATAAATTGGTTTTTACCCCTTGTGCACTACTTATCTTCCCTTTTAAGTTTTCAACTAAGTAGCCTACTAGTCTACCAAAATTTTGATTTTCCAATAGAATAGAATTATTTAGTACTAGACAAACTTGCTAAATACAAAATATATAGACTAAAATTACTAAATTTTAGAACCTACACAAGCATTAGTTGGTAGGTGGAGGCATCTTCCTACATTGGTAAATCTATCTTAGTTAACTAGGTGGGATGATCTGAGGTTCATCAATGGATGAGAAATGCTTACATTTATGAGAGCTAAATAATCCTTGTAAGATTTCCTATTGAGTAAAGATTCCTAATCAATATGCAAAAGACCATGCAAGGGGACTTGATTTTCCATCAGATGGTGAATATTGGTATCAACTATCCTAGGCAAAGTAAAATTCACCATGTGAAATTTGGTGGTTATTTCACCATGGAGTTGAACCAAATTATCAATAAGTCACTTCACCTGCATGCTAACAAAAGAGCTATGCAGCATCTGGTTCTACCAAGTCTATAAAAATTTTAATATAGTATCACATGCACCAAGTGATTTCTAGAGGGAAGCATCCATGGCAGTAGGATTGACATTTGTCATAGTGATAGCAACATTAGTAAAGGTATTCATAACAAATTTAAGTTATGCAGTGATCCAAACTATATCCAACTACTTCTTCCAATTGAGTAGCTTAAGTGTAATGTGCATATCCTTAGTGAAAGTATTATCAATAGTGGTCTACTACTTGGATAACAACTCATAGAGGATATCTATTTCAGCTTTGATTGAATAAACTTAATGTATGATGTATGATTCATTGAAGGTCTGCTAGTTGGTGGTGAACTTGTTAATAAGAATAAAAATTTGGTCCTTATTTGGGAGGGATGGATCTATAATCAACTAGGTGTACAAATTAAGATAGGAATCCTTAAGTCTTTTAAACTATACATAATTTCTCAATGATGATAAAATTTGTCTTCAAGCTCCTTAAATTTTTTCTCAATGCAACTTCCTTATTCAAAAAGGACTCATGGAACATAGTAACACCTTTAATCTGCATAGATAAGGATAGTTAATAAACATCCAAAGATGTTTCAGTAGTGGTAGAAGTCAAGGCAAGGTGTGCGATATAGGTACTTATAGGTGTTATGTGTAAAGGAGTGATGGGAAAATAAAATATAGTATGATTAGTAGAGGTGGCTGGTACATCCCATAACCAAATGTTAGATAGGATTTAGTAAGTACTATCATCCTATAAGGTAACAAAGTTGTCTCAAAAATGTGGTTAAAGTAGCTCCTGAGATGGTGGCATGGGAAGGGAACTCAAGGGAATTATTGCAGATGGAACTGTCACAATAACATCTAGAGCTTCCTTAGAATTATTCTTCATAGCATCCTCTAGTGCCTACTTATCATAATCCACTTGTACCTTCTTGGATTCCTTTTCCTATGCTTTATTTTTGCATCATCCTTTTCCATTTTATCATCTTATGCTACCTACACCTTATGTTTTTGTGCTTGGTTTGTGACCTATTATTGCACTTAATCGTGTGTAATATAGTTCTTCTTTAACTCTTCAATAAATTCCATCTATTTTCACTACACTTCTAATTTAACATCCTTATCATGTAGATTGGATGCATAGTATTATTGTTGAGCTTGTGTATAAGCTATGACTTCTTCATGCAATGTGGTCTTACTATTTTATACTTATTTTTGGTAGATTGACTTAGCATTCATAGCTTGATTTTGAGTTATTTCCTCCTTGTCCTAATATTGGGTTTCCTCTCATTATTATTACATCATTTCTTCCTAGTACTTAACCTTGGCCTTAGCCTTGTACTTTTCTTCCTATTACATATGATGTTCAACTACTCATTGTGCTTCCTCATGTACAATTGGTTTTTCCTTGGTATTTTGAGTGTTAAGTGTGATTTCTTCTCAGTCACTCATGACCTACTTATATTATGATGGATAATAGCTAAGTAAAGTAATTTACACTTATGATCAAAAAAAATTACCCCTTACAAACCTAACATCTTGTGGGTTTAGGTGGTGGAACTTCCTAAACAAAATGTGGCTTCATCATAGATTCACCAATGGCATATAGGAATAGGTGATGTTTTAGCCTCAGATTGACAAGGGCTACATGGATTATACCTATGCCAAAACAAGGGTACTATGGGACTTATTTCAATAGATCTTCTTACCTTGAATTATTTATGGATGTATTGCAATTTGGCTTCTCCATATACTATGTTAACAATCATAGAGTCTAAGAATGGAGGTATCTATATCAAAATATTATGGAACACTATTTTTGGACCTAGAAGGTGCATGTTTATTTCTAGAAGAAATACTCTTTTTTTTCTTCCTTCTCATAAAAGTCTCTAACCATATCGTCCATCATCATCCTATATACCTACATTCATCAGTCCCCAGATGTGGAAAATCATAGAGCTCAATAATTTTAGGAATGATATGATTATCTAACCATGTGACATGGATACGAGTCTCCAAAATTAGAGTAAATGGAGATCTTAGGCCTTTAAGTACCTTGTGTTTCCCAGAATCATGGATTGGAACAACTATTGTTGAAGGTTACATAGTTGTAGCTACAAGATCAGTAATAGAGGGTGTTATTTTATATAATGGGGTGGCTCTCATTGATGTAATTACTTTATATTTATCTAACTCAGTGTGTTCCATCTACATGTCAGTAAAATATGGAATAGGTGTACCCAAAACCTTTGGGATTTCATAGACTTGGATAGAAATGCATTTCAAAATATTTGTAATAACTACATGTTATCTCAACTATTATAATACATCAGGTGGTATGCATGGGTTCATTATGATAATCTCAACCAACTCATCCTACCAAGTGATAAGTTTGGCTTGATACATAAAGTATGTGCTCTTATGGGTCCAGGTGAGATTCTAGACTTGTACATCTGGCTAGTAGTCAACATCAAGGTGAACATTACCCTTGGGATACTTCCACTACATAAAAACTAATAACAATACTAAAAATTGGTACTAGAAGGTTTGTTTCATAGTCTCCAAAACTTTTTCAATGTTATAAGTGAGTTCGATGACCAAAAATTCTATCTAGTTAAATTCCTTACTATAATGTATCATATGATGGGCATTTTCAATGACCCCTTTGGTAGCTTTTTTGGCATCCTTATTTTTTTCTATAATCAACAAAAAATGCATTCAACCAAAAGGTGCTCGAACACATCTTCAATATATTTAAGGAGGATTCCTCTAGAACTACTACAATAACTTTCCCATATCTTTGAAAGAATGGGTGGAATTCATGATTTTTAATACACAATTGACCTCCCTCATGTAGGCAATCTTGTCTCCCTAGACATTTTATAAGTTTTAATTTGGATGGTTATATCTTAGGAAAGATAAATCTTTCCCTCATTATAGCATCCTAATAAAACCTCCATGACATCACTGAGTTTCCCAAAAGTGGGTAAACATATCAAGTGATCCATATCAGTATTATGGAGACTGTGGTTGAGCTAATGTAGCTAGTTACACTCCTTCAATTATGTCTAGGGTAAACATGCAAATCTCTATAGTGTGAGCAAACTAATAACCATCTAGATATATGAAGCATGTTTTGTGTAATTCCACACTGGTGACCATACCATATTTTTATGATTCTATAAACTCTTTGATGAGCTGGGAGTGATCAAACCTAGCCATTTTACATCTTTTTCTAGAACAAATGCATGAAAGCTAAAAACTAAAGATTAAAAATCACCTAGAATTTGGAAAACACCTCAATAATTTTATCAATGGATATGAATCTATTCACTTGAGTGCCCAATTTATAACATCTTGAACTTCCTTAGATGTTTTAAAATCTTGATGAGCTTTTTTATCACTCAATCTTTCACATGTGAGCTTTGAATGAAATGGATCCACTCGGCTAATGTGGCGGGCATTTGACAAACTTGACATTTGATTATGGTAGTGATTTATTATTTTTGACCTTTTTCATTAATAAGTCTTTTATTTTATGTTACTTATTCTAGTTTTGGCATAGACCTATCACTTTTCCAAAAAGATTTTTCAATTTCCCACCCCATACTTAATCATTAAATGTAACAAATTAACAATTAAGCTACACTATTTACTCCAAATTTAGATGCATGTGTCTTTTTTGGACATAATTATTGTCCATACATTATACTCACTTAGCCACCTTTACCAAATTATCTGCAATAATGAAACCTTAAACTATTGCATGGATCCTTTTTGTTACATACTATACACACACACTTACATATACTAACACATGCTAAAATAAATATGTAAAATACAAACAATCATAAAACAACACTCTGCAAAACTCTCTACAATCTATTTTGTGTGATATAACACATTTATTCCTTATTATTCTAAATTAATGGTAGTAAGACTTTAACCTAAATTTATTAACCTTATTGGGTAAGATATTCCCCTACAAATCTCATAGGACCAATGTTTTAAGTTGTAAAATTTTATGAATGATGTAAGGAACCTTCCACTAGTTATGAAGCTTTCCATTAGAAGCTATGAACTTAATATCATATAGAAGAACAAGATGATTTACCTGGAACTAATTTTTTCACATTTTTTATCATGCCATGCCTTTTGGATATGCTTGTTTATCTCCTAGGACCATACTACTCTATGTCTTGATTCATCCATGTGATTCAAGTCCAACAATATCTAAGTCATTGACTATGGATCACCCATACACAACACATTAGTGACCTGTATAATAGGAAGTACATATTTCATGGGTATCATGACTTCAACCCCATATACTAACTAGAATAGTGCAAATCCTATCACACATTTATAATGTGTGTGATAAGCCCACAAGACAACTAAAAGTAAATCCTCCCATTCATATCATTGTACATCACATATTTTACTAATAATATTAACAATTACCTTATTCGTAGCTTCTACTTGGCCATTTGGTTGTGGATGACACATAGTGCTTTTATGACATGATATTAGAAAATTATCTGTAAGGGTCTTAATTGTCTTATTCATAAAATAAGTTCCTCTATCACTTACCAATTTAATAGGATTTATAAACCAAGTAATTATATTCTCATATAGGAACTTAGTTGTGTCCTTCACACCACAATTTAGAGTTACAGTAGCTTATATCCATTTGGTAAAGTAAATTGTCATAGTGATTATGTACTTTGCCTTTTTGTGTTTGCTTGGAGGATTTATTGGCCTGATAAAGTTAATGCCCCATTATTTAAATTGTCATTATGCTAACATGAGATTTAAATGCATATCATCCTAATGGTGTGGCTTTCCCATCCTTTGGAAAACATCTCACCATTATTTAACTCTCTATGTATCTTGAAATAGATAACGCCACCAAATACCACTTTGTAAAATCTTCCTCATAGTTGCATCTCATGTAAAATGTCCTACTAATCTTTGATATAATTATTATAAAATATGTGCATGCTCATGATCTAGTTTCAATCTATATAGGAATTCAAATTTTCCTAAATAATATAAAAATCCATTAACAACACTATATGGAAGAGCTCTAGTTATCAACTATTTTTATCTCTTTTTGTATAGTGATCTGGGAATGTCCCTTATTCCCAAAATTATGCAATCTCCTATAGTTATTCTAAAATCACAGTCACCCTAAATAAATATGCATTTGGTTATTCATCTTTGAGTTATTTAGGTTCCTCACCATTATTTATCAAGTTGATATAGTCATAACCAACATTCTCCTATCTGGATTTGATGCTAATGCAGAATTGAAATTCATAGAAAACCATCAACTAGCGAGATATGCATCCTCATAATAACATCTTGTTTAATAGGTATCAAAGAGTTGATGATCAATGAAAAACTCAAATGTTTTATCCAAAAAATGGTGCCTAAACTTTTATAGTACAAAAATTATTGCCAAGGCTTCTCACTCAATTATTATATAATTAATTTTTGTGGTTGACAACTTTTTACTTGCAAAGTGGATTAGATGATCCAATCCTCCATCTCTTAGATATGTGAGTAATAATAAAATGAAAAGCTCTAAAGTGTCTACATGCACATGAAAATTTTTACTCCTATCCATAAAAATAAGGATCAGATCAATCACTAATCATTTCTTTAAATCAACAAATACAGCTTGACAGTCCTTTGTCCATACAAACTAAACTCCTTTTCACAACAGCTTCTCCAAAGGACTATATATAGTGGTTTATCCATTGATGAATTTTTGGTAATAAATAGTGTGTCCCATAAAGTATCACACTTAATTTGAAGTCTTGGGGGGTTATATATTCATAATGACTGCAATCTTATCCTAATCTACTAGGATTCCTTTACTACATACTACATGCCCTGATAAAATACCAAAAGGTGTGAAAAATAGGCATTTATTTAAATTTATTTTTATTCATAAAACTCTACATATTTATAACATTAATCTAAGTTTCTATGAATTTTATCTAAATAAAGAGAACATGACCTAATCATCCATGTATGCTTCTAAAAAGTCATGGATGAAATCCTTGAACACGGTCAACATAGCTCTAGAGAACACCATAGGTACATTTTTGAGTCCAAATGGAATGAAATTATACTAAAATGAAACCCATTATATGTTTAATGTGGTTTTGGTCATGTCCTCTTATGTGATGGGTATCTAATGGTAATTATTGAATCCATGTGTGAATTATAACACTTCATGCCCAATAATAGCCTCTAAAACTTTATATGTGAAGAGAATGGGAAATGGATCATTAAAAAAAGAATTATTTAGGATGAATTAGTCTATAAATATGTGTATCTCCCCAATATTCTTTGTATAAACTACCATGGCACTAGCCCAATCAGCTTTCTCGACTAGGAAGATAATGCCTACTTCCAACATGTAATAGAGTTTAGCTTTCACTTTTAGCTTCATATTTGGGTTCAACCTATATGGTATATTTTTTATTGGTTGTGTGAACTCTTTTAAATCTATGTTCATCTCACCCAAATAAGGATCAACACCTTTGACTTATGTGAAATTTTTTGGGAAGACATCTTGAAATTCTTAGAGTAATTACAAAACTTATGATATATCTTCCTAAGTCCATATCCTCTGATATACACCATTTTGGTCCTTATATTGTACCAATATTTTATATTCTCCTTTAATTTATATTGATAAATTCTAAATTATTATTCAAGAATTAATTCATAGAGTATCCATTCTCCTTCACGTTCTATAAATTGTATATGTTGTAACTTTTCCTCCTTTCTTTACTCTATGAATAGTTCTGGTAGGGGCTCTAACTCTCTCTCTCTAGTTCAAAGTTATCCCATATATACTTGTAATCATTTTTTATATATGAGAATATTACTCATCCTCTTTATGTATCCAATGGTAGGGTTTAATCCATGCTTGAGCCTCACCTTGGCCAATTTCTAGAATTTGGAAGATGTGCTATAGGTTTATCTTTGTGACTTCATGTGAATCAGGTTCCCCTTGTGATGGTAAATATTCAACTTTTTTATGGCATAGAATTTTTTTCATATTTATATAATGACTTGTACCTAAGGATTATCACATTAAAAAATGAGCATTTGAATTAAATTAGTTTTCTTATGTACCTGATTGTTTATTTCTCTTCTTCACTCGTGACACATTTACCATGCTATAGGGAAAACACCTAGCATATAGATGAAACTATGTGGATATAAGTTAGGAGTTATATCCTCTAAATCAACACCTTAATTCACCTATACACATGTATTTTCAACCACTTTCCATTCTTATAGATAGGACATTATCTTTTGATAGTCTTGAGCAACTGGAATCGAGCTACAAGCATCTTGCATGCTCCATCTCATGTTAACTAAGCCTCCCTATGGACAACCCACCAATTCATAGTAATCCCCTTCATAGTATAGTCAAGATCACTCACCCTCTGGGTATCATACTTTACATGTTATTGACATTACATAATGAACTCACCAACATCCTTTGTAGCAAAATATTAGGGTATTAGTTGCTTAGTCACAAAGACCATCTAAAATGTTTATAGGTCATGATCTCCTCTCACAATTGAGTACATGGTTTTCCAAGTCTCCACTAATTCAATAAGCTCTATTCCATGGAATAACACCATTTAGGTCTATTTCTATGTAGTCCTACTTGGTATAATCCATTTGATATAGAAAATTTATATCATATTGTGTTGGTGTTTTTACCATCATTGATTTCACATCCTCCTCAACCTTATGAGGGATATATAGGGTATTTAATATCATCTTGTCTAAGAGTAGTTCTGTGTTCAATATAATTTTATAGAATAGTATTTTTGTAGAGAAAACTATACTTAATTTCTTATAGAGCCTTCTATTTACCTTCAATTGCAACCTTTATCCAACTGGCATTGGCACCAGCATAAGGCGAGTCAATCTCATTTGAAATGATATAAGGTTTATACTTGGTCTTATTTAGAGGAATGAAAATGATCTTTTCATCTCAATGAGACTCTAATCGATTCATGAATGTGTTAATAGTCATACAACTATCATAAGCCCACTTCTTCCCTATTAAATTAGGGTAGTGAGTCTCATTAGTATTAATATCAATTACTTATAAATAACCTCACAAAATAATTTATGTGACTTTAATTTTAACATCCTCAAAATGACTAATAGGTTTTACCCTACATAGTATGTAAGGCTGAGTGTGACTCAGCTATAAATTAATGCAAGTATTCCCAAGGCTTCCAAAATTGATTTGAGGATCATATTTACAGTGCTTCCGAAATCAAATATAGTATTGGGTATGTCATATCTAACTAATTCTATATCCATCCTTGCATCAATGTCCCAAGGTATTTGGTATTTATAAATCAAACTAATTATCCATCTATTATTTGCCTTTTTATGTACATTCTATCAAGTTATATAACAATTTTGCGATGTTATGGGATATATCCTCATTATGTAGTATACTTAAGAGTCTCATTAAAAACATTAGCATAGTGACAACCCTGTCCTACCTTAATATACACACTATCTACACATAAATCTATGCAGTAAGAGTGGCATCATCCCCTTCATTTGTCCCTTATTTTTGGATTTTCTTCAAAATGTGTGTAGCTTCCTGCATTAGGCCCTTTTTAGTAGTAGGTTTGGGCTATCGGTCTATCTGTTCCTTATTATTACCCAAGTCTTGATGAATTTCTAATGGAGGTAATCCTTATTCAACATGCTTTTGTCTATTTACTGCCTATAATGTGGCATCCTCCCTTAACTTCACATGAATCATACTAACATTTATAATATGTCTCTCCCTCTATTATCTTTTTAATACTAGACAATATTATATATTATGTTGATTTGTCACTCTATAGTATGCACAGTAAAGTTGTCTCTAAGGATTTATAAGATAATTTATTTGTATATGGTTTAGTTTTCCACAAATATGAAAATGAATGGGTGGTCTAGGTTCATTGTTTCCTAAGCCTCCCTATGCACCACCTTGATATCCACCTTTTAATTTCTTTTATTCTTCTTAAATCCCCATACACCATGGTGTTTTGGTTGCCCAAAATGTCTAGTATTTTGGGGTGAATTCCATCTTTGATGTTGTGGATATTCATTAAATCCATCCACTTATGACTATGGTGTATTTAGATCCCATTTATATTATTACACTTGAGGAATTATAGGATTCCATGGAGCTTGATATGGGTAGGTTACAGTTGATTATGGGAAGTTCTATAAGGTAATATTCCAATGTTACATAGAAGGTATGGAACCTACTAGTGCTTAAGGTTGTTATTGTGCTTTAGGAACCCAAGGCATTATTGAGGGATTCTATCTTGGTATGATGCTCCCTAAGGTAGGAGTAACCAATGGTGCATCTATAGCTTTATGAAATATAACTAAAAATATGTTCCTAGTTATATCTTCTTTTAATTCCTATAGTGCACATAAATCTTTATCATCATGTGTAGGTGACTTGAAAAAGTTACAATCATGTTCTATGGAGTCTTTATGTATTGTTGTAAAATATGAGAGTATGAGGTTTCATGCCCTCCCATTATAAATATGTCACATAACTCTATCTCAATCTAGGGGCATTCATTTCTATGATGCCTTTATTATCCACACTCTATGCACTAGATATCTGACTTGGGTCTCCCAACCCTTCTTTAAAACTGATCCAATCTACTCAAAATAGTTTGTAATGTACTTTCTACCTTAGATGATGGTGTAACTGCATCACTACACTCTTCAATATGTTATATCCTAATTTTAGGTTTTAGCATTAGCTTTATCTCCAAACTCAATTTGACCATGGAAAATTTGATCTTTGGTTGTAAACCTTTTACAAACTAAGTGGATTTATCTTTATCTTATAAAACAAATTTTACCTTATTCATAATGTTATAAAATCTATGATCATAGTCACTAATAGTCTCCCCACATCCTTGCCAAATATCCTTCAAATCTTGGATCATTTGGATTCAACTCTTCTTGACCTTAAACTCTATGATGATCTAGTTCCTAACATCATCCAAGGATGCTTTGATTGTATTTTTTTGGAAGATGAAATATATTTCATATCTACCTAAAGCATTGATCAATCCAAACTTCTTAATAGTGTCATTGTTGATTTCTTTTTCCTACCATTTCATGTCACAAGTAAGTAAGAATTGTTTAAGGTCTTTAGACCCATCCTAAAGAGCTAGATGTATAAAATCACCCAACTACACTATCATAATAGGGTTTCTTGAAGATATCATAATTTATTATGTTATGACCAAAGTCACTAATGGTTGTGGTTTTGAATAATTTTATGCACTTGGGGATGAATCCTAATTTGGTATAATTTTTTCTATCTCCTCTGATTTTGTGGTTGTAGAGGTTTCAAATATATCTATATCATTTCCCTCCTCTTCTTGTAAAATTTGGAGTTGTTTACTTAAATCCTTAGACTATGAAAGGATTAAAGGGTTTATCTCTATAACAAGAAATGTTGTGATGCTCTTCTTTTGTTGTTCAAAGAAATTCTAAGCAACTTCATAAAATGCAGACTTTTATACTTATAGATTTTTTATATAAAATTCTTCTATAATTGGTCTTTGCCAAGTTTTGTCATCTAAATTCATAGAGGAATTACTATGATTTTTAAAAATTATGGACTTAGGGGTTGTGCGCTTCCTTGGGAGATTATCCTTCCCTCAAAATATGTATCTCTCAAAACTTCAACCTATAGTTATTTTGTGACTGTAAGGCAATCTTTAAAGTTCTTTCTAGAATACACATTATGAAAGCTATGAACTTTTACTCATCTATTCAAATTTTATAATACTACCTTTTTATTTTATCCATGCTAGACAATCATGTCTTACTATCCCTCTATCTTTACTTGGCTTAGTCTCCGTATTCTATTTTTCTTCTCCGTACCATTCTCCTTGGTGTCTTCCCTCATGCAAGTCATCAATTCTACTACTCCTTTTCCTATTCACACTTTCTTGAAACATACTCTATCTATTCCATTGCCTTTGTTTTTGTAACTCTTTTTATAACTATAGAGTCTTTTTTTATCCTTCTCTTTTAGAGTCTCCATGTTAGACTCAAGTTCAATCTATATCTTTTCATATTTTATTCATTCCCCCCTATCTTGCACACATCTTTAAACACCTGAAGTGAATACTCCATATTAGTAGGAGTGAGAACCATGGCCTTATCAATAGCCAACATTTTGATTAGTATCAAAAGTCACTACACAAATTTTCCTCTAATTCGTCTCAAAAATTGAAACTATACTATTCTTGTGACTGTACAGTAATCCATAATGTTCTTTTTAGAATACCCCTTCTAGAAGCTCTAAACTTTTACTCATATATTCTACTTATATAATACAACCTTTTTATTTTATCCATGCTAGACCTTCATCACTTAATATCCATCTATCTCTACTTGGCTCTATCTCCTTGCTCTATTTCTCATCTCCCTACCTTTCTCCTTGGTGTCTTCCCTCATCCAAATCATAAATTCTACTACTACTCCTATTTGAATTTTCCTAAAGCATATTATATCTATTCCATATCCTCTATTATTGTAACTCTCTTTATAAATATAGAATCATTTTTTATCCTTATCCTCTAGATTCTCCATGCTAGACTCAGGTTCAAGCTATATCTTTTCATATTTGATTCATTCTCCCCTATCTCATTCACATCTCTATACACCCAAAGTGACTAATCCATATTAGTAGGAGTGGGTACCATGTCCTTATCAATAGCCAACATTTTTATTTTTATCAAAATTCATTACAAAAATATTCCTCTGATTCTTCTAAAAAACTAATCCTCAACTGCATCAAAGGACAAATATCCTTGTACTAAAAACTCAATAATATATCTATCAATAGTGGCAGTTATCCATGATTGATTACATGAGTCCAATTGGTCTCTATATTATACAATTGTTTTATATTCACCTTAGTCCTAATAATAATGTTTCTAGCTCATGGTTTAAAATAATGATATCTAATTTGAGCCAACTAATCAACTAGTAAGCTCAATAATTCACACCATAAGATCTCATGGATTTCATCATAGAGGTGTTATTGTATAATCTCCCTTGAGGTAAACAAAATTATTTGACCTTATTTCTTTGAAAATTCAAAAAAATTATGGTCTAACCTAGCTCTCCTCCTCTCTTTGGGTCAGTGACCAGCATAACATATCCATGCTCACTACACCATTATTAGTAGATATTCCTGGGTTTCACCAGAACATGTAATTTATGGGGATAGGATGGGCAAAGTGACTTAGAAATCTTACAAAAAAGTGTAATAAATACTTGGAATCCATAAAAAAAAATTATCACATAGATATATACTAATATAAAGGTACAATGCATGATATAAATTACTTATAGGAAAATAAATTGATACATCCAAGTAATATAACAAAGGAAACAATCACTAGAACATAGGTAAATTTGTTATTATACCAATAAATAACACAAATACTTAGAACTAATATTTAATATCTAATATTTATAGATTATAACAAGTAAAAAATTCATACATGGATGTCCAATTCTATCAATATGGTGTGCAAAATCTTTGTGAGAATAACATTTAATATTATATTACTTGCATACATATCAAAATCAACAAAATCATCAACCCTTCTATTACATTTATTAAAAATACTTATAGTTAATATTTCCTATAGTTGTAAATTTTGGATTTACCATGATTAAAATCAATCTCCATATTACACTTGGTGGAATCTTGACCAACATGGAGATTCCTATAACAACTCCTCACAACTTGTAAATAAAATGCAATTAGACTTACCACAGGGCATTCTCATATATACATATAGTTTACATTTACCATTTACTACTAACAAATATGTGTGATTTAATGCCTATATTACTTGCAATCTATTTTACTCAATTATTTGTCTAATTATCTTAAAACCTCTTAATCACAAATTTGATAAAACATAAACAAAGTATGAGATAAATATTCATTTAAAGGATTCTAAAGTAACCTATATATTTGATAATCTTTCAAATTAACCATTTTGGATTCATCCTCATCACTATCATAATAATTAGAAACATGACCATCTCTCACTTCTAAATTAACCTTTAAATGGAGAGTTAGAATAGATTAATGTTGATTGACATTATCTTGATGTTATTTTTGGGTATATTCTTGTTTCTCTTGATTTTTATTTTTTTTTGTATATTTTCCTTCTCAAACTGGTCTATTTTTAGCTTTTAACATTCTAACTATTAGTCTTGTAAATATTATTTATGCAATATTGCTTGTTCTTATTGTAATATTTTATGTTTTTTTTTCACTTTTTCCTCTTCTATTTTTGATTGCTAAAGTTATTTTTATGTTTGATATATATTTGTTTTTGATTCATATGTAGTTTTAATCAAACTGTTTTCTTATTAATAATTTATTACCCACTTTCATATAAGAATATTTTATCCCAATGAGAAAGTATATAAGGAGAGATAATGATTGGATCATCTACTTGTGATTTGGATGTTTTGATCTTACAATATCAAAAAGGGGTATGATTTGTAGTAAATTCATAAGAGTATCATGCATGAATTATAGATATATGTGCAATGTATATGGGATTTTTTCCATAATGTATATCCATATTATTCCTAATAGTAACTTATAATTTAATTTATTAGGCAAAACATGAAATATAGTATAAACTATTTTGGGTTCTAATAGTGTATCTAAATAAATCATTCTAAGTAATTTTCATGAATAATCATCAAATTATTTGATTGTTTGATCTATGTGTTGGAGATTATCAATGTTAACACCCAATTTTTGTAAGAAAATACTACTAAAAAAATTTAATCCTAATCCAACATATATCAATACAAACATGATTTCATTATTTTTCATTTTATCTTAAATGATTAGTGGAATATTTTGTATCACAACATCTTGTGTTGCTAATTATTCATCATGAAAAATGATTATATATTCAATATATTTAAATTTTCTCATGATAGGAAAAAATAGTAGGTTGTATATTGATATGAATATTATTATCCCTTGATGTATCATAAATAATGTACTTATAATCTAATGATCTCTTTATTAAATCAAAAAATTTAAATTTTTCATGGGTATTCTTTAATTTGTCAATAATATCATACACTTTAGATTGAATTGCTTTCCTTGTAGGCTTAGAGGAGTGGGTTGATTAACAACAATTTGAATACTTCCATGATTTAGTGGCCTACATCATCATTTATTAACAACATGAACTAAAATCTAATACAATCTATGGGAAAATAATGGGAGTGGGATGGTAATTTTTAGAACTCTGAGGTCTAAGAGGAGAGAAAATAATGAAAGGTTTCAAATATTCCCTTTTTCATCTATTTATAACTAGTAATTTTTTTGGTCATGTGCTCTTCTATGATGGGTATCTAATGGTAACTGTTGAATCCATGTGTGAATGATAACACTTCATGCCCAATAATAACATTTAAATATTTATCTATGAAGGTAATGGGAAATGGATCTCTAATACAAGAATTATTGAGAATGCAGTAGTATCCACATATGTGTATCTCCCCAATATTCTTTAGTTGAACTACCATGGCACTAGCCCAGTCAACTTTCTCAACTGAGAAGATAATGCCTATTTCTAACATCTGATAGAGTTTAACTTTCAATTTTAGCTTTATATTTAGGTTTAGCCTATATGGTATCTTCTTGATTGGTTGTGTGCACTCTTTTAACTCTATGTTTATCTCCCCCAAATAAGGATCAACACCTTTAAAAACTATGAAATTTTTAGGAAAGACATCTTGAAAGTCTTAGATTAATTACAAAATCTCTGATATATCTTCCTGAGTCCAATAGTCTCTAATATGCACCATTTTGGGTACTTATTCTATACAAATATTTTCTATGATCCTTTAATTTCTCTTGATATATTCTACATTATTATTCAAGAATAAATTTGTATAGTATCTATGATCCTTCACATTTTAGAAACTATATATGTTGTAATTTTTCCTCCTCTCTTTCCTCTATGACTAGTTTTGGTAGGGGATCTAACTCTCTCTAGCTTAAATATATCTCATATATCCTTGTAATACTTTTTGTCAATATGAGAAGATTACTCATCCTCTTCTTCTATCTTATGGTAGGGTTGGATCCATGGTCGGGCCTCACCTTGACCGATTTATAGAATCTACAAGATGTGTTTTAATTTTTTCTCTATAACTTCATGTGAATCAAGTTCCCCTTGTGCTGTTAAATATTTAATTATTTTGTGGCATAAAAAGGTTTTCATCTTTTGTATAATGACTTGTACCTAAGGATTATCACTTTCAGAAATAAACATTTAAATTAAATCAAATTGGTTATATGCCCAGTGCTTTATTTCTCTTCTTTAATCCTGATAGATGTTCCATGTTATAGGTAAAACACCCATGGTATAGATAAAACTATGTGTCTAGGAATTAGGAGTTATAACCTCTAACATACACACCTTAATACACCTATACACATGTAGCTTTAGCCACTTTCCCTCTTTATAGATAGGGTACTATATTTTGATAGTCTTGAGCAACTGAAATTGAGCTACAAGAAACTTGCATGCTCCATATCATGTTAACTAAGCCTCCTTGTTGATAACCCACTAGTTCATAGTAATCCCTTTCATCATTAATTCAATATCACTCACCCTTTGGGTCTCATCTCCTACATGTTGGTATTGCATAATGAATTCACTAACTTCCTTTGTAGAAAAATATTGGGGTATTAGTCACTCAATTGTAAAGACCATCTAAAATTTTTATAGGTCATGATCTCATTTTGCTTAGTTTACTATATGGTTTTCCAAGTCTCCATTAATTAAATAAACTTTATCCCATGGAAGAACAATTTAGGTCTGGTTCTATGTAGTCTTGTTTAGTACAACCCATTTGATATGGAAAATTGATATCATATTATGTTGGAGTTCTTACTATCATTTATTTCAAATCCTCCTTAACCTTATGAGGGATTTATAGGGCATTCAACCTCATCTTGTCCAAGATTATTTTTGTGATAAATTTTAGTCTATAGAATAGTATTTTTTTTAGAGAAAACTATACTCAATTTCTCGTAGATATTTCTATTTACCCTCAACTAAAACTATCATCCAAATGGCATTAGCACTAGCATAAGGTGAGTATATCTCTTTTGAAATGATATAAGATTTAGACTCTGTCTTTTTTAGAGGAATTATAATGATATTTTCATCTTAATAAGACTCCAATTGATTCATGATTGTGTTAATAGTCATACACCTATCATAAGCCTACTTCTTCCCTATTATAGTATGGTATTGAGTCTCATCTATCTTCATATCAATGACATTGAAATCACCTCACAAACTGAGTTATGTGACTTTGATTTTAACATCCTCCAAGTGACCAATAGGTTTGACCCTGCATAGTCTACAAGGCTGAGTGTGATAGGGCTATAACTCAATGTAGGTATTCCCAAGGCTTCCCAAGTGGATATGGGGATAATATTTATAGTGCTTCCAAAATAGAATACATCAATGGGTATGTCATATCTAGTTAATTCTATATCCATCCTTACATCAATGTCCCAAATATTTTTGGTCTTTATAAATGAAACTAATTATCCATCCACTACTAGCCTTTTTGTGTACATTCTAGTAGTTATGGAACAAGTTTATGATGTTATGGGATATATCCTCATTATGTATCATACTGAGGAGTCTCATTAAATACATTATCATATTGACAACCCCTTCCTATCTTAATAAAAACACTATATACCCATACATATATGAAATAAGAGTGGCATCATCCCCTTCATTTATCCTTTGTTATTAGATTATCTTCAAAATTTGTGCAGCTTCTTGCATTAGGCCCTTTTTAGTAGTAGGTTTGGGGTATCAGTCTATCCATGCCTTATTATTACCCATGTATTTAGGCCTATCTATTAGAGATAATCCCTATTCAACATGCTTTTGTCTATTACTACTTTTAATGTGGCATCCTCCCTTTTTTCTTTGCATGAATCATAATAACATTTCTAATAGATCTCTCCCTCCATTGTATTTCTAAGACTAGATAATCTTTTGTATTGTGTTTCTCTATCACTCTATAGTATGTATAATAAGTTTGTCTATGAGGATTTACAAGACAATTTATCTACAAATGGTTTAGTTCTCCATAGAGATAACAATGAATGGGTGGTCTAAGTTCATTATTTATATAGCCTCCCTATGCACCACCTTGGTATCCATCTTTGTATTTTTTTTCTATTCCACTTAAATCCCCATCCACCATGGTGTTGTGGTTACTTGAAAAGTCTAGTATTTTGTGGTGAATTCCATCCTTGATGTTATGGATATTCATTAAATCCATCTACTTATGACTGTGGTAGGTTTAGAGCCCATTTGGATTATTACACTTGAGGAATTGTAAGATTCCACAGAGCTTCATATGGGTAGGTCACAATTGATAATGAGAAGTTCTATGAGGTAAGATTTTAGTGCTATGTATAAAGTAGGGAAATTTCTATTACCTAAGGTTACTTCTATGCTTTAGGAACCCAAGTCATTACTGAGGAATTCTATCCTAGTATGATGATCCCTGAGGTAGGAGTATCCTATTGTGAAAGTCTATATTTATGTAAAATAACCAAAAATATGTTCTTAGCTATATCCTCTTTCAATTCCTAGAGTGCACAAAAATCCCTATCATCATGTTTAGGTGACCTGAAAAATTTACAATCATATTTTATGAAGTCTTTATTTGTTTTTTTAAAATATGACACTGTGAGGTTGTATTCCCTCCCACTCTAAATATCTCACATAATTCTATATTAATCTAATGGCATTCATGTATATGATACTCTTATTGTCCATGCTCTATGCACTAGATATTTTATTGGGTCTCTAAACCCTTCTTTGAAACTGATCCAATCTGATCAAAATAGTTTGTAATTTACTTTCTACCTTAGATTATGGTGCAACTACATCACTATACTCTTAAATCTACTCTAACCTAATTTAAATAGTTCTATCATTATCTTTATCTCCATACTCAATTTGAACCATGGAAAATTTGATCTTTGGTTGTAAACCTTCTACAAACCAAGTGGCTTTATCTTTATCTTCCAAAACAAATTCTAACTTATTCATGATGTTAAAAAATCTATGATCATAGTCACCAATATTATCTTGAGATTCTTTCCATATCTCCTTCAAATATTGGATCATTTGGATTGAATTCTTCTTGACCTTAAACTCTATGATGATCTACTTCTTGACATCATCCAAGGATGCTTTTATTATATTTTTTTGAAAGATAAAATCTAGTGCACATCTACCCAGAGCATTGATCAATTCAAACTTCTTGATATTTTTATTGGTGTTTGCTTTTTTTGACCATTTTATGTCATAAGTATTATTCAGGGTCCATAGACCCATCACAAGGATCCAGATGTAAAGAAACAACCAACTACACTACCATACTAAGGTTTCATGAAGATATTACAATTGATTATGTTATGACCTAATGGTTGTGGTTTTTAAGACTTCTATACTCTTAGGGATGATTCTTTATTTGGTGTAATTTATGTTATCTCCTTTGATTCTATGGTTGTAGATATTTTATCATTTCCTTCCTCTTCTTCTAAAATCTAGAGTTGTGTAAATGAAATCCTTAGCCCATGAAAGGATTAGAGGATTTATCTCTATAAAAAGTAATGTTATGATGCTCTTATTTTTGTGTTCTAAGAAATTCTATGTAACTTCATGATATGTAGACTTTTTTACTTATAGAGTTTTTCTACAAACTTCTTCTATAATTGGTCTTTGCCAAGTTTTGTCATCTAAAGTCATAGGTGAATTACTATTATTTTTAAAAATTATGGACTTAGGGGATGTGTGATTCCTTGGGAGATAATCCTTCCCTCCAAATATGTATCTCTCAAAACTTGAAACTGTACTATTCTTGTGATTGTACAGTAATCCATGATGTTCTTTCTAGAATACCCCTTTTAGAAGCTTTGAACTTTTACTCATCTATTGTACTTATATAATACTACCTTTTTATTTTATCCATGATAGACCTTCATCACTTTATATCCCTCTATCTCTACTTGGTTCAGTCTCCTTGCTCTATTTCTCATCTCCCTACCTTTCTCCTTGGTGTCTTCCCTCATCCAAATCATAAATTCTACTACTACTCCTTCTATTCACTTTTTCCTAAAGCATACTTTATCTATTCCATATCCTCTATTTTTGTAACTCTTTTTCTAAATATAGAGTATTTTTATCCTTATCCTCTAGATTATTCATGCTAGACTCAGGTTCAAGCTCTATCTTTTCATATTTGATTCATTCTCCTCTATCTCATTCACATCTCTATACACTCAAAGTGACTAGTCCATATTAGCAGGAGTGGGCACCATGTCCTTCTCAATAGCCAACATTTTGGTTAGTATTAAAAGTCACTACAAAAATTTTCCTCTGATTCTTCTCAAAAATTGATCCTTAACCACATCAAAGGACAAATATCCTTGTCTTAAAAACTCAATGATATATCTATCAATAGTGGTAGCTATTCAATGATTGATTGTATGAGTCCAATTTGTATCCATATTTTGCAATTTTTTTATATTCTTCTTAGTAAAAAAAATTTCACTATCTCATGGTTGAAAATAGTAATATTCAATTCGAGCCAACTAATTAACTCATAAGCTTAGTAATTCACAGTAGAAGATCTCATAGATTTTATCATATAGGTGTTATCGTATAATATCACTTGAGTTACACCAAATTATTTGACCTTATTTATCTATTAAAAAAAAATGATGGTCTAACTATCTCTCCTCCTCTCTTTGGGGTGGTAACCATCACAACATATCCATGCTCACCACACCATTATTAGTAGATATTCTTGGGTTTCACCAAAACATGCTAATTATAGGGGTAGGATGTAAAAATTGACTTAAAAATATTACATAAAGGTTTAATCAATACTTGGAATCCATAAAAAATGTTTATCATATTGATATATACTAATCTAAAGGTTCAATTCATGATGGAAATTACATACACACAAATAAATTGATACATCCAAGTAATATAACGAAGGAAATAGTCATCATAAAATAGGTGAATATATGATTATACCAATAAATAACATAAATACTTAGAATTCATATTAAAATATCTAATATCAAAGATTATAAAAAATAAAAAAATCATACATGGATGTCTAATTCTATCAATATGGTGTGTGAAAGCTTTTTGAGAATAACATTCAATATTGAATTACTTGCATACATATCAAAATCAACATAATCGTCAACCATTATATTAAATTTGTTACAAATAATTATAGGTAATATTTCTTATAGTTGTAACTTTTGGATTTACCATGCTTTAAATCAATCTCCATATCACATTTGGTGGAATCTTGACCAACATGGAGATTCCTATAACAACTCCTAACAACTTGTAAATAGATTACAACTGAACTTACCACAAGACATTATTGTATGTACATATAGTTTTACATTTACCATTTACTACTAACACATATGTTACAAATATGTGTGATTTAATACCTATATTACTTACAATCTATTTTACTCAATTATTTGTCTAATTAGATTAAAACCTCTTAATCACAAATTTGATAAAACCTAAACAAAGTATGAGATAAATATTCATTTAAAGGATTAAAAATTAACCTATATATTTGATAATCTTTCAAATTAACCATTTTGGCTTCATCCTCATCACTATAATAATAATTAGAAACATGACCATCTCTCAATTTTAAATTATCCTTTAAATGGAGAGTGATAATATATTTTTATTGATTGACATTGTCTTGATGTTATTTTTGGGTACATTCTTGTTTCTCTTGTATTTTTTTATTGCACATTGTCCTTCTCAAATTGTTCTATTTGTAGCTTTTGAAATTCTAACTATTATTCTTGTAAATATTATTTATTGAATATTTCTTGTTCTTATCATAACATTTTATGTTTTTCACTTTTTCCTCTTTTATTTTTGATTTCTCAAGTTATTTTTTTGTTTGATATATATTTATTGTTGAACCATATGTAATTTTTATTAAACTATTTTCTTATTAATAATTGATTGCCCACTTTCATATGTGAATATTTTATCCCAATGAGTAAGTTTATGAGAGATAAAGATTGGATCATCTAATTGTGATTGGTATGTTTTGATCTTAAAATATCAAAAAGGTATATGATTTGCAGTAAATTCACAAGAGTATATTTCATACATGAATTATAGACATATGTGCAATGTATATGGGATTATTTACATAATGTATATCCATAGTCTTCCTAATAGTAAATTTTAATGCAATTTATTAGGCATAACATGAAATAGAGTATAAACTATTTTGAGTTCAAACATTGCATCTAAATAAATCATTCCAAGTAATTTTTGTGAATAATCATCAAATTATTTGATTGTTTGATCTATGTGTTGGAAATTATCAATGTTAATACCTAATTTTTGTAAGAAAATACTACTACAAAAATTTAATCCTTATCCAACATATATCAATACACACTTGATTTCATTATTTTTCATTGTATCTTGAATGATTAGTGGAATATTTTGTATCACAACATCTTGTGTTGCTAATTATTCATCTTGAAATGTGATTATATTTTCAGTATCTTTAAATGTGCTCATGCTAGGAAAAAATATTAGGTTGTATATTGATATGAATATTATTATCCCTTAATGTATCATAAATAATGTCTTTATAATCTAATGATCTCTTTATTAAATCAAAAAAATTAAATTTTTCATGGGTATTCTTTAATTTGTCTATAATATCATACACTTTAGACTGAATTGCTTGTCTTATAGGCTTAGAGAAGGGGGTTGAGTAGCAACATGTTGAATAATTCCATGATTTGGTGGCCTTCCTTATCATTTATTAACAACATGGACCATAAAATCCAATAAAATCTATGGGAAAATAATGGGAGTGGGATTTTAATAGTTAGAACCCTGAGGTATATGAGGAGAAAAAATAATGAAAGGTGTCATACATTCCCTTTGTCATCTATTTGTAACTAGTAATTTTTTTGATTGAATATTAAGGAAATGAGGATTAAATGGAATTTTATGTTTCTTTTGAGTAATATCTATAGGATTCTAAATGTATAACTACTATTGTTCTCATTTCATACTTGACAAATCTTTGCATTAATGGAAATTATGCAAAATTTGGAATATTTATCATATCATATATTGTTAAAAATTTGAAAAAGTTACTATTATATTAACCTAAATTTGGTCATAAATAATTGGCCATGCATATTTTATCCCTTTTTTTAATAATTGACATGTGCATTTAATTGACACTTATTTCTCCAATTTGACCTATCTTAAGCACAAGAAAAGACATTATTTCACCACAAGGTCATCTACTATCACCCAAATAAATGACAATACTACCTAAAAACATTTATGCATATGTATGCTCTAACTTGACCCTAAAATTCAACACCTTTCCTAAAGGGAAATAGATTACAAACATGACAGGAATGTTGAGAATTCATGTCCCTATCTGTCGATCTTGTCCTTCTATCTAAACAATGACAATTTCAAAAAGGAAATTATCATTAGGGTTGGCCTTAACATTATTAGGCTCATAAACATGTATTTTTCCTCTTTGACCACTATAAAATCACATTAAATTGATCATTTCATATATTGAGGCAAGCTTATCAAGTATATTATAAGAGCTTATTTACATAAGTGCACATTGAACAAAAGTATCCTTTTCTTCCTAAATTTATTTCCAAGCACTTCAATAAATCATGAGACAAGTTTGAATCTAGTTTTATACATCTCTAGAAAAAAATTACCAAGTGTTAAGGCCAATTATATATGCATTCATATAGTCAAAGGAGCACAATTTCATAAAACACTTAGGTGGTATGACTACATAGATTTTTGATCCATTTTTAGTATATTGGTATGTAGGAAATGCTCACTATAGTGGTGTGTTAGGGTCTATCACAAATTCAACTACTAATCCCTCTATGATGCTTCACATCCATTTATCTCCTTATGGCACAAATCTAGGGTTTTAAACTTCATGAAGGCATATACATGTCTCTACATAGTTTCCAAAAATCAAATAAACATAAGAAGACCTGATTTTCATTATCACACTAATTATTTTTAAAGTTATAATTTTCTAGAAAACTAAAATACCAATCAATAGGAATAATAATGACCATCAGTCCTATCCTAATCAACATTCTTATCCTTGAGGGAATTTAGGATCGGCTTCTAGAAATTTCCCATGTTTTTTTGCATTCTATTTTCTTATTTAATAACCTAATGACTTTAAAATCTAAGTAAATCTCTCTTTTACATATTTTACACTTATTTATTTAAGTTTTCTTTGTATATTTCAGTTATTTATATTCAATTCATTTTTTAGGGATTCATTTATACTACCTTGATTTAGTATATTCCATTTGTGTGAATTAGGATTAATTCTAGAAGTAACTCAAATATAGATAAAGCATTTTGTGAACCTAACATAAATCAAACATGAAACCTTCTGATCTAGAGTCCACTATTTTCAACTCCCAGATCTGACTAACTCAAAATAAGAATCAATTATACTCAAGTAGGCCATATTCCTTTTGTTTTTTATAGTTTTAATTGACATAGACTCACTTATATCCCAGATAGAACTACTAGACTTAGCTATTACCATCCAACACTACTATCCTAACTAGATTAACATGTCCTTTGTTATTTTCTATAAAAATTACATTATTAGAATCTTTATCCTTATTACTACCAAATTCTAGTTTTCTCTATCAGTTTTAGTATTAAAAACATTTATTTGTCACATAAAATATCCTTTTTTTTCAATCCATTTTTCTTGCACATTCATGATCTTTAAATAACTATACAATTGATAAAATGAGAATATATAGTCAACATTATATATACTCTTACTATTCCTATATGTTTACCATTATCATAATGGGGGAATCTTATCATATTTCATATTGTCAATCTATCCAAGTACATAACTATCACAAAAATATGTTGTGAATTATTTATATCTCCTTCATCTTATTTTATGTTTGGAAACTTGATTCATTTCACTTTTAGCCTTGTTATTTTCTAAGAATGACAAAATTAAAAAACATTCATATAATTCAAAATAAAAAAACATTTAAAATATTCCAAAATATAAAATTAGACCTAAATATTATTTTCAATTAGTTTGCATTTTTTAGATATGCTATTTATCTTACAATTAATAAATAGGATATTTATTTTCTATCACACATACATTTTACAAGTAACTATGAAGTGTTGTGTAGGACATACATGAATTTATAAATATTAATATGTAGGACTCTTCTCTAACCATTGGCCTTGCCAAGTTGGGGGCATCTTATTCACAATTGATAATATGCAATTTTTATCATTCTATAACCCTCTACTATTGAGATTTAAATTATATATAAAAATCTTATTAATGTTTATGTCTTGCATAGTGTACATGAACATGATATTTTATAGGATGTGATTGCATGAGATATGCATTCTTATATTATGTTTGTTATTTTTATGTGCCATTTATGTTGCTTACTTTTACATATTAGATTAAAACTTTGCGTGTATATTGTTAGAATATTTAATGCCTAAGTGGCCTAATTTAGACCCTTAGCATACTTTTGTTTATTATTAAATTAATAAATTTATTATTTATTAAACATGAGGTAAAAAACTCATGTAAATAAATAATAAAATACTTTGATTTATTATTAACCAATAAAATTAAATGATTATCAGGAAGGATGAGCCCATTAGTTACAACATCACCTCCCCTCACATTTATTATAAATAGGGTTTTACCCCAATTTTATTTTTCACTATGAACACACTCTATGAATTTGATATTTATGCATGGAAAATATTTACAAAGGTTCTTTAAAGGCTTATGTGAAGAATTGAGAAGTGAAGGATTTGTATTGGGGTGTGGAGTTTCTCAATTGATTGAATATCATCTTTGTGAATTTTTTACCTCTCAGAGGTTTTCCCACTTTAAATGCTTGTGTACTATGTCAATTATTTATTCTCTTTGCCATCATTTATTCATCTAGATTTAACACTATATTTCATATATGTTTTATATTATATTGATTTTATCATGGAATCAAAGCCATGAGATAATTGGGTGATTGGTAAAAGTTTTTTTTAAAAGATTCAAAGCTTTATCAATCAAAATTTTTATTTATCTCAGCTTGGTATGATATTTTTATGGCTTTGGAAGCATACTATATATTTTTGTGGATCATTCTTTTCTTTATGGAGCCTTGAAGCTTAGCATTTAGTATTATAAGACCTCCATCAAGCATCCAAAGTAACCAAAAATCATCGTCAAACCTCCCTTTGGAACCATTTTCATAGAGGTGCCATAATGGGCCTAGCAAAACTCAAAAAATTGAATATTTAGTCAAATTCAATTTTGTAAATTCTTTCATTGTTAAAAGAATCTAGAAAATTACAATATATTTAAAGTTTTTTAAGTCCCTGTATAGTTTTATGGGATCTCCCAAGCATCTATAAGGGCACCATAATTCATCCTAAGCAATTCAAAATATTTAATTATTCATCAAAAATTCTAATTTTAGGGTCCAATTATGTTTAACAAACAAAAATAGGAGGGTTGCTAAATTTTCAAGCAAATCTGAGACTTGTACAAGGAATTATAATTTGTTGGAATTTTATAGAGGCACCATTGTGAAGCTATAGGTATGTACCTTGTGTTATATAGTTTTATGAATTATTTATTAAATATTTTTTTATTTAAAAATTAAATTATCTATGTAGACTTGTGGCCCCCACTTTCTCTATCTTTTACTCTAAAAGTTAAAAATAGAGTAATTTTTATTTATTGGTAATTTTACATGCATAATAAATATTTATGTCTACTTGTTTATTATTATTAAAAATAAAATAAAAAATTAAATATCAATTAGTGCATGTAAATATTTAATTAAACTCATAGATTAGTTAGTGATCCTAATTTTACTAAAACTTACAACTAAGAAGATTTCAAGTTCAATCCCCCTTAAAAAATTTCTTTTCTGATCTTCCTAGTTATCTTGGTAAAATTAATTGCAATTTAATTTTAATTCTATTTTTTAGTTTACATGCCAATGTTTCATGCATCTAAAACCCTAGTTGACCTATCAAACATATTTTGAATTTGACCTAATGAATATTTTGATAAACATAGTTATGTAACAAGTCGATTTCCTGGTTTTGGCACCTTCAAAACACATATATGTGGTCTATTTTATGTTTTCAAGCTTCCTACTATCAATTTTATAACTTTTGTAATAATAGTGTTTAGGTGGTCATTTTGACTGTGAATCTTTTGACACCTAATTTTATACAATTTTAAATCAAATTTTTACATTATTCGACATCTAAATTATGTAATTAGGTATAGTTACACTTGTGATTTAAATTATTTTACAATCACAACATAAAAACTCATTAAAAATGTTATTTTTATTATAATTATTCTTACATAAATATATTTCTATGACTCTTATGACACCTTATTTTATCATAATGTTTTGCTTTGTCTACCATTAAATTAAATAATTATTGTCTTTAAACTTTAAAATTTGTTATAATATCAAACTAAAATGTTTTATTGTAAGCATTTATTTATTACCTTGTTTAATGTGAAGTTAAGGCTTTGTCTCATTTTCCTTAGATAAATCTAAAATGTTTAATGTAAATAATTATAATATATGAAAAATTCATGTTCAATTTGAATTTATGGCAAATAAGTTGTGGAATATTATCATTCGGACTAAAAATTCTCCTTTTAGATAACATGTGACCCCTGAGCTTACCAATTTATTTCAACAAAAATTACAAGAAGCTATATCTATTATCTTATGGAGTGTTAAAGATTAATTCCTTCTCTGCATTGGTAATCAGGAGTCTCCTAGAGATGTTTGAAAACTCCTTAAATCCATGAATGATGGCACTCATCTCTCAAAGATTATTAAGTTAATCCTTGAATTGTTGATTACACATATGAAAGGTGATGAGAAAGTTGTAAATTTTCTTGATAAAATTAAAAATATTAAAGCTTAGTTAGATGAATTTAATTGTAACTTGATTCAATATCAATTGCTTTATTTTATTATTAAGTTAAATATTCATGAAAAGTTTAGAAATTTCATTTCAATTTTGAATTCTAAGTATCAAACTAAGATATCCTAGACCTTACCACCTTGTCTGATCTCTTGATTCAAGAAGAGAAAGTTATGATAAATTTTGATACTAAAGATAATATCACTCAAGCACTTATCACATTAAATAATGTTTATGATAACACTAAAAATTAAAAATCTACCCCTAATTTTTCTAAATGCAAACATAGGAATAATAAATCTAGTAATAAGAATCATAAACCTAAGTTTAATGAAAATTGTAATTTGTGTGGTAAATTTGGTCATAGAAGGGAAACATGTTATAAAAATAAAGATAAAAATAACAATAAAACTTCTAAAAATAACAAAGGAAATAAATCTAATCAAAACAAGAAGAAGAATCAAAAACCTAATCAAAATAACAATCAAGATTTAAATGTTATTTCTTTGTATATTTTTTTATTTACTTCAAATGAAAATGAGTGAATTTTAGATAGCAGTACATTGAACCATATGATTTTATTATCTAATATTCTATGTGATTATAGATATATCTCTAAAATAATTTCTTAGGAGATAATTTATTTTTGGAAGTAACTAAAAAGGGAAAAGCAATGTTTTTAAATGTTACTATAAATGATGTTTTCTATGTACCTAAACTTAAAAATAATTTTCTATCCTGTTCTCAACTTATAAATAATAATTTCATTATAACATTATTTAAACATAGTTGGTCCATTAGAAATCAATCTGGTTCCTTGATTATTGAATGTGTTCAAAATAATTTCATATATATATATATATATATATATATATATATATATATATATATATTCTACTTGTTTTTACATGTTTTATTTCATTGAATATTAAGAATAAATCTCAATTATGACATGAAAGATTAGGACATGTTAATTTTAGAATTTTATATGATATATCTAAAAATAATCTTGTTTTTGTACTTTCTTATATCTCCTCTTATCATGAAACTTATTAGGATTATTTATGTGTTATGCAACATACTAACCCCTTTCACAAGAATTATGATGCAAATTCCTCACATCCTTTAAAAATTGATTCATAATGATGTTTTACGACCTCTTAAAGTTTTATCTCTTAATGTTTCTTTTTGTTTTGTTACTTTTATTGATGATTACACTAGAATGAATTAGTTTTTTATCACTAAAAATAAATCTGATGTATTGTCTAAATTCAAAGAATTTAAAGCTAGTATTGAAAATGCATCTAATTTTTCTATTAAGAGATTAAGAACCAATAACGGTGGTGAATATTTTATTAAATATTTTGATTATTTTTGAATTAGTTGTAGTATTTAAATGTAAATAACAAATGTCTATTCTGCTCAGTAAAATGGTATTGTTGAAAAGAAAAACTACACCATCATAGAAATGGATAGAACAATATTGTAATCTACAAATATTCTTTGGTTTTTATGGGCTAAAGCCATGAATATTCTAAATATATTCCTTACATATTCCTTAAATATTTATACTCATTTATAAATGTGCACTAAAAGTAAACCTAGTGTGGCTTATTTTAGGATCTTTGGTAGTCCTACATCTATCTTTATTCCTAAAGTTTAAAAATATAAACTCAATACTACTTCTATTTTTTGCATTTTTGTAGGTTATGAAGGTAAGACAAAAGTTTTAAGAGTGTATAATCCTTCTAAAATTTAGATCATTTAGAATAGGATTGTTCTTATTATCAACAAATTCTTTTGTGATCCCTCTATGTAACTTCCTCAATGTTCTTCTATTGATGAACCTAACTGTCATGTTTCTCCTTGTGATGAAATAGATGCTCTTGAGGAAGTTATTCCAGTTTTGAATAAATTAGAGTATGAAGAATCCCTTAAGTTTTACATTCAATCTAAAAGACCTAACTAGGTAGAACCCTTAATTTAATCTTCTAATGTTGATAACCTTAATGAATTAACTAGAAATAAATATTTTTATCATGTATTAATGAATATGTATGAATGTGAACCTCAATAATTTGAGTAATACACTCAATATGATAGATGTAATGTTATTATACAAACTGAATATAATGTCTTAACTAAAAATCAGACTTGGGATATTGTCCCTCCTTCACCTAAAAGGCATATTGTTAGTTATAAGTGGATTTATAAGATAAAATATAATTCAATTGATAAAATTTACAAGTTTAAATCTAGTTTAGTTTCTCATGTGTTTACTCAAATAGTCAAGATTGACTATGTTGAAACCTTTACTCATGTAGATAAAATTAGTACCATTATGTTTCTTATTAATATTGTAGCCTAAAATCGATGGGTTATAAACCAAATGGATTTCAAGAATGAATTTATAAATGGTGATTTAAAAGAAGAAATCTACATAATTGAGCCTAAAGGTTTCATTGACCCTAACATAGAACATTTTGTATGCAAGTTAAATAAATCTTTATATGGTTTAAAACAATCTCCTCGAGCTTGGTATTCTAAATTTACTTCTTTTTTCAAAGAATTAGGTTTATATAATTGCTACTATGATAATGATCTCTTTGTTAAAGTTGAAAATGGTCATTTTATTTAAATTTTATTATATTTTGATGATTTTTTTATTACTAGCAATATTTCTAGTTTAATTCATAAATATAAGGATAAACTAAGTCAAATGTTTGAAATTATTGATTTAAGCATTCAACATCATTTTTTAGGAATGGCTATATTTCAAGATAAACATTCTATTATTGTATCACAATTGCAGTATACTCATAACCTTATTATTAAGTTTAACTTGCTTGATTGTAAATCTTCTTCTAATCCTATATAAGTTGGTGTTAAACATGATCCAAAATCTACATGTGAAAAAGCTAACCCTACTTTATATAGACATTTTGTTGGTAGTTTGATTTATCTATCCATTACTAGGCCATATATTTCATATGTTATTAGTGCTGATTTAGATTTATGTGAGATCCATATTTGGATCATTGGAAATTAGCTAAATAAATTCTTAGTTATATCAAAGGAATAATTAATTTTGGCTTATTTTATTCTTCCATGTATAATGCTAAATTATATGGTTAAAGTGATGCTGACCATATTGGTGATACTATAGATGAAAATCTACTTCTGGATATGTGTTTAAGTTTGGTGCAAGTGATATCACTTAGAGTATCAATAAGCAACCTAATTTATATATCTCTTCTACCAAATAGAGTATGAAAGTGATATAGAAGCTATTGAAGAAACCATGTGGCTACGAAAGTTGTTTTGATAATTTTATTTGGATATTTCTCATATTAAAATCCTTCATTGTGATAACCAAAGTTGTATAGCTTTAGTAAAAAATTCAATGCAACACCAAATAACTAAACATATTAAATTTCATGTATATTTTATTTAAGAGAAAGTCATCAATGGTGATATTGATCTATAGTTCTATCTTACGAATGAACAAGTGGAAGACATCTTCACAAAACCACTTGATGATACTAAGTTTTATCAATTTTATATAATGTTAGGCCTCTCATAGTTTCCATTCAAATGGAGTGTGAATGATAATGTCACTTCATAATGTTCATGTGTTCCTTCTTTTTTATACTTCTTCTGATTGTAAAGCATTATAAACTTCATGTGGAAGTTATGTGATTTGAGTAAACTTCAAGTGGAATTTTTACTTTTGTAACCAATACATAAAAAGTATACCTTTTAATATAGGTATTTATGTTATAAAAGGCTCCAAATATGCTTATATGATTATTCATGAGAAACTATGAGATTTAGTCTCACAATCATGCTATCCTAGACTTATTTTATAATAGTTTATGGATTATAATTCCTTTTATTTCAAAAAGTGATGTTTGGCATGATAAAGGGTTTTAAATCCTTCAATTGTGTACATGGTATAATTATTGTATTAAGGGTACTATGACATTTATACCCACTTAGCATTAATGGGGAGTGTTATAACATTTAATGTCTGAGTGGGATAATTTAAAACCTTAACATACTTTGGTTTACTATTGTTATAATAATAATAATAATAATAATAATAATAATAATAATAATAATAATAATAATAATAATATATTATTTATTCAACATGAGGTGAAAAACTTGTGTAAATAAATAATAAAATATTATGATTTATTATTAACTAATAAAATTAAGTGATTCTTGGGAAGGATGAACCCATTGGTTATAACGATCACCTCCCCTCACATTTATTATAAATAGGATTTTATAATTATTGTATTTTTCACTATGAACACACTCATTGAATTTGATATTTGTATGTGGAAAATATTTACAAAGGTTTTGTGAAGGCTTATGTGAAGAAGTGATAAGGGAAGGCTTTGTATTAGGGTGCATAGTTTATAGATTAGTTAAATATCATCTTTGTGGGTTTTTTAACCACTTGGAGGTTTTTCCATTTAAAATGCTTATGTACTATGTAAATTTTATGTGCTATTTTCCATCATGTATTCATCTATATCAAAAAAAATATTACATATATATTTTATATTCAATTGATTTTATCATATATTATGTTTTCCCTTAGCCCTTGTGTGATACTTATTATCTTGATGTATCTCTATGAGATCTTGTGTGTTATTTTTGACATTTTAACATATCCTTTCTTTTGGCCCTTAGCCCATCTATGTCAATTTTATCATTTGTGCTTCTAGTGTGTGTTCTTGTTAATCTTGATGAGTTTGATAAGTTCCAAGATCCATATAATTGTTGGAACACAACTATCTACTAAGGGGGGAGGGTGAGTCATTAGATCAACTAAAACTAATCCTTTAATACCTTTTAGAATATATATATATATATATATCACACATACAAATTCACATGACACTAGATTTATATGTACAAAACCCAAAGGTAAAAAATTATGGTAAGAATAGTTGCTAGAATTTATTGTTCTAATCTAACCTCATAGTTCAAATCCTTATTGATAAACCTCACTAGTTACACTTTTGAGGAGACCTACCTTAAGGAAATAATAATATCCTAACAGAACACAAACTCAGCTAAACCTAATTAATTATAATGTTTAAGGGTACAAACCCTAAAGAGACACTAATCCCCTAACTTAACACCAACTCATCTTTTCTGATGGCACCAACCAATTAGATTCCTATGGAGATAAAAATCCAATTTACAAAATAGATTCATAAATGAATCTAGCTCTAACTATTTGTTATAAGTCTAATATTTAAATTCTCATTCTCTATTTCTACCCTTATCTCTCTGTGTTTGTATATGTATCTATTTGACACACTTCATCTCTCTCTATAGCTTCTTCTTCTCCTCTCTACCTTCTATTTATATCTCTATATATTCTTTGTTTGACACTATCTAACTATACCAACATTTTTAGCTCCAACAACATCTTATCCTAAAACACCTCCATCTCTGTGTCTCTATATTCTTCTATATGACACATTACCAATAGCCAGTTCTTGTATCATAGATGAAATATATATAACCATTTGATATAGGTCAAGGTCCTTATTTTTGTTCACACTCAGACTATAACACATCATGCCAATTCTAGACTCAACAAGTTTCCCATGTATTGAACTCATGCACCACTACCATGATTATTGGCCTTTTACTATATTTAGCAAATATCAAGCTCTAGTCTTGATGTGTATGCATAATTAAATGAATTATAATGATCACAACAATCTAGTTATAATTTTTCCTTTGTAATAAATTCTATGTTGTGGGAGAATCAACCATCCCAAATTCCCTCTAACACTATTCATGTTGCACTATTCATAGGTATTATTCATGGAGCACTATTCACTAGTATTATTCATGGTGACATGGTAGGTGACTTAACAGTGATGTGGATTATGAATGACATGGAAAGTATTGATGTAGTAGTGAAGTGGCTTGGAGATGACGTGGCATGGCCCATAGGGGTCCTCACATGGGATCCAAAGCATGTGATTTAAGGTGGGATGTAATTTGCCACTAATTCTCTTATGTCTTCATCATCAAGCATTCAAATTTATCCATAAGGGTAAAGATGGTGAAAAAGTTAGTGGGAACACTATTCTTAGCTTTTGGGAAAGTTAAAATATGGATGGTGAAAGATAATTTTGACACATAAGAGCAAATAGATAAAAAAGAAATAATAGTTCCTTCATTATTTTCCATCGATGGATAATGTGGAAAAATTATTTTGTCTTGCATGATGTGGGTTGGTGGAAGAGTTAAAAAGGAGATTATGACATGATTTGTAGCCTTGTGTGCACTTGAGAAAGTGGGAGACAAGATTTACTATGCTTATTTGGATTACATGTGAATGTGGAGAAGCCATTATGAAGTGGGAGGCACACAATATTTAATGGGAGATACACTTATGAAGTGGGGAGCACACACTCTTTGTCATGCTTGAAAAATTTTCCACCCATGAATAATACTATGCCATTTTATCTCTCTCTTCCATTCTTTCTCCTTTGGCATTCTCTTTATAAAATCCTATAAGTATGGGATGGTTCTCTTTGTAATTCATTTTATTATAAACCCCCAAAAAACCACTTTGATATTGAACTTGTATGTTCAACTTCCCCCTCTCACGGATTCATTCAATTGAGTTTTAATCCTAGTCTTAATGGTGAAATAGATTCCACCCTTGCTAGTTGTGACATTTCCATCCAAGAATTATATTGGAGCTTTAGTGAAAATTTTAGATTCTAGTTGTAGAGTGTTTGTAAGTTTCTCTAGTTTCTAGTGTGAAAGTTATGTGGAGTCGATAGTGTGTATGTTACAAGTTTCAAACATAGAGTTGTGTGGAGGTTTTATGTGTGGTATTGTATTCAATAGAGTATACTCCATATTATGTGTGTTGTAAGTTTTATATTTTATGTTATTTGTTAATGTAAGAGTGGTTGTGAGGTGTTATTTCAAGTATTGAGAGAAGTGTGTTGTATCCACCATTGTCATTGGTGAGATATCCTCTATGTAATAAAATATTATTTCCTTTGAGTCTTGGTGTGATATTCTCTTTGTAAGGAAAGACTATGTCTTGAGTTTTGATGTTATAAATATTTCTATAGGAGTGTATTTTCAATAATTTTATTTTAGAAATATTATGTGGTCATTATCTTTATCATTTTATCATAAAAATTAGAAATTTATGTGTCATAGGTAATTTTAGGAAGTGTTTTTGTTGTAGTTTTAGGTGTTTTATAAAATATCCTATAAAAGGGATACTTCATTGGTATCAAAGATTTTGTGTTTAGTTTGGGATTTTTATGGTTTTGAGTATTTGTAGCAAATATTTTTTGTTTTGAGATATTTAAGTGGTATCAGAGCTGTGTATCCTAATAGCTTGTGTAGTCTTGTGTTGTGGATTTCCTTGTGAAGTTTATGTTTGTATATTTTTAAAGATGGGAAGCTTCTAAAAAATGTTTGGACTTACACAACCCAAGTTTCCAATAGAAGAAAAATCAAAGTGGTACAAGCTTGATGAAGAGGATATGAAGCTTGTACAAGAGGTATTGAAGAGATCTCAAGGGTATGAATAAGAATCCACAAACTTCATGGATTGGTACCAATATCTTCCAAATGATTTTAGAAATAACATCTCTTTGGATGTGTACTTAGAGATAAGAGAAAATATGGATCCTAGATAAAAGGGTCTTATAGACTACATAAGAAGATATAGAAACAAAGTAAAAGAACCACATGTTGTAGAAGAAAAAAATAGAAGTGGTGAAGGTTACATCACCACAATAAATTTAGAAGTGCAAAGCAAGGTAAAATGGATCAAAATATTTGATCAAGGCTTTAGGGATCATCCCTAAATGTCAAAAGACTCTTTTGAAAGAAGAAATTTTAGAATAAAATATTGAAAAAGGATATGAGAGGAAGATAGAGGAACCAAAAATTGTGATAGTAGATCAAGATCTAGAAAAAGCATCCTTGAAGGAGAAAGAGAGGATAGAACCAAACCCTCAAGGGGTAGTACATGTAAGTACACACAAGGAGGAAAATGTTTGCATACAAAAGAAGGAGAGGATGGAACCAGAAAATGTGGTGAACATTAAATAACCACATTATAGTCAAGCATAAAGGATATAAAGAGGAAACATAAAATGTGTAATGAATGCAAGGAAAGAAATAAGAGGTATAAGTTGATAGACACTCAAGAAAGACAGCACCTTTAAATATTAAAAGGTAAATATTTTGATTTAGAAAAAAATGTTTTATTGACTTATAATTAGTTTATATGTGAAGAAAGGGTTATTGATGTCCAAAATCAAGGTAGCATTGTGGATAAATATGCATTGGAGGAAAATGTCTTGGTTAGATCTAAGTTAGGAATATTTAGATACAAAAATGAAAGTGTGAAGGAGATCTCAACAAACAAGCCTTTCTCAAGAGAAGATGAAACTTCAAATTGCACCCAATGGTATGAGGATAAGAACTCTATTTGGTACCCAAAGTATGGAAATATTTCAGATTTTATTATACCTATATCACTATATAAATTCTATCATCATGGGAAGCATGCTAAAAAGGTGATATAGTCAAAGGTCCAACTTACAGTATATGAAATGTGAATTCTTTGTCTCAAGTTACAAATTGTTCCTTCATTTAGGATCTCGGTAGTCACTTGAGAATAATGGTAGATAAATGTGTTAACCTTAATATTTATCTCTCCATATTTATCACTTAGAATGAATGAAAATCCATGATGAAATAATTTGGGCTTGTTTTTTTCTCTAACTACACTATGAAGGATCCATGTTCAAGGGATATAGATCACTTGAGGGAGAACAAGATCATGTATGATTTCTAAATAGAGATGGTCCCGATGAGAATCTTGATGCTAATTATGGGTAATTAATTTAAGTACCTTTCTAATATTCAAATTTTTATGACTAATATTTTTATGGTGCTTTGGGTATCAAGATGCAAGCAAGTTGCAAGATTCATGGAGGAGGAGGTGCTACAAACCCTTGGCATCATGAAGGGAATTTACTCATTCAACCTTATGATAAATAAACATATTTTAAAATACCTCCATATAATAAGTCTTGAAGGGGTCAATAGAATAGGGAGTTTGCATGGTGTACATTCTATGGGAGAATTCACCATGGAGTTGAAAAAAGAATGTTTTTTAGTTACTTGTTGGAGTAGTTTTCAAATCACAAGGAGAAAGGTATGTAAATAATTTGCTACCATGGATCTAGATACGATGATTTTTCATTGGATACATCTTATCATGGATACTGTGAGGGTACCTTCAGAAAGGATACTTTGTAAGTTCATCAATTTTCCAAAAGTTTTGAATGCTATGCACTTTAATTATAGCCTAAGGGATGAGAAGGATAATAATATTTAATATTTTTTCTACCTAATATGCCACTTTTGATTTGTTTTCATGAGAAACATTATAGGAGTGGAGAGAAGATGAAAAACATAACTTGTAATGAAGGATATAAGGATCCTTTTATTTTTCAAAATGTTATACAAATCAAAGTATGGGATCTAGGTAATCTTTTGAGATTTACAAAGGTTTCCAATTCTGATTTTACATTCTTTATGGCTGATTCTATGGGCATAGGGAAGGAATTAGAATTTTTTGGGGTATGGAGGAATAGAGGCACACACAAGCTAACAATGGGAAGTTGGCATACAGAGAGAAATTTCTCATTTGAAGATGACTATTCCTTTATTAAGATCTAAGGTATGCAGGGTGGAACCAAAAATTCTTCCTTTAAAATTGATGAAACTCCTCATGGGAGAAAGGTGAGCTGTAAAAATGAAAATGTTGTGAGAGACAAGCACGTTAGACTCAAACCAAGGTATGGAGATCTTCTAATTATTTTTTTATCTCTTTATTATGATCATCATGGGCAACATGCCAAGATGGATTTTATAGGCCTAAATTCTAATATGATTGATAAGTTCTTCATTTTACACATCTAAATAAAATTCATAAGGAATCATACTTGGATTCTTTCTAGTTGGAGTTGTTTGTTAGAGACCTAATGGAAACATTTTGTGGGATATTTTTTAGACATAGATCAGTTATTTCTAAATTCCACATGGGTGGATATTAGTTGTTGAAATCACTTCATGTTGGTATCCTTGTATTTTTATATATTATAATGATAATTACATTGGGTTTTATGGATTGGTGTGCACGAGACTACCTTTATAACAATCAGAGAGTGAGTGTTAGCAAGGAAAGAGGAATGCAAGCATGGCTTGATAGTACTATAGTTTTAATTAGAGTGGTGTAGAATAAAAATTAAGTAAGGAAATTTAGGTTTGTTTGGGATCTTGGTAATGTTCAGATTAAAGGAATTATCCCCATTATGTTTTCATTTCCTATTCTTAACCATAAGTGGAAAAATTTTATCATGCATTGCATTATGGTTTTCCTAAGAGGTTGCATTAGCATATTTGTGAGTCATACACACTTTTTTGGGGTGATTTAATTATATGATATATATTTTAGAGATAATATATCTTGTAGTACACTCTTACAGAAGATGGCTCACTTACAGAGATAGGGGTTAGATTACATAGGCATTACAGTCTAATTCAGTACTTGGGCATAATGATGCTTGAGAATTATGGTTTTCAATTACTTAAGGACAAGTAATTTTGGGAAGGGATTATTTTTAATTTACCCTTTGTAATTAATTCTATGTTGAGGGAGAATTGGCCATCCCAATTTCCCTCTAACACTATTCATGTTACACTATTCATGGAGTAATATTCATGGTGACATGGTAGGTGACTCAGTAGTTAGGTGTATTATAAGTGACATGGAAAGTGATGATTTAGTAGTGAGGTGGCTTGGAGATGAGGTGGCATGGCCCAAAGAGATCCTCACATGGGGTCTAAAGCATGTGATTGAAGGTGGGACATACTTTTCCACTAATTCTCTTATGTCTTCATCATCAAGTATGTGAATTTGTCCATAAGGGTTAAGATGGCACAAAATTTAGTGGGAACACTATTCTTATATTTTGAGAAGTCCAAAATATGGATGGTGAAAGAGAATTTTGACACATAAGAGGAAATGGATTATAAAGAAACAATATTTAATTCAGTGTTTTCCACCCATGGAGAATGTGGTGAATTTATTTTGTCTTGTATGATGTGGGTGGGTGGGTGTAAGAGTCAAAAAGGAGATTATGACATGATTTGGAGTCTTGTGTGCACTTGAGAAAGTGGGAGATAATATTTACTATGCTTGTTTGGATTACATGTGAAGGTAGAGAAGCCATTATTAATGGGAGGCACACAATCTTTAGTGGGAGACATATTTATGAAGTGGGTAGCAAACAATCATTGTCATGCTTGACAAATTGGCCACCCATGAATAATACTATGCCATTTTCTATCTCTCTTCCATTCTTTCTCCTTTGGCATTTTCATTGTAAAATCCTATAGGTATGGGATGGTTATCTTTGAAATTCATGTTATGATAAACCCCCCAAAACCCCCTTTGTATTGAACTTGCATGTTCAACTTCCCCCTCTCATGGATTCATTGAATTGAGTTGTAATCCTAGTCTCGGTGGTGAAATATATTCCACCCATTCTAGTTGTGAAAATTCCATCCAGGAATCATATTGGAGCTTAAGTGAAAATGTCAGATTCTAGTTGTAGAGTGTTTACAGGTGTTTCTAGTTTCCAATGTGTAGGTTGTGTGGATTCTATAGTGTGTATGTTATAGTATTCTAGATTGTGTTTGAGGGTTCTAACATTGAGTTGTGTGGAGGTTTTATGTGTGGTATTGTAAGTTTTCAACAAATTCAACTCCATATTGTATGTATTGTAAGTTTTATATTTTATGTTATTTGTTAATGTAAGAGTGGTTGTGAGGTGTTATTTAAAGTATTGAGAGAAGTGTGTTGTATCCACCATTATCACTGGTAATTTATCCTCTATGTAATAAAATATTATGTCCTTTGATTCTTGGTGTGATATTCTCTTTTTAAGGAATACTATGTCTTGAGTATTAATGTTATACATATTTCTATAAGAGTGTATTTTCAATAAGTTTATTGCATCAATATTATGTGGTTATTATGTTTATAATTTTATCATAAAAATAAGAAATTTATGTGTCATAGGTGATTTTAGGAAGTGTTTTTTTATATGTTTAGGTGTTTTATAAAATATCTTATAAAAGGGACACTTTAGTGGTATCATAGCTTTTGTGTTTAGTTTAGATTTGTTATAGTTTTGAGTGTTTATAAAAAATATCCTTGTCCAATATATTTAACTAAATCATTGTCTATGTCATGATTTACAACTTAACTACAAATTCCTAAATATTCCAATCTTAAACCTTGGGTTTAATAGAAATTTAAATCTCTACCTTTGATCTTAACTTTGGCACCACAATCTGATGATCCATATTCAATTTTACTCATCTTTAAATTGAATCCATTCAACCAATCTCAAATAGCCTTACACACTTCATTAAATCTTTGTACACTTTTGAGCTTAACTATTTAACTTTAAAATGTGTCTATTGATCTTCTTGATCCAATCTCCCATGTACCATTATATCTTCATACTAGCACGATCTTCACTTCTTTCTATGGTTAAAAATAGACCACATGTCCTCATCTCATTGATTCTTGAGTATTTAGAATTCTTATGATCCATTGATCTTATCAAACTTACTCAATATTTAACTTACAATTGTGTTGATAAACCTCAAGAACTTTATCTCATTTGATTCCACACACTCTGTTGGATCTCCTTTGCATGATTACTTGCTAACTATTAGATATTCTAACAAGCTTGATCATTATCTCTACTTAGCTCTCGAGAATGTGACACTTGCCATTATCACGTGCCTTTTACAAATTGTTGTTAGTTCCCCCTACTAACACAATTGGAAACCTTGTATTGATCATTGAATTATTGACTTTTAACCACATCGTAGATTTACTACTCAAGCTCCATGATCGTTACACTTGTCACTAGCACACTTACACAAAGGTGCCATTAAAAATTTGACTTTGTTATGCTTCATTATATCTTTAATGTATGATTAAGTGATATCCATTGATCAAGTTGAGATTAATATGAAGTCTAAGACTTAGGAAATATTAAGTCCTTTGATCACTTCTCAAACTAGTAATTGCTAGGTCTAAGGGGTAGATTTTACAATGATGACAAAGGCTTAAGTTATAATGTAAGATACAGAGTCAAGGCTATATCTAGTCAAAATAAAAATATAAAAGCCTATGAATACCATGACTTAAACCCTTAGGTTCTATCTGATAAACCTTATGATGTCCAAGAGCAAAGATAATTCAATTTTGGCCTCAACATTATTCATTTGAACCTGTTGACCATATGTCTAGGATAATCAAGAAAAACCCATAATAGATGTTTTATCTATTTCCTTTGCAAATGTCTAAAAACAATATTTTTAGAAACATGAAAATTTTATAAGAACTTGTGTAGATTTGACTAATTATGGTGACCACTTTAGTATTCATGGAAGGCTAACTTTTCACCTGCATAACTCTTATTTTGCTTAGTCACATGACCTATAATTTAGTGCATAAGATCCTCTTATATAAGAGATTCCATGCATATATTCATCTACTATTGAATCCTTCATATGTAAAATATATGACATCATCAAAGTGACTACTTAGCATTGTTTGCAACCTAAAAATCTATCTGTGTTGGAAAACACTATCAAAATGCCTAGGAGCCTAACTTTGCTTATCATATCTTTTGATGCACTACATCACATGACCTAATATTTAACATGTAAAAACTAGGCACAAAAATGAACAAACCCATATGATCATTTTGTCATAGTACCTCCATATGTGTGAATTCTAACCTCATCAATATGCTTACTCTTTTTTGTTTAACCCTTTTGCTAATTTGGCTAACTGTTGGAACTTAGTGAATTATGTCCAAGTAACCAACTTTGTATCCCCATATCTTTTATTTTGATTCATATCATGTATTTAAATATGGTGCATAACAACTACGGACTAATGTGATCACAACCATATAATGAACTCCACTAGACTCATCCATATGTGGAAATGGTGATTTAAGAAAATTGCCTACTCATATTTTCCTCTATAGACCCAAAATGTCTAGATGAACAAAATGAGGAACTGAATGACTTCCACTCATGCACATAAGCACTTAAATCATCCTTGACCTTTGATAGGATGTATTTCACATACTTAAATCATCATACTCATCCCTAAGCATCAATGACATCCATAATCTCCATTTTGACATCAATGACATGCTCATAATGTCCCTTTTGACATCAATGACAACCAAATTGCTAACAGTCTCCCCCTTTGTCCTTGATGGTAAACTAAATGCTTTGATCTTCTAATATTCAGCTCCTTCTCTAACATTGCTTACATTGGTTTATGATGAGTATGAAATAAATATATTTATACCAATATTTTTCCCCCTTAAGAAATGAAACATTTTCCTAATACTCAACTTGGGCACTTGATATGCTTCTTCTTTGACATGTACTTTTTATCCAAACTTGTGCAAAGAGAATTTGTTCTTTTTCTCTCCCTTTGACATCAATGGCAAAGAGACTTTTTTGACTATTTTTCCAAATTTTTCTCCACCTTTATCAAATAAAGGAGTTTTTCTAAGAATCTACAACCATAAAATCATTAAAATTTTTCAAAAATATGCATACCTAATTTGACTTGTCTCTCTTCTTTTAGGGATTAATAAAGATTTTATGATCCTCCCCCTAGACTTATCCTCTATCACTAGTATCTAGTGATGTGAAGTAGGAGCTACCATATAGGATTAATGGATTTATCTCTTATAATTAATTATATAGTCTTCTGATCCTAGGACCTAACCAATTGTAAATCTCCTCTACTCTGAGCCTTCTTGATCCTAATAGACTGAACAATATAGATCTCCCTTACACTATGCATATATTCTTAAGCCATTAATGCTTTTTAAGTTAGATTACCCTAACTCCATGATCCATATTTGCATCAAGTGACTACCTATATCACACCATAAATTCATCTAACACATGTATATCACCATTTTACACATGTTCACTAAGTTTGGTGACCCAACTCATTGCACAACCCAAGATACAAAATGACAAGGGTTTCTTAAATTATAACCCTTATGATAAATGAATCTACAAACCATATATATATATATATATATATATATATATATAAAATCCAACAATCTCATTATGTCATACTAAAACACTCGTTCTCATGTAGATACTATACACACAACACTTGACTTGGTTTGATCAAGTCATCATCACAACTTGAATGAGTTTTCATTTGTAGCAGACATCACTTTCTTCTCCACTGAAATGGGTCTCTTAAGAATCATATATAGAGACACCTTACGTCACCATGTCCTAGAACAATGTGAAACTATGAGTTTCCCATAACTCCTCATATTTCTTCTCCTCTTTGGTCATATTGTGCTTTTTTTTATTCTTCTTCTTTTTAGGCTTGAGAGAAGTAACACGCTTATCCATTACACTATTCTCCTTTTATTATATGGATACAATATGGATTTATGACATACCTTTGCATCTGATGAATCTTCCTTGCATCTCAGAACCTCATCACTAGGCATAGAAAAATGATATTCTATGCATGAAACTTGCTCACCGACAACATGATGTTCACTTGATTTTTTACATAGTTCAAAAATATCCTCATCCAGAACCATGGACTTCTCCATGAGCTTTGTCTTTTCATTCTCAACATAAGTAGACATTGAGAGCTCTTGACATTCTCTAACTTCTGTAGCATTCTTCATCATGGCTTGATCTTTCAATTTCCATACATGATTGGGTTTCTTGAATTTCATGTTATCTCTTTTTCAAAAACTTGTGGACCTTTGTTCACACTAGGAGGCATGTCTTTCTTCTTACTCTATAATTTTTATCTTACAAAGCTTTTTATACAATCTTTAGTTATTTGATCCAAATTATTGTAATTATAGGACATTACATTTGTATCTAACAATGGTACAAATGAATTTTTTCTTACAAAATTGGTTCTCCTTATAGGTACAACTCTACAATTACTAGCCTTGTGACTAAAATGATTATAGCTATAATAATATAGATAGAAAAATGAAGAATTCCTAGTCATAGCTTTTCTTTGTGTAAGATGGGGATTTCTTATCAACTCTTAATTATTCAAGTTTCTTATTCTTGTGTAACTATCTGCATCATCTATTTTTGTCTTCTACATCTTCCTTGAGTTTATATAGATGGACTCATTCTTTTTCCTTTCCTTAGGCTTCTTTTCTCCTTCAGTGTTCTTCTCATCAACAGTGCTACTATTTGTATTTGTATCTCTATAGACATTCCTTTTGTTTGCTCCTGATCCTTCTGCTTTGAAGTTATCATATAATTTATTAGATGTAATGGTCATGATACTTTTCCCTTTTTCACAACCAAGACTAGATTTCCATTTTAATGGCTTTTAAGAGATGATAAATTCTTCAAGAATGTATGATCTTCCTTTCAAATTTATACCTTTGACTATTTATTATTTAGCCTTTTCAAGATCTCTTCTAAAATCCACTATCTATACTTCTAGCCTCATACACTGATCAGATTTGAATTATAGTTCAATTTTGACAACATATTCTATTCGTGTAGCCTCTTCAACTTATGTCTTTAGGCTAGTCACCATCTAATCATATCTTTCAAGACTTTTGGACAATTTTTCAATTTATTTTTTCCAAGCTTATTCTGCCTTGAGATTTTTATTCTCATCTTGTCAATCTCATCTAGGGTATAGATGATTTCACACTCAAGGTCCACTTCTTCCTCTTATTCATCAGAGTATTCAATTTATTCTTGATCTAGATCTATAAAATTTGATCCTAATGCCATTAATAGGGATTCATTTCTCTTATCCACAAAGTCACAATCATGTCTATCATTTGAGCTATCACTCTCATCCAATGGGTCACTATCTTCTCTTATATATAATATTTTTTAGTTTTTAAAAAAGTTCCTCTTTTTTTTTGAATAGTGGGGCTTCATCCTTTTACCATCCTCTTCTTGTTTAGATTTATCCTTTTTCTCATAATGACATTTAGAATAAAAATGTCCTACTTTACCATAGTTAAAGCATTTAAAAGGTAACTTACCTTTTGACTTTTTAGATCCTCTTTTTAATCTTTCGATAAAGTTGGATTCTTCTTCATCAATCTCCTTAGATCTAGATGTAGATGTTTTTTATTTTACTTTCTTGGATGATTTGAATGTAGATTCTCTCTTAAAAGTATCTACTTCTCCCATTCTCATCTCATATGTAGTGAAGGTTCCATGTAACACATCAAAAGTGAGTTTATATATATATATATATATATATATATATATATATATATATATATATCTTGTTTTCTTTATTGTAGAGATTTTAGAATAATATATTGATGGAAAAGATATTAGGACCATTTTGATAATGATTGATTATTTTATTTCTTCTTCAAGGCCTTTGATTGCATTGACTATTTCATCTACCCTAAGGAAGTATTCTACAATCTTCTCTTCTTCAGTCATTTTAAGATTTCAAATATACCTCTGTATGTTTATATCTTGGCCTACTTTACCTTGTCATCACCTTCGCAGATGCTCTTTAATTTTTTCTAAATGTCTTACATATTCTAATAATGCATCACTTTAAAAAACTTTGATTTGGATAATCCACATAAAATATCATTCTTTTCCTTAGCATTACTCTCATATGCCTTCTTTGAAGCTTGATCAGTAGGAGTTGTATCAAGAGATGTATATCCATTTACAACTAACATCCATACATCAAACCCTAATGAAGATAGCTATGCTTCCATTCTTATGCTCCATAATGAATAGTTTGATCCATCAAAGAGAGATGCTTTATTATATGAAGATCCTTCTTGACAAGACATTTGTGTTCACCATTATAAGGAGCTAATTAAGCTTCTTCTAAGGAACATGTGCTTTGATACCAATTGTTGGAACACAAATATGTACTAAGAGGGGGTTGTGAATCAATAGATAACTAAAACTAGTCATTTAATAACTTTTATAATAGATAAAAATATATATGAAAATAAAATCATATATGCAAAGATCACACACATAGAAATTCACATGATACCGTATTTATACATGGAAAACCCAAAGGGAAAAAACTATGATGAGTATAGCTAATAGAATCTACTATTCTAATCTAGCTTCATAGTTTAAATCCTCAATGAAAAACCCCATTGGTTACACTTTTAAAGGAACCAACCCTTAGGAGACACCAATCCCTTATCTAACTACACCAATAGTTTTAGCTTTGGCAACAACATCTCATCTTCTCATCACCTCTATCTTTGTGTCTCTATATTCTTCTATATGACAAACTACTAGTAACCATTGATTGTATCCTAGATGACATATATATAACCATTTGATCTAGTTTAAGCTCCTTCTCTATGTTCACTCTTACAATGTAACACATCATGCCACTTCTAGACTCAACAAGTTTCCCACTTATTAAACTCATGCAACACTACTGTGATTCTTGGTCTTTTACTATTTTTAGTAAATATTGGGATCTAGTTTTGATGTACATGCATAATTACATGAATTAGATCAATCTTAGTAATCTAACTCATTGTTGATGTTTTTATTTATAGCTTAACTACAATTTCATGCATGTTCCAATGCTTAAACCTTAGGATGAATAGAATTTAAATCTTAACCTTTGTTCTTAACTTTGGTGCCATGATTTGATGATCCATATTCAATATGTTCATCTTCAAATCATGTCCATTTGATCAATCTCTAATAGGCTTACACTCTCTATTCAATACTTGTATTCTTCCAAACATTAATTATTCAACTTTAAAATATGTCCATTAATCTTCTTGATTTGAGGTCTTGCATGTCGTTATATATTCATACTATCATAATATTTATTTCTATATATGGTTAAACATCAACCACTTTTCCTCATGTCATTACTTTCTAAGTCTTTGGAATACTTACACTCCATTGATCTTCTCAAACCTTCTCAATCTTTAACTTACCATTGTGTAAATAAACCTCAATCACTTTATCTTATCTAATTCCAATTGCTCCGTTGGATCTCCTTTTCATGATTACCTACTCAAGTTTGATCATTATCTATGCTTAGCTCTTAAAAATATGAAACTTAGCATTAGCATGTTCCTTCTACACATTGATGTCATGTTCCACTATTGAGACACTTGGTATCCTCACATTGATCATTGACTTATTGACTTTCAACCACACCATAGATTTACTATTTAAGCTCCATGATTATGACACTTGTCACTAGTGCACTTACTCAGAGGAGCCTTTGATAAATTGACTTTGCTACACTTCATTAGATCATCAACATATAACTAATGAATATCCATTGATCAAGCTAGGATAAATATAATGTCTAAGACTTAGGAAATATTAAGTCCTTTGATCACTACTCGATCTGGTAATTACTATGTCTAAGGGGCCAGTTTTAGAATGATGACAAAGGCTTAAGTTATAACTTAATATATCAGGTCTAAGACATATCTAGTCAACATCAAAATAGAAAATCCTATGTATATAATGAATTTAGGGTTTATTTTAAAAACCCTATAATGTTTGAGAGTAAAGATAATTCAATTATGGGCTCAACACTCTTCATTTGAACCTACTGACCATATGTCTAGGATGCTCATGAAAAACTCATAATAGATCTTCTATCTTTTTCCTTTGTAAATGTCCAAAAATTATCGCAATAAAATCATGATAAATTTTTAGGATCTTGTGTATATTTGACTAAGTATGGGGACCATTTCAGTATGCCTAGAAGGCTAACTTTTCACCTACATAACTCTTGTTGTGCTTAGTCGCATGGCCTATAATTTACCACATAAGATCCTCTTAAATAGGAGATTCCATCCATATATTCATGTGCTCCTAAATCCTTCATATGTGAAATATATTTCATCATAAAAGTGCCTACTTAGCTTTATCTTGTAATATACAAATTTGACAGTGTTCGAAAACACTGTTAAAATACATATGAGCCAAACTTTATTCAAGCATATCTTTTGTCATGCTACATTACATGACCTAAGTTTAAGTGCATAGAAAATAGGCACAAAAATTAAAAAACCCATATGATAATTTGTCTTGGCACCTCTATATGTGCAAACACTGACCTCATCAATATGCTTGCTTGGCTCTATTGAACCCTTTTACAAATTTGGCTAAGTGTTGGAACTTAGTGAATTATGTCCAAGTAGCCAAATTTTCATCCCCGTATCTTCTATTGAACTTAATTACATGTCTTCAAATAAGACACATAATAACTAGGGACTATGTGATTATAACCATATGACCAAATCCCTCATACTCATCCACATGTGGTAATGGTGATGTAATCAAACTACCTACTTATATTTTCCTCTATAGACCCAAAATGTCTAGATGAACAATATGAGGAACTAGATGACTTCAATTCATGCACATAAGCACTAAAATCATCCTTGACCTCTGATAGGATGCCTTACACATCCTTAATTCACCATATGTATCCTTGAGCATTAATGACATCCATAATCTCCCTTTTGACATTAATGCCATGCTCATAATGTCCCTTTTGACATCAATGGCAATCAAAATGGCAAGAATAATTCACTCTTAAATTATTAAAATAATATTTTCATGAGCTTCAACAATACATTCTATAGGCCTTTCCTCTTAGGTATTATAAAAACTTCAAATATTATTATGTTAACATTTTTCCATATGATACAATTTTCAATGATAACATCTTACCATGTATTTTGTAAGTTAAATTTAATTTTAAGATGAGTTAATTTTTAGGAGAAAATTCCCTCACCATAAAATAAGTGGGGTAAGCAGATAGGCAGGGGGCTAGGAAGGAGGGGGAATTTAAGTGGGCTTGTCATGTATGGGATAAGCCATTTTCAAGGAGCAAGTTATAGTTTTAAAGTTTCCATGTTTTAAGTTGTAAATTGTAATCATTAAATTTAACCATTTATTCCTTGGATGTCTAATTGAGGTCACTTTACCCTTAGTATAGCACTTGAACCATATAATGGGCCATTTTAATGAACTTTTAGTCACATGAAAATCACAAATAGCATGTAGACCTATAAAACACCATATGAGACACATAATGGTGCAATCCCTTAGTGATTTAGGTCCTTAAATCCTTGAAAATTTAATTTTTCATATCCTTAATAGGATTAGGCTTAGACTAGACCTATTATTAAGTCACCATCCTAGGTTATTTTTATCAAGACACTATATAAGCACTAATTTCACACTCTTACACCCTAGGTTGACATTATCATAGAGAAGTACACAAAAGTACCACTTTATATTGAGGTAAATCTCTTAATTCTTCCAATATTGTATTGACCCATACTATACATTCAATAATCTAGTATAATTGTAGGTATACATTTATAAACTAAACTCCAAGGCATCCTCTCATGCATTCACACTCAAGCATTCTATCAATCATAGACATTCACACATATCACATAAGAAGGATAACTATATCAACCTTGATCCCTCTTCAGAGTATTGGTATGTAGGTGTAATCACCTAAAAGTGGTAAGTGGATTATAAGAGTATAATTTGAGTTAACATATCCATAGGCTATCCATAGACCTATCCTTGATAATTAAACTTAGTTTTCCAATCATTAAATAAACCAAAATCACCTATAATTAATCATAACATAGTACCAAAATGTTCATCACAAAATCCAACTAAAGTTATTGGCATTTTTCTAGGAGGACATTAGTACCACATTTGGGACACTACAACCACATGGTGCTAGTGTCCCTAACTGGGCACTATTGTGCTTATCCCTAGCTCTTCCAAATAAATAGATTTCAAATGTGTGCCCATCCTAAGGTTAGCCTAATATCTTTTTCTTATTTTAACAAGTGACATAATCCTATAAATACAAGTTTAATCCACCTCTATTCACTAGATGGAAAATAGATGCAAAGGCTATTCAAACCAAAGATAAAGTTATGCAAAATCAAAGTATTTGATCCCTATTCTTCCTTACTTTCTACATACTACCATCTAAAGTAGCACTAAACCAAATTTTCAAACCTTTTAAATCTAAAGAACATTCAAGTCATTCAAAGCAACTTTCATTCTAGAATTCACTTGGACTTGCATCAAACACTAGGTGGGAAAACTATATCAGGATTGATACCTCTTTGAAGTATTGGTATGTAAGAAACTATCTACATAGATGGGTGTTGAAAAGATCTAATCTATCTTAATACCACATAAAATATTGCTCATGTCATTCTTGTAAGAAGATTAGATTTTGTACATTAAATCTATCTTTCTAGGCACAATACAAAGCTACAAGTTTATTCATATAGGAACAGGATCTACAGACATAGGCATAGGTGGTCCCAAAAATAAGAACAATCCTAAAAAGGGGACATTATTTCCACATTGACGATATTACACATATATGGCACTACTATCCAAAATGGGTGTTATTGTCTAGTGAGAAGATGAATACCATATTCTTGTTGATGACATAGACTATTGTCCAGATCTTAACTTTTAGAACCCAGGTCATCTATGAGATTCAGTTTTTAGCTAAGTTCCTATTTGTCCCTATTTATTGCTATTTTTAGAAAGTCTAACAAGGTTAAAGTTCATACCAAATTAGTACTTAATTATTGTATATTTATTGAATTGATTTATACATCTCAAACCTTTAACCAAACATAGCTATTTAAAATCAATTTTACATTAGGGTTTTAATTTATTTTACATATAATTTTAATTATTGCAAATAAACCCTATATTTAAAAAACCCTAACCCTAGACATACTTAGGTTTTGTATCCTTTTCTACCTATACTCATATTTTAATTCCAAAAAAATCATATTTGTTATTATATTTAAAATTTTCAAACTTTCATATATTACTATTCTTAAAAGGTTCAAAATATAAAAGACTTATTTTCCTACCTTTCAACCTACAATTGTAAAATTTAACAACATATTTGATGAGAATTATAAGCATAAATTACAATAATTTGTGTCCAAACATAAGTATATACAAGATGATTTCATAAACATTATTTAATATGAACTCCAAAATATAAACAATCATCAATCTTCAACCCCTCTATTTAAAGATGTTGTTATACCTTTAGTGGGGCCTACCTAGCTAACTTAGATAACACATCCTAAGCTTGTTATTTGACCATCAGTGATAGTGATATGTCATGTCCCCTTTTTCGTCGACATTGACAGGCTTGATGATTAGCCTATTATGCGACCTTCGTAGGCTGATTGGATGGATAGAGGGTCATGATGGAGATTGGCTTGGCTTTGATTTACAGAATTCCTATAGTTGGCTCTCATTCAGGTTATTTCAGACACATTGGCCCTGAGCTCCTATTATTTAGGGATATTTGACATATAATAGAGCACCCTTGTTTTGATATGGTAATGTGTAGAATCACTCCCTGGTTCACCAGCTTCAGATGGTTCGAGGATCCGACATGTATTGAGGGAGATATTAATATTTGATTGATTTAATCAAATATTAATTATTTGGTCTAATTTTAAATTAGATATTAACTAATTATTAATTAATTAATTATTATCTCTAATTTAAAATTAGATATTAATTAATTATTAATTAATTGGTCTAATTTTAAGACCCAAATTCTAATTTAAGAAGCCCAAGTTCTAATTTGAGGAATTCTAATTTTAGAAGCCCAAGTTCTAATTTGAGGAAATCTAATTTTAGCAAGCACACCTTTGGAAGGGTATAAGAGTTTCTCATGGGAGAGAGTTTGAGATTATGAATTGATTATTGATTTTGATATTGAAGAAATTCTTCTGTGAAGACTGAGCCAAGGGTTCCAGGATTCCATCTGCAGTGGAGAACGTCAACTCTTCATTGTGTGCGATTCAGAGGTTGTGAAAGATCAGCCGATCTATTGCCAAATTGAGAGATAACTTCACCCAGAAGTTATCATAGTATTACAAGTATTTGAGAGATAACTTCACTCAGAAGCTATCACAAGGGTTTACAGGTATTTTCATTATTTTTGGGTTTTGATTCAAGAATTATCCAAATATAGATCTTTTGTATTAGCCCATAATTCTACAGATTAGGGTCAAGCATACAGGTTGTGTTATATCAGCGGCCATACAAATTTCGTACAGATCCATGAAAATTTGTACACATCAACAGAAAGTACAGGTATCGACATCAGCAAATAGATACTTACAGAGACCGACATCGGTTGACATACAACCGACATCGGCGAGATAACGACTACAGATCGACCAACGATGGCAGTATAACCGACGTCGGCAACTGTGTTTTTTACACAGCAGGCTGAGACGAACCAGATTCAGAATTCTTTCCCAGTTTGCAAAATATTCAGGCTATTCAGGCCGTACTTTCAATATTCTTTGTATACTTGACAAAGGATCTCTATTGTAAGCTTATGAGCAAATAAATAAGAGTTTATACTGTGATTTATTTATCTAATTGAAGATATTTTGCAGAAATTCAGATAAGCAATTCAGAGCTTTTGTTTTGATATTCGTAGGGATATCACAGTGGTATCAGAGCTTTTGTGCATATAAGAGAGCCCCTAAGTAAGGGACATCACAGTGGTATCAGAGCTTTTGTGCAGATAAGAGAGCCCCTAAGTAAGGGACAGCACATGATACCACTTTTGTCTAGTTATTCTACTCAATATGTATAATCCCTTATGTAGCATGTTATTTCTCCACAATCTAAGGTGTTACATCTTGAGTTTAGAGTAGATAAGACATCACATTCCTTGGATTCGAACTTTCTATTACATACACCTTTGGCACATCACATAGCACAAAATATTTTTCCATATATTTTTATGGCACCCAAGCTCACATTATATGATGGTAAGGGTACCTCAGAGCATTACGTTAGATTCTTTCATGCATCATGCTTGGACTATGTATCAAACAATTAGGTTTTTATGAAGCTATTTCTATGCAGCCTCAAGGATTATTCCCTATAGTGGTTTTATGATTTGTCAAACCAATCTATCAAGGCATTCAATATTTTATTATATATGTTCCTAAAACACTTATCTATTAACATTAGTGATGATATACCATATGTATAAGTGGAAAATCTAAAGAAAAATTTAATTGAGCCCATAGTTGATTGTCTTACAATACACTAATATCAAAATTGACTAGCCCCATTACTAACAAAGAGCTTAAAGATATAATTAACTAGATTCTATTATTAGCACTATATGAATCAATCTTATTCAAGATGTTTCCCACATTTACAGATATGTGTCACATAGTTAAATAAAAAGAGGTTAATCTCTTAGCAATGGGCAAACTCAAATACAAAAATGGATGATATTCATCTATTAAGAGTAAAAACAAACCACCATACAAGGGTAGGCCCATAAAAAACAAAAGTGATCAAAATCCATAGTCAAATCAGCTTCATAGCCTTTTCCAAGATTGTTTTTATCATCTGCTCAACACAAAGTCTTCACTAGTATACCAAAGTCACCAACATGAGTGTTAAAACAATTATTGGAATGTAATGTCATATCTCTACCTCCCATTAAAGAGGTTGATACAACACAACCTATTCCAAATTATTATGATTATAATGAATTTTGTGAGTATCATAAAACACTAGGCCACATGATAAATAGATGCATTAGCTTGTGTAGACACCTAAAAAGTGTCTAACCCTTGGTCTTCCTCTCCCCCCTTGGTCCCTTGCCAATTCGACTATCCCTAACCTACCTAGGTCTTATTAATTGAAAATAATCACCTATTTTTTAATAAATAAGGCCCTTTTTCCCTCTCCTTGCCACCTCGCCACCCTAGGATACCCTCCTTGGATCCCCTTTATTCCCCACATGGCCATTTAATGCCTAAGACTCCCATTCCAATCTCTTCACTCGCCCATTTAACCCCCGTCGACCGTTTCATCCTCGCATTCATTTGACCTGGCCGCTGGGAAACGGATAGAAGGCTATTTTTAGCCTTTTTCCAGCCTTTTAGCCGCCGACGTCGGTCAACCGTCGACCGACGTCGGCGATATTGCCGGCGTCGGCACCCTTCATAACGGTTTTCTTCACCGTTACCTGCTCTCCTGGTTCTACTTGGCTCCTCTTCACTTCTCTGCGTCTCTAGCTCTCGCATCCCGACTCTTGAATCTTTGGCATCAAACCCTTGTATCAGCAATCTCTCTACCAATCAATCTGACTCTCCCCCTCAGGTACACAGCAAGCTTCTGCAAGTGGATGATAGGGATTCTTCATCAGCAACAGGTCTTCAACAAGTGGCAACAAGATCAACACCTTCTTCAGTAGGGCACAGGTAAGTACTCTATTTGTTTTCTTTATGCTTTCTAGTTATCTTATTTTAAACTAGATTCAGCTCTTTTATCCCCCCAGACTGCTAACCAAACCAGGCAGACCCAGATTCCTATCTCCCTGATTAGCTTCCTCTACCTCTCTGTCCCTTTCTGTCCATTTGACTCCCCTGTATCTCTGCACAGACCCCCTGACTACCTCAAATCAGATTCAAACCCATCCACAGACCATCCTTAAATAGACCACAGACCAACCCCGGACTATCTACAGACCAGAACCTGACCAGACCCGTCTGGAGGCCATTTCCCTGACCGACGTCGGTCATTACCCCCACCGACGTCGGCAGACTAACCGACGTTGGCAAACCCGACAACCGACGCCGGTAGGACCACCGACGCCGGCGACTGTGACCAGGCCGACAGCTTCTTCCAGGTAAGCCTTTGCTTCCTTTTCTCTTTCAGTTTGCTATCATTTCAGTCTATTTTAGCATTCTGTCTTTTTATCAGTCATTTATCTTTATCAAATAGTGGGTTGACCTCCCTTAAGGAAGTTCTCATACTTCTGGGAACAGGCTTTCGCCTGGCAACCCACCATCTATCTGTCTAATGCCTCTTTGTCCAAGTTTTCTTCTTTGCAGGTGTCATTCCTCCACAGCCAAAGAGGAGTGCTCACAAGCGTCTGGATTTACGGTGCGCAATCTTTAGTCCAGGTACTTCCCATGCCTTGTCCATTATCTTTTTAGTTTCTTCTTTCTCTTAAATCTAAAAAGCAAAATTTTGAGTAGAAACATTCTGGCACGCCCGGTGGGACCCTAGGTTCCTCCTGGGTTCCTTTTCTTTTTCATTCATTTAGGAGCATTAGGTTCTTACCTTTTCTCCTCCTTCTTTTCTTCTCAATGACACTATAAGCAGGACTAAAACGAATCTTTCTTCCTTGCATTCTAGACTAGTCTAAACATCATACTCTCAACCCTTTCTCAAACTTGTCTTCATAACAAGCATCACATTTCGACTTGGGCTTAAAACGTATTGCACTTTCATTTCTACTTGTGCTTGCATTAGTCCACATCTAGTAACTTAATCCGCATATTGAATAAATCGTAGACACTTGATGTTACACTACCTGACCACATGCACTAAAACACACATAAAACTTACCTGAGATAAGGCCCGACTGGGATTTCATCCCCCAGCGGATACCTTACCCGTCCCGGTAATCCCACTTGGATTTCATCACCAAGGGGGAAGCCCACTCTGTTCTCTGGCAGAGGATAAACTCTAGGTGAGGTATATCTTGGCTAAGCGAGACCAGCTAACCACTGGAATCGTGAAGTGAGGGGAGCTTGCTCCTTAGCACCAGGCCACGTACCAGACCCTAACATAGATCTTTGAGCACCTAAAACAATTCATGAAACCATCTTTAGACCGCCTTCTTCTAGGACCCATTTTTCAGCCAATCTTCCCAAACATTCATCTAAGGCATAAGCCACAATTTCTAAGGTTAATTCCTAGGATTTATCGCTTAGGCTTGTCTGTCTCTCTCTGTTTTCCTCTTCTCATCTGTTTGTTTGAGTGAGTGAGGACGCTTTCTTCTTTGTTTTTCCAAGAATCTTCAAATCTTTTGGTTCTCTGGAAAACACAGTCACCGAGATCGGTTCTTCCACCGACGTCGGCTTTCCCCTGTCACCGGCATCGGTTCTGTCACCGACGTCAGCTTTCCTACCTCACCGGCATCAGTTATCTGACCGACGTCGTCTATCTTTCTTACCGACATCAATTTTTAAACTGACATCGGTCTCTGTCACTGTCTTTTTTCTTCAAAACCAGCAGCCTGAAATCTGTCCATTCTCTTTCAAAACCACATTCTGGTTTTCTGAGACTGCAAGAACACAGTTTCTGGAACCAGGACTCTCTTCTTAACCACTTTAGCCAACAGCCACTTCCATCTATCCCATCCCTAACCAGTCCTATCATGGAGTTCCACTCAGAGACTGAAAGAACTCCTACAGGACCGACCCCGACTCCGACCCCGACTCAAATTCCCATCATCCCTGAAGGGGACCAGGATTTCGAGAGATTCTTGGACCTCAATACTGCAGCCCTCCAAAACTATCTCGTGAGAAACCCAATGCGAGACCTTTCGGGTGACATGGTGATGACATCCACGCCATTTGCCACCCAACCCTTTTTGACTCAGCCTTTCACCTCAACTATCAACCCAACCATGGCCAATACGCAAAGTTTGGCCTCCCCGTCTATTTTTAGACCGACCTCCATCGGGGTTCCATTACCCCCTCAACCGCCTGCAATTCAACCAAGTTCTACATCATATCAGAACTTGATTGTCTCGACCCCTCATACTCTTGCGCCCACAAATGTAGGCGTGCCAACCTATCTTTCTACCAGTGCCGCCATTCAACCACCTTTGGCGGTGCCCAGTCAACTTATGCCTTCGACCTTCATAACGCAACAACCTTTAGCCTCCACTTTTGTCCCTGTGACTAGTCATCCGTACATTGTACAACCGACTATGTCGCACGCCTCCTCTAGCCTCTTCCAAGCGCCTTACAACTTAGGGGGCGCTCAACCGCCAATCCGTCAGCAGATCTTATCAAGATGCTGATGGATAAAATGTCCAGTCTCGAAGCCTCCATTTCCGGTTCAAGCAATACTTTGTCATATGAGCAAATTTGCAACGAGCCCATCCATCCTTCCGTCCCTATTCAACCATACCCTAACCATTGGGAGCTTCCTAAATTCACTCGCTTTCAGAGTAAGGAAGACCCTCAGCAACATCTACGGGCATTTAGACATGCCTGCTACCTCATTGCTCATGACGACGCGTTGCTTTTACGCACGTTCCCTATGTCGCTTTCTGGCCCAGCCCTTGACTGGTATAGTTCCCTTGCCAGACCTCTATCTTTTCATTCATTCAACTCGCCCAACTATTTCTTGACCATTTCTCAATCAACATCACCAAACAAGTCTCAATCACAGACCTTTACTCCATCAGGCAATTTGACGATGAATCTGTTATCGACTTTGTCGCTCGTTGGAGAGGCCTGATTAACCAGCTCTCCTTCTCTTTACCTCAACCTGAGCTCATCGAGATTTTCTCTCGAGCATGTGCCAGACACATCTCTTCTACCTTGCGGATTCAGACATTCTGCACTTTTGACGAAGCTTTCATCATGGCTCAAAAGCTCGAACTCCGCACCCTTGAAGAAGATAAGGTCAAATTGCGTCATACCAACGCAAAAACCAATGGCCATTCTTCTTCTAGACCTTCTTCTTCTGCCAATTCCGAATCTAAAGGAGTGGCCAATACTGTGATCATTAGATCACCATCCTCGACAAAAACTAATCAATCTCAACCTTTGACATCTCCAAGTATCACCAAAAAATTCCAACAACGGTACATTCAACGTTCTTACACTCCACTTGGAGAACCATACGCTTCTGTTTTGGAAAAACTTCTCGAGCAGGGGGTCCTCAATCTCCCTCCAATCTGACCACCTTAGTTTGACCCTTCAAAAGCCATCCCTACATGGTATAGGGAGGCTGACTTTTGTCCCTTTCATCGCGTCCAAGGCCATGACATCGACAACTGCCGAACCTTTAAAAACATCATCCAAGACATGCTCGACAAGGGGGATCTTATTTTAGATTACCCGAACGCCCCTCCTAACCAACATATCAACATCTTCAAACAACCTTTCCCCAATCATCCGCCTACTCAAAACAACATCCAGACTTCAACCAATGACTCTCAAGACCATGACATTCACACGATTAGCACTATCTTGCCTCTTGTCCTTGACCAACCTTTTCCATTAAAGGATGAGGAACCTTCTTCTCCTATTAGTCCTCCATCTACCCCTCTTGTATTGGAGGACACTTTGACCACATCAATGCCATTAAGCCCATCTCCATCCGAAGACCCTACTTTGCCTACTCCTCAACTACAAGTAGAAGGCACGATCATCCATGCCCTCTGCCCACTTGAGGAGCCGCCCTCTCTTATTTCTTCTCTACCAAGAGAAGAACCAGTCTCTTTACCCATTTCAACCGAGGAAGACCCAGTCACGGTTTCCTCCTGCCCTTTGCCTGAGATTGCTATATCTCGCACACCTCCGTCCACATCCAAACCCAAACCCATATCTAATCTCGCCTCGCACAACGGTGGCCCTCAACCCAAACACACGAAGACCACTAGACCACATCGGAGGATTCCTCCCCCACCTTCGTCATTACCTTCAATCTTGGGCCCGCATCCGTCCACTTTAATAGGAGTGCTTCCCACTCCCATCCTCCACAGAGGCACATCGCCTCTATTACTCCCTCATCCCATCAGACATACATCTCATCTAAACCATCCACCTATGCCTCTTAAACCTCCTAAACCAACGTCACCAATCCTCACTGCAATAAAACATCCCGACCCGTTAGCAGGTTCATATGCCTTGCTCTTACAGCAATTGTTGCAGTCCTCTCGCCTCGATCTCCCGCCTCTTAGACAATATCAATCTCTCGGACCTAAACCACCTTGGTTCGATGACACTTGCATTTGTGCGTATCATCGCACGCCTGGACACGACACGAAACATTGTCATGCCCTCAAGGTCGCCATTCGCCAATGTTTGGAGAATGACACCTCCCTTCTTGACCACGTTATGAACAAACCTTTAACACCACTCCGCTCATCACCTCTCGGATCAAGACCCTCTTGGTTCGACAACTCTACATTTTGTCACTATCATCACACTCTGGGACATGACACTGAGCGTTGTTGTGCTCTTAAAGTTGTCATTCGTCAACACCAGAAAAAGGATTCCCTTCTCACCAAGGATCCTCTTGACCATCTCTTCAACAAAACATCAACCCCGACTCATGCCTCTGCAACCTCATCACCTAAGTCAGGATCCCCACGCCAGACTATGGTCCCTTTGCCGCCTTTGACCCCCTTATTCGATATTAACACCATCCATCTGACCACTAAACCTCAACCGACCTTAACCAATCTTTCAAACATTCTCCCTACCCACTGGGGGAACTCATCCTTCATCCAAACCTCGACCAACTCTTCAGCCCAGTCTCTACCACATATCAATCACTCATCTCGACCAAGTATCCATCGACCCAACCCCCGACCAATTATTCGACCAGTCTCAACCAAACTTCAACCAAATATCAATCAACCAGACCTCTCGACCAAACATACAACCTTTTTCAACCAACCAACGACAATGCCAACCAACTTCACATCCATCAATCAACACCTGACCAATCTGGGAAGAGGCCAATTGGGGCAAGTTTGCTCCTAATTGACTCGGACCTCAACATACAAGCATGGCCCAGGGTCTTATTAGACCTTGAGCCCCACTTTCTGCGTTGCATCTTCGACCATTCTTCTGTTAGTCGAGTACTCGTCTACTTGACACATAACTTGAGCTCGTCCCTTGAGCAATCCTCGTCCTCTTAATCCTCATCCCTTTCAACCCTATTCCCCTTTAACAAGTCCTCTACAACCCTTTTATGATGCATGGATGCTTTGTCCTAATAAAAGGGCGTCCTTGAGCTTCTACAGCCTTGTCCGTGACTCTCATTTCTATCAATATATACAAATCAAGATGTCAAAACATATCCATGGTCACTAAATCAAGTCAAATCAAAAAGACAGACTGATCCCTTAAAGGACAACTGTACTATCATTGCTGTATTACTAGACTGATCCCTTGAAGGACAGCTAGGCCAACTTATCAAACATTTATCAAGCAAAAATATAGACCACTCCCTCGAAGGATGGCTATGACTAATCTGGCAATAAACAGAAACTTTTCTTAGAAGCTTCCCGCATTGATCAGCTTCCCAACATGACCATTACATCAAAAGACATCTCTATGTAGGCTTCCCGCATTGATCAGTTTGCACAAAAAAAAAAAAAAAAAAACGAGTCACGGACTTGGCTTGTAGTTGTCTCAGGGTCTCCTATAAAAGGGGCAAGGTTATTCCTACTCTTAAACTGGGTTACCCTATCCTCCTCCTATCACCTGCTCAAGGGACTTCGAGCTCACTTTAGTGTCTAAGTGATCTGATTACCGTTCTAACACCACACTGGTCAACGACGTAATGCATGAACGGGGCTTTTGTTCTTATAACCCCTATCTATGCTTCCTTTCTAGTCCTTGTCAATGAAAGAGCGATTTGCCTTTCACCTTTTCTCTACACTTTGGTCACATTTAACCACATCAATTGTCGACTCATCTCAAACCCAGCCATTTTCATCATTTTCAGCTGACATCATCCTAGACCATTTCACATAGTTTCTATGGACACCAATACACATGGAAACTACCGACCAGACCCAATTTATGTTAAGCATAAACCAATACTTGCTGAAGCATAAATAGACCTTCCATTCATTTTTAGCATACATCCATCACGACTATGGAAACTTGCTAGGGATGAAAGACTCTCGACCAATTCTACATAATACACCATCTGTAGCATCTTTTTATCCTCATCATTTCAACACATGACCAAGCTCATCATCGACCATTTTGACCCTCACAGTCTGAACTACATTGGTCTGAGGCCCTATGACCAGGGCTATGTAGGTAGCACTCAGATACCACATCTTTTGAGGTTAGCTCGACCACCCCCGTTTGTTCGTCTCTATGATGAACAAACCTTCTCTTCTTTGACTCTTATCACAACCAACTCCGTCAACTTTGACCAAGACCAATCATCGACTTTGACCAAGACCAATCAATCCCTCTGACCCTTCCTCTCTTTTAGGGAGAACTACATCGGCCTGAGGCCCCTACCACAGGGGCTATGTAGGCAGCACTCAGTTGACATGGGGTCTTCTGGGGTTAGCTCGGCCGCATCCTTTCATCCATCCATCCTCTTGACCAATGACCATTGGAGATCATGCGTATCTTCTTTGACCTTCTTCCAAGCCAATGTTGCCTCAGTTTTTTTTGCGTGTGTGCTACCTCATGGCTGGTTAGCAGAATTGTCCATAGACTATTTTTGACCCTTCGCAAGTATAGGATCGCGAGCCAGTTGATTCCTACTACTTGTGGCTTTTTCATGTTTCTGGGAGCACTTCCTGAGCCTGGGATACCTAGAACACGACAACCATTTGGAGCTTCAGCTTAGATTGAGTGACCCGATCAGCAGACGACTAAATGCTAGGGCCCGGTTACTTCAATTTTGGCACTCCTTGACCCTTGACCTGTGACACTTTTGATCTGACCATCTTGTGCAGTGGTATGCATGCAATCATGACTTTTGTAGCATTTTCACTCACTTTTCATCTTTTTTTCATCCACCTCCTGTCAAATCAGCACCCGATATCAGGTTTTCTTCCCTCGACTCCTGCTTTGAGGGGGAATACCTCATCCTTACTTCGGGGCAATCCACATCATCCCTTCACCTGGGGCAACCACTCCCTATTTTTGTCTTGCAGTTCGTCTAGAACAACCAACAAGACAAAAAGGGGCAAATGTAGACACCTAAAAAGTGTCTAACCCTTGGTCTTCCTCTCCCCCCTTGGTCCCTTGCCACTTCGACTATCCCTAACCTACCTAGGTCTTATTAATTGAAAATAATCACCTATTTTTAATTAAATAAGGCCCTTTTTCCCTCTCCTTGCCACCTCGCCACCCTAGGATACCCTCCTTGGATCCCCTTTATTCCCCACATGGCCATTTAATGCCTAAGACTCCCATTCCAATCTCTTCACTCACCCATTTAACCCCCGTCGACCGTTTCATCCTCGCATTCATTTGACCTGGCCGCTGGGAAACGGATAGAAGGCTATTTTTAGCCTTTTTTCGGCCTTTTAGCCGCCGACGTCGGTCAACCGTCGACCGACGTCGGCGATATTGCCGGCGTCAGCGCCCTTCATAACGGTTTTCTTCACCGTTACCTGCTCTCCTGGTTCCGCTTGGCTCCTCTTCACTTCTCTGCGTCTCTAGCTCTCGCATCCCGACTCTTGAATCTTTGGCATCAAACCCTTGTATCAGCAATCTCTCTACCAATCAATCTGACTCTCCCCCTCAGGTACACAGCAAGCTTCTGCAAGTGGACGACAGGGATTCTTCATCAGCAACAGGTCTTCAACAAGTGGCAACAAGATCAACACCTTCTTCAGTAGGGCACAGGTAAGTACTCTGTTTGTTTTCTTTATGCTTTCTAGTTATCTTGTTTTAAACTAGATTCAGCTCTTCTATCCCCCCAGACTGCTAACCAAACCAGGCAGACCCGGATTCCTATCTCCCTGATTAGCTTCCTCTACCTCTCTGTCCCTTTCTGTCCATTTGACTCCCCTGTATCTCTGCACAGACCCCCTGACTGCCTCAAATCAGATTCAAACCCATCCACAGACCATCCTTAAACAGACCACAGACCAACCCCGGACTATCTACAGACCAGAACCTGACCAGACCCGTATGGAGGCCATTGCCCCGACCGACGCCGGTCATTACCCCCACCGACGTCGGCAGACTAACCGACATCGGCAGACCCGACAACCGACACCGGTGACTGTGACCAGGCCGACAGCTTCTTCCAGGTAAGCCTTTGCTTCCTTTTCTCTTTCAGTTTGCTATCATTTCAGTCTATTTTAGCATTCTGTCTTTTTATCAGTCATTTATCTTTATCAAATAGTGGGTTGACCTCCCTTAAGGAAGTTCTCATACTTCTGGGAATAGGCTTTCGCCTGGCAACCCACCATCTATCTGTCTAACGCCTCTTTGTCCAAGTTTTCTTCTTTGCAGGTGTCATTCCTCCACAGCCAAAGAGGAGTGCTCACAAGCGTCTGGATTTACGGTGCGCAATCTTTAGTCCAGGTACTTCCCATGCCTTGTCCATTATCTTTTTAGTTTCTTCTTTCTCTTAAATCTAAAAAGCAAAATTTTGAGTAGAAACAGCTTGAAGCACAAGATATAAGATCTCATTGAGGCTAACATTATTGATGTGAACACACCCATAGAGGCACCAAAATAAAAAATAGAGGAAAAAACACTTAAAATATTTTTAGATCTTTTCCTAAAGTATACAACTAATAATTTAAAGGGCACATTAGGTGTTCACTATACATACTAAGCTCATCCACTACTAGCTTCTTATCACATAGTTATAGAGGAGACACATCCACTTCATAACATTATTGGCATGTATCACACTATAGTGCCACCTAGACCACTTATCATATTTTTAGAGTAGGATATTGTGGATGATGTCATAGATTTACATGTACTCTTCATATGAGCATACATAGATCACCATCCTATTCATTATATTATATTTAAAAATGGGTCAAGCATAAACATGTGCACCATGACACTCTTATAACACTTGGGTTACATAGAGTGGGATATATTCCCCACAAATATAATCATTAGTGGTTTTAGTGGCCATGTTTAGATATCCATTAGGGATGTTATGCTTCCATTATAGGTTTAACAAATACACATAGCCACTTAGTTCCTAGTAGTACCTAGTGTAGGTGTATTTGATATATCATGAGCAGGCCATGGTTATAATAAATTTGAGTCATCCCATATATAGTACACCAATGCCTAAATTATATACATGCTAACCAAGTGGTTTATATTAATGGTGTCTCATATGAGTATCCTTTTCCCATCTGATAGGTAGTTACAACATGGTTTCTATCTATAGTTCTAGCATTGACACTAGTTATAGTTCTAGTTTCATTACCAAATATTAAAAAAAAAATAGTTATATTAAAAAGAATACCTCATATGCATACATCAAAGTATTCAATATATTCCTCAAAGCAAGCTAGGTTTAATTCTATAGTATCTACACACACATACTCTCCCATAGAGACTATTACTAGAGAGACCATCACATCAGAGATACGTCATATATTATAAAAAGACCTTCCTTTACTTAGTTTATATTAATATTAGTTATATTGCAGTTTAGGGGTTATTAGTAAAAATCAATTACATCACCTACAGCTTCTACATCTACCATATGGGTCTCTAAAACCCTTAAAATTAATAGGGAATCATAGTCAGTACCATAAAATCATAGCATCACTAATTAGGTAACTTGAAATTTAGATTATACAACACACCAGATCATGGGCTCATAGTTGTCTTTTCACACTGCATGGATGATCACAATTCCCCTATTTTACATAGGTCATGGTGATGGTGAGTCTCTCATGAGACTCATTTGTTAGTATGGTTCCTATCCTTGTAGATACTTTCATCTCTCTCTATCACTCCTATATAGTTTGTTTTGATTCGCTTGTGCATAGATTATAATCAGAAAACACAAAAATAATATAACATGTCAAATTACAAAAACATTCAATTATTTCAAAAACATAATTTTTTACATATTATATGCATTTTTATGTTTACATTTCTACTACTTTCTAGGTATTTCATATTATTAGCTATCCTAGTATAGTCAGTTTTGTCATACACATATACTTCACTTGTTCTTATTAAGTCCTTATAAATTCTAGATAGGACTTTGGACCAATAAACTAATGCATACCAGCTATCATCTTCCCATTGGGGGTATTTACACCAATCCACATTTATACATTGATATATCTACCCACTTGGGGGCACCTCATACATAGTTGCTACTACTAGGTTTTATCTTTACATACTATACATTCCAATTTAATCATTTATTTATCCTCATATTGATCATTGCTCCTCACTACTCATTTTTTTTCATCTATCACTATTTAGACTCACTATCAATAAATCCTAGCATTTACATAGATTTATATTACATAGTTATATATGCTTTCATTTTTAGTTCCCAAATTAGACTTGATTGTGTTTCTTATACTTCTTCCATCTTCAAGGGCATTTGAATATGGCATTTTTCTTTTTTTAATGCCATTTATTCACATATTTAATGACATGTACCCATGTCCCTTGTCTTTTGGCCCCTTGGCCTATAAATTGCATGCCTCATGTGTTTATATATTTGATTCCTTATATGCTTCTACTCTATGATACTTTTATTTTCTTGTTACACACACATCAATTTTTGATATCATGAGAGATCACATGCATCTATGTATCAAATTTTTATTTTATATAAATTTCTTACATCTATCTTGACACCCTTGAGCAATGCAAGATTACAACATAAATACTACATTTCTTACTTATGATTAGATACATTTACATTTTTATGTTATGTCTTACATTATATTGGAATATCATGCACATGCTCTGGCTAACACATTTTGTAAAACTTCTTCATTAGAGGGTAATTCTTACATAGGTTTCATAGATACCCACAAAAGAGGGGGCATTCACAGGGGTTTGTCGTAGAGATCAAGCTCTTGCATTAATTTTCATAGATATATTTTAGAATGTAAGCTTAGTTTCAAATATCAAAATCAAGTCAGACATAAAATAGAATAGAGACTCATCAATTAGTTTAGATCACATAGAAATCAGAGTAGGTAGTCATTAGAACCCATATTAGGACATTGAATCCACATGGTCCTATTATCCACTATAGGGTATTACTATCTAGTATCCCCAAATTCAAGTCATTCCAAATTATTTAGACCAATACACTAGGTACAATACAATATTTACATAGATATAGTCATAGGTTTGGTATTTATGTTTACATTTAGCTTAGATACATTCATTTTAGTTCATATTCATACCAATTGATAAAATTAGGGGGAATCATGCACTAAATGATCACTCATACATTTAGTTCAGTTACAAAAATTCAACTATTACATACTTGATTCATATTAGTAGACTTAGATACCAGATTAGGGGTAGGAGTGTGACACATTGGTTTCCATATACTTATATTTAGAAAAGTTGATCATATGGAATGGTAAACTCCATGTAATTATCTATGTTGTATACACTTTTTTTCACATTATAATTTGTCACTAGATTCATGCATTACTCCATTCACAATGGTTGGTATTCTTGAGTGGCCTAGATCCACCTAATATACCTGATTGGTCATGAAGCTGAATACATAGTTAGATTTACTTTGTTAGATACTTTCAACACTCTTCATATTTTAATTACATATGCATCTACTTCACATAAGGAAAAATGATGGAGTCATGGCTTAATTTAGTTATTGATCCACCTACATGAGATGGTTAGACCCACTTATAGTCTTATCCAAGCTATTCATAGAGATTAAGATCCACCAAGTAGAGGTGGGTAATGATGGATTCAATATTGGATTGAGTTATTGAGCCTTACATATAAGTATTGAGAAAGAAATTACCTCATTTCAATCTATTCAATGATATGATTATTATTCACACTCACATACATAGGTTGTTTGTTACAATAATTAATTAATCATAGCTATATTGTAATAAATGTCTTAAAGTGTTCTTAACCTTTGATTGACATAGGTTAGTTATTTGGGGTATTTATTAGGTGTTATTAGATGTAATCTCATATATATTAGGATATCTAATATAATTTATTATTATATAAATAAGCACCTCTAGTAATGCTTTTCTCAATTCAGATAATTCAATTAATGCAATTTATTTTATATTTCATTTGGTACCAGAGTAGGAAATTATTGGGGAGTCCTTTTTAAGCATTGGATTTTAGTGGAGATTGAGATCAAGATTTTTTTGATCCTTGGATGCATCACACTAATCAAATTTTATCCATCCCAAGCTAAAATGCTATCAAAATTTTGGCCAATTTTATGGAAGGAGAATAGCTATCAAAACAAGCAAATTTTTTTATTTTGATAAATTTTAGCCATATTTATATTAAATTTTGGGATAAATTTCAAATATAATATCATATTTTACATATTTTAATTTTAGTTAAATATTTATGGTCAAGATCCAATTTTGAATTGGTGGAGAAATAGATCTAAGTTTTTTAGATGATTGTACATGTCATTGTGATGAAAATTTGCATTATTTGTTAGATATAAAAAATATAGAATATATATAAATAATATTTTAATTTTTATAAATTCTAATTATAAAATACTAATTTAAAAAAAAATCAGAATTTTTGGAGCTTCTGGTGATTTTTTATGATTTTTTTAATTTTGTATTATGTAGAACCAGTGAGGAACAATAGAAAAATGGTAGTTTTTATGAAGTTTTTTGTAGAATAATAGATAAAATACTATATCACCAAACTCCTCTCATCATTATATTTTTGAAAAGTATTTTTTTTATAAAAATGGAGCACCAAGGAACCCATGGTGAAATTTTGAAGGTAGAGTGCAATTTGGAAGTTTTCATTTGGTGCAAGGTCAAATTTTTGAGTGGACCACCACCCAGATCCACCACTTCTAAAATAAGTACCACCATCATATTTAAACCTATATTCATGCCATATGACCACCCATTGGGCATTCTTTTAGCCACTGAGGGCTTGTCCTTCACCACTATGAGCCATACTTGAAGATATTTTGTTGCAAGGTTCATTACTTTTGATCCATGAAGCCTAGGAAGGTTTTTTTCTTCACCTTGGATATATATATATGTATATATATATGTATATATATGTACATATATGTACATATATATATATGTACATATATATATATATATATATATATATATATATATATATATATATATATATACATATATATATATACATATATATACATATATATACATATACATATATATACATATACATATATATATATATACATATATATATATATATACATATATATATATACATATATATATATATACATATATATATATACATACATATATATATATATATATATATATATATATATCTGTGTGTGTGTGTCTATATATATATAAATATATATAAGGCTATTTTTACATTTTTATCACCCATATTTTCATAATTTTTAGTTTCTTTCCAGTTTAGTTTACTAGTTCATGTATTTTGGACCTTTAAGAGGCCTCGACTTTTGACAGGTACCTCCAATTTGCATGATATCTTTTCAAAAAGTGAATATTTTTAGATTATATATCTATTTGATTAATTAATTTTTAAAAATTCAAAAGGAAAAATTGTAGCCTCTGTAAACACTGAAATCGTGTCTACCCCCTAGGTCATCTTTCACCCTTGGCCCCCCTTGGCCCATGTCCTAACCCTTGTCCTAGCCCCCTCCATTTATCAAATAAATATTTTAATTTATTTGGCCCTCTTCCACCTCACCCATGCCACCTTGGATCCCCTCCTTGGATCCCCCCACCTCTCTCCTAGCCTTTATTGCCCAAATCTCCCCTTTATCCTTCCTCCCGCGTCCATTTATGCCTTCCTCGACCGTTTTCCCACGGCCCCTTGACCCGACAGCATGCAAGAACGGACATAGGCTAAGTTTAGCCTCTGTCCCCATTCTTCGGCCGCCGATGTTGGTCATTAAGCGGTCGACATCGGCGATTCTACCGGCATCAATAGCCTTCAAGACCATTCTCTGCAACCATTCCCCCCCCACGAACAGAACTCTCTTGACGCTTTTGTATTCGTATTTTCTTTTCCTCCCCCTCGTACAACAACACTAGCAGCTACAGGACCTTGTAGGAATAGCTCCAAGCAACAACTCCATTTGCAGGTCCTTCAACAGCTCTGACAACAGGTTTCTCCATTTTCCAACAAGCAAGCAAGAGGTAAGCACAGTGTTGTTTTCCATTTCATTTCTTATCTGCATTTATCTATTTAGCTAACTACTACCTAGACCTTCCCTATCTATCCCTGAGAGGCTGAAAAGTCTTCTCAAACCCCTACCTCTCATTCATCCCCCTTTTTGTGCTTCTGGTTCTAGCCAGTCACTTTCCCAACAGTCCCCTCTGCCCAACCAATTCTGCACAAATCCTCAGACTACTCCTCAGACCCCAAACAGTCCCTCTGAATCCCACACAGACCCTTAGACCCTCAGACAAAGCCTTAGTCCATTCTGTAGACCAAGACCAGACCTGTAACTCATCCTTGACTATTGCCCCAGCTGACCTCATCTATTTCCCCTACCAACGTCGGCAACCTAACCGATGTTGGCAACCTTACCTGACTGACGCCAGCAATACCACCGACGTCGGTGACTATGCAAAAGCAGATTGCTTCTAAACAGGTATGCATTTGCCTTAAGTTCTTTCTTTTTGTTTTTCATCATTTATCACTTTCTGTTTCTGATCATCATTCTATTTTTAACAGTGGACTGGCATCCTCTAAGAAGCCTTTGCACTTCTAGGACCAAGCTCTTGCTTGTCAGTCCACCCTTTTGTCATCTAACATTTTTCATGTTTTAGTGTCTTTCCCTTTCAGGTGTCATCCTCCACAACCAAAGAGGAGTTCTCACAATGTCTAAATTTTGGTGTGCACATCTACAATCTAGGTACGTACAAACCCTCATCCTTCTTCTTAGTTTTTCATTTTCTCTTTCTTGAATGTGAAAAGCAAATCTAGCATAGAAAATTCTGGCACGCCCAGTGGGACCTTAGGGTCTCCCTTGGGTTCCTTTCCTTTCTATTCATATAGTTGTATTAGGTTTCTCCCTTTTCACCTCTTTCTTCTCTTCTAAATGACATCATAAGCAGGAATAAAAAGAACCTTTCTTTATTTTCTTGCATTTCAAACTAGTAAAAAATCATATCCTTCAACCCTTTTTCAACTTGTTTTCATTCAAACTCACATTTTGACTTGGGGCTTAAAACACATGGCATATCATCTTTGCGTGCTTGCATTTCTTAGTCCACACTTAGTAATTAACAAATCACATCATGAATTAATCGTAGTCCACTTGATGTTACACAACCGAACCACTTGGACTAAATCAAACATCAAACTTACCTGAGACAAGGCCCAACTAAGATTTCATCCCCCAGCAGATACCTTACCCATCCCGACGATCCTACTTGGATTTCATCACCAAATGGAAAGCCCACTCTATTCTCTGGCAAAGTCTAATCTCTAGGGAAAGTATATTTTGGCTGAGCAAGACCAGCTTACCACCGAACTCATGAAGTGAGGGGAGCTTGCTCCTTAGCACTAGGCCATGTACGGAACCTAACCCAAACTTTTGAGCACCTAAACAAACCTGAAACCATCCATAGACTACCTCTTCTAGGACCCTCCTAACAACCAACCTCCCCAAACATCACTTTAAGGCATAAGCCACACGAGCTTAATAATTTACTTCTAGGTATTTAACGCTTAGGCTCTGCTTGTGTTCTTCATCTTTTTTGTTCTTATCTGCTTGTTTGAGCTAGTGAGGATGTTCTTCTTTATATTTTTCAAAAGCTCCCAAATCTTTTGGGTTTCTGGAAAACACAGTCACTAACATCGTTTTTACCATCGACGTTGGTAACCTTTTCTCACCGGCATCATTTATCTGATTGACGTCGGCCATCTTTCTCACTGACATCGGTTTTTCAACCAACATCGGTCTTTGTCACAGTTCTTTTTTTTTCAAAACAACAGCCTTAAAACCTACCCCTTTTCCTACCAAAACCCCATTCTGAGTTTCTAAAACTAAAAAAAACATAGTTTCTGAAACCTGACCTTTCTTGCCTTGAATGGTTCTGACTCGCATTCAAGCCAAGGCTCTAGTCAACCACGCGAGGCATCAACTGCTTTCATCTACCCCGTCCATAATCGGTCCTATAATGGAGTTCCACTCGGAGACTGAAAGAACTCCTACTCGCCCAACCATGCCCCAGACTCCTATTGTCCCAAAAGGGGACCAAGATTTTGCACGATTCTTGGACCTCAACGTCAAAGCCTTGCAGCACTATCTCACGCATAGCCGAACGCGAGACTCCTTAGGCAACCCAATCTATGGGATGCCAACTTCCTTAGTTGAGACAATGATCACATCAACAGCATCTATAATTCAACCTATAGATAATCAAGCCACCACCTCGACCAATAACCCAACCGTCTCCTACCTTCAAAATTTAGCCTCTCCTTCTAGACCTACCTCCATGGGGGTTCTGGTGCCCCCTCAACCTCAAACTACTCAACCAAATCATACACCTTTCCAAAACCTAGTGGTCTCTATCCCCCCTACTCTTGCACCTATCAACACAAGAGTAACTGTCTACCCTTCAACAAGTGTGGCCACTCCTTAGCCATCTTTGATGGCCCCTATCTAATTTGTGCCTACCAACCCCATAACAAAAGTGCCCTTGGCTCCAACTTCTACCCTGATAACTAGCTACCCATATGTTGTGTCTACGCAACCAACCGCGTCATATGCCCCTCTTAATATCTTTCAAGCGCCTTATAATCTAGGGGGTGCTCCACCTGCCAATTCGTCAATAGACATCATCAAAATGCTGATGGATAAGATGTCCAGCCTAGAGACCTTCGTTTCTGGATCACACAATGCTCTCTCATACGAGCAAATTTTCAATGAGCCCATTCATCCTTCTATCCCAATAAGGCCATATCCCAGCCAGTGGGAACTTCCTAAATTTTCTCACTTTCAAAGCAAGGAAGACCCACAACAGCACTTATGGGCATTCAGACATGCATGTTACCTTATTTCCCATGACGATGCATTGCTTTTACGCATGTTTCCTATGTCTCTCTCTGGTGCTATGCTTGATTGGTACAACTCTCTTACCAGCCATTCCCTCTTCACATTCACACAGCTGGCCTAGCTCTTTCTTGATCACTTCTCCATCAACATCACCAAGAAGGTCTCGATCACAGACCTCTATTCTATCCACCAATTCGAGGATGAATCCATAGCTGACTTTGTTTCTCATTAGAGAGGCTTCATCAATCAGCTCTCCTTTTCCTTACCCCAACCCAAACTTATCAAACTTTTCTCCCAAGCCTGCGCCAAACATATTTCTTCCACCTTACGGGTTCAGACCTTCTGCACCTTTGACGAAGCCTTCATGATGGCCCACAAACTTGAATTGCATGCCATCGAGGAGAATAAAGTCAAGTTGTGGAGCAAGAACCCCAACTCTAAGACCAATGACTCCTCTTCTTCTAAACCTTCATCATCCAATCCTAAGTCTAAAGCTTCAGCTAACGCTGTGGTCATTAGACCTTCATCCTCTTCACCTTCAACCAATCAGCCTGAGTCATCCACATCTCAGAGTGCCACCCACCAATTCCAGTAGAGATACGTATAATGACAGTATACTCCTCTCAAAGAATCATACGCGTCTATGCTGGAAAAACTTGTTAAATAGGGGGTTCTCAATCTCCCCCAAATCTGACCACCTCCACAATTTTCTCCTTCACTCGCCATCCCTGCATGGTATAGGGAAAATGACTTTTGCAACCACCACCATGTTAAAGGACATGACACTAGAAATTGCAAGACCCTTAAGAACATAATCCAAGACATGCTTGAGAAGGGTGACCTCATCCTAGACAATCCCAATGCACCCCCTAATCAGGGCATCGACATCTTCAAGCAACCATTCCCCAATCATCCACCAACCCAAAACAATGTCCAGACCTTGATTGACAAAACTCATGAACACAACATTCGAATAGTTAATATGGTCTCACCCTTCATCCATGACTAACCTTAAGAGGTTAGTCCATCTATCAGTCCATCACATGTGGATGAACCTCTTTCCCCAGTTAGTTCTCCATCAACCTCTCTCATCTTGGAGGACGCCTCAACCTTACCGGCACCACCAGTCTCACCATCCTCCTTCCTGCTGCCTGTGGAGGACCCGACCCTTCCTACTCCTTGACTGTAAGTGGAGGGCACCATCATCCCTACCCTTTACCCACTTGAGGAGCCTCATTCTCCAGTTTCTTCTCCACCCAGGGAAGAACCTGCCTCTCCTTCATCTCCAACCAAAGACGAATCTGTCGTGACTTTATCGTGCCATGGGTCTGAAACTACTACACCCATCTCATCTTCGGCCCCACAACCATAAACATCTTCTCAAAGACCCAAACCTCATCCAACATCTTCTCAACCATTTTCCCGACTAGTGGAGAAAATTGGACTTCTCCCTTCAAGGAAAGTGAAGCATCAGGGATTATGGGAGCATCTTAAAGCTCTTCAACATGCCCGTGCCCTCTCGTCTCATGCTGCCAATCCTCCCAAGGCATAATCTCCCAAGACTCTCAAAAAATACCAGACTCTCACTTCTAAACCCTCATCTACCCCATCTAAACCTATCAAGTCACTTGGCGTTCGCCCTGTCTATACCCTCACTCACCCGCAAGTGAAGGTGGACTTAGACCAGACCTTGACCAATAGTAGTCTTTCAACCAAGTCAAAGAAGACTGCCAGACCATAGAAGTGAATGCCTCTTCCCCCGTCACCATTACACTCCATTTTGGGCCCTCATCCTTTGACTCTGACCAGAGTCCTTCCCACTCTGACCTCTAATCAAACTGGGTTGCCTCCTTTGCTTCCTTTGCCTACCTAAAGCCTACCCTCTCCTAAAAATTTAGTACCTCTCATGAAAAAAGTGCCATCTCTGCCTGTCACCGCACCATCAACCCAAAAGGTGGTACGAAAACCTCCTCCAACTCTGCCTAAGCAAAAGTCACCAACATCACACACATCAACTAGTATGGACCCTTAGGGGGTTCATACTCGTTGATATTACACCAACTTTTGTAGACTTCTAGCATAACCCTTCCACCCATTAGGCCTTTCCAACCTCTCAGGTCCAAGCCCTCCTGGTTCGATGACACGAATATTTGCTTATACCATCATACACCAAGACACGATACCGAGACTTGCTGTGCCCTCAAGGCCATCATTCACCGCTATGTGGAGAAAGACACTCTTCTCCTTGAGGACACTATTGATCGACCCTTGACACCTTCCCATCCAACCTCTTCAAACACATCAACATCTCACCAGCAGGCCATGACCCCTTCTTCACCTCTTATCTTTGAAATCAATGCTATCCACATAACGACTAGGTCACAAAAGGACAAGGTGAAAGAAAAATCCACCATTCCTTGGACCTACCCTTTCGTCAAACCACCCCTAGTGCCCAAGCCTAAAATTTCTATCCTTGGTGCATCTCAGCCTTCTCCTTCTTCCTCTTCCAGGCCAATTCATGACTCCATGTTGAAACAACTTCACCAGACACCTGTGAAGATGTCCCTTTATGACCTCATCCAAACCTCACCTTAGCATCATCAAGCCCTCATCTGAGCCTTACAAGTAGCAGAGGTCCAACCCGAGGACCCCCAACCACTTGCTGCCCTCGTCCACTTTTTATCTCCTATTGCCTCCATCACATTCAGTGATTCTGAGATTCCCACATCCAACACGGAAGATTAGGACACCACCCTCTTCATCACTGCCTATGTTGATCAGAAATGCATTAAACACATTATGATTGATGGAGGCACCAGCATCAACATTATCTCCACCCATGCCTTTGATCAGTTGGCTCTTCGCAAGAACTGTGTCTCCAAAACTGGCACAATCTTGCACTCCTTCAATGACACCACTACCACGACCATTGGCACAGTCGTCCTTCACATTTACATTGGTCCACGCACAATCTTGGAGCTCTTCTATATCATCAAAGGAGAGTTTCAATACAACATGTTGCTGGGCCGACCCTAGATCCGCACCATGGCTTGTGTCCCCTCCACCCTGCACTGTTGTGTGAAATTTGAGCATGATGGGCAAGTCCACACCATTCCCACCGACCCTTCACCCTTAAAAACTTGTAACACAACCTACCATCCAAATGACATCCTCATTCCTATCAAGCCATCAATCCTGGCACCACCTCCATCTACAAAAGCTTTAACCAGTTCGCAACCGGCGGTCGCCCTCACCCCTCTTCTTCAAGCGACTACCAAAGACCCCTTGGAAGACATCTTCCAATGACTTTCACTTGGGGAATATTGTGTGCTGACCTTAGACATGTTCCAAACTCTACAAGAGTGTGGATGGCTTCACCACAGCCCCAGTTACGAACATCGGATCAGGATGGTCGTGCCTTATGGTCCTCCTCACCTCTGCACCATCCTCATCTATGGGGGGTTCAATCAAGCTCCTACTAATGGAAACCCTCTCTCTTCACCCCAACCATTCACATCAGACTCTTGTTTCTTGGCAACCCCACCTTTGCACACACTTACCTTTACAAGTGCGCATGGAAGGGTTTTGGTTGTGGATGCTATGAGTAGGGATCCCATCAGCCCATCGAGCTGTTCAACGATGACAATGCCAAGAAACGGTACGTCCTGGGATATCATGACCCCACTCAGGCCTCTACAGACCTTTGCCCTGAGCCAACTATTGACCAATCTCCTCCAAGCTCACCCATTCCTCCTCCTTCACCTACGGAGTCAGTGATTTCCATCCCTCCTAGTTTTTTTTCCATAAACACCATCCGCCTAGAACCCCTATCCTATCAGCTAAATGGGGTGTCCAGGTCTCTCCCTCTCATTTTTTCTAGCATGATAGAGGATGAGTCGGTGACCATTCACACTATCCACTACATAGACAATGATGCCATTCTTTCTTACATGGGTGCCGATGACTCTTTCATCTAGCACTCCCTCCCTTCTGAGACCCAGGTTATGTTAAATGAATTAACCATTGATATTAACCTCCCTTCTTTCGATGTTCCTCACGTCTTAAAGATTGGCCAATCTCTAGACGCCTAGGAGTAGCTTGACTACACTCAGTTCCTCTCAGACCATAGCAAGGCCTTTGCCTAGACCTACAGTGACATGCCTGGCATCAACCCCACCATTGCTACCCATAACATCGTCAACAAACCAGAGGCTAAGCCTGTTAGGCAAAAGCTTCGAAAGATGCATCCCCGTGTTGTGATCCTTGTCAAAGAGGAGCTTCAGCGCCTTCTTTTTGTCTCCTTCATCCAACCCATTGATTATCCACAGTGGGTCTCTAACATCATCCCTATCACCAAGGCGATTGGGGGGATCCAGATCTGCACGGACTATCATGACCTTAACCTAGCCTGTCCCAAAGATGAATTCCCTCTTCCTAACATTAACCAGCTTGTTGATCTCATGGCTGGCCATGAGATGCTATCTCTCATGGATGGGTTTTCAAGATACAACCAGATCTTGATTGCACTAGAAGATCAGCACAAGACTACCTTTATCACCCCATGGGGGAATTTTTGCTATCAGTTCATGCCTTTCGGCTTGAAGAATGTAGGCACCACTTATCAGCATGCCATGACTTATATTTTCCATGATCTCCTCCATAAAATCATGGAGGACTATGTGGATGACCTTCTCGACAAGTCCAAGTTTCACCGTGACCATTTGACCATCCTCAAGATCATCTTCTCTCACCTTTTTCAGTATAATGTCTACCTTAACCCCAAGAAATGCATCTTTGGGGTCCTCTCAGGCAAGCTCCTCAGCTTCATTATTTCCTTTTGTGGCATCGAGATAGATCCCACCAAGATCTGCGCTATCCTTGAGATCCCACCTCTGACCAATCTCAAGCAACTTCACAATCTACAAGGGAAGCTCCAGTCCATTCACCATTTCATCTCATAGCTTTCTGACCACTACCAACCTTTTCATCATCTCTTTAAGAAGGATGTCTCCTTTAAGTGGGATAAGGACTACCAAGAGGCTTTTGAAGCCCTCAAACACTATCTAGTCTCTCCACCAGTCCTCATTCCACTTAAAGACGACCAACCCTTCTACCTTTATATCTCTGCCACCAACCATTCGTTAGGTGCCATAATCGTGCACCGAGACGAGCATCATCGTGAGCAAGCGGTCTACTACATCAACCAAACACTAGTCGACTATGAAACTTGGTATACTCATACCGAGAAAATCTATTTGGCATTAGTCTTTGCCGCCACCAAGCTCCGCCACTATGTTCTTAACCACAAGACCTTTGTCATCACTCACACTGACCCTCTTAAATACATGCACTCCAAGCCATATCAAAATTAGTGTATGGCTCGGTGGCTCATGCTGCTTGTTGAGTTTGATTTCAAGTTCATCCAGTAGAAATCCATCAAAGGGTAAACCATCATTGACCAACTGGCAGATGCCCCTCTTATCGACAATCAACCTTCATAGTGTGAGTTTCCTGATGAATCTATCATCGCGATTTCCACCGATGACACCGTCTATCAAATGACCATGTTCTTCGATGGCTCCAAATGTCAACTCGATGGGGGTGCGGGAGTCATTCTCATCCCACTCAAAGGTGAGCCCATGCCTCTGTCTTTCAAGCTTAACTTTGATTATACCAATAATATGGCTGAATACGAAGCCTTAATTTTGGGACTTCAAACTGCCCTTTCTCTCAGCATCAAGTCTATCAACATCTTTGGTGACTCGCAACTTGTCGTCAATCAAATCAATGGTTCATACCTCTGTAAAAATGAAAATTTTCAAAGGTACAAAAATCGTGTTGACACTCTTCTAGCCTATTTTGACCATTACCTCTTGCAGACTATTCCTCAATCCATGAACAAGTTTGCTGACACCATGGCTTCTCTCACCTCACATATCCCATCTTCATCATCCTCATCTAGAATCTTTGTCATGGTGCATCGTGTGCTATTGCCTTCATACATTTCTCCTGACATCAACCATGTCAACACCATAGACTCTAGTCCATGAGATGATTGGTATAACCAACTTGTGGACTACTTATCTCATTCTGTCATTTCTCCCCATCTCTCTAGCAATACGCGGTGAGATTTCATCAAACGCACAGCTCACTACACCATGCTAGAGGGTCTTCTCTATAAATGAGGCTTCGACGGCCTCCTTCTTCACTGTCTAACCTCCACTAAAGCCTCTCATGCCATAAAACAAGTCCATGATGGGATTTGTGACAGACACTTCAGTGGGAACTCGGTTTCCAAGCACATCCTTCGTCCAAGCTATTATTGGCCCACCCTTCATCAAGACTATAGCGACTACATTCGGCATTGTATCAAGTGTTAGCAGCACTCTAACTTACTCCATCTCCCTAGCCATGCCTTATAAGTCACTCAAGATTTTTGGCCTTTTTCTCAGTGGGGCTTAGATCTCATTGGTGAGATTAACCCTCACTCATCTCTTCGTCATTAGTCCATCATCACCGCCATTGAGTATTTCACTAAATGGGTGGAAGCCATTCCTCTCATCTCCACAAAAGTTGAAAAAATTATTGACTTCATCAGCACCCACATCATCTGTCATTTTGGTATCCCTCACAAAATCATCACTGACAACAGCAAGTCCTTTAAAAACAAGACCATCCAAAAACTATGCGACTCATTTTGCATTAAGCTCAATTTCTCTTCGCCTTACTACCCACAAGCAAATGGGTAGGCCGAGGCTTCCAACAAAATTCTGACTAAAATTCTCATGAAGGTGGTCAATGACACTGAAAGGGACTGGCACATCCATGTTCCCTTCACTTTGTGGGCCTACCGCACTAGCATCCAAACCTCTACGGGTGCTACCCCTTTCTCTCTAGTGTACAGAACATAGGCTGTCTTACCTCTTGAAGTACAAATCTCATCTCTCTGCATCTCTCTACATGACATTCTCTCCAATGATTAATTTCATCAAGATCACTTAGCTCAACTTGAGTTACTTGACGAACGTCATCTCACTGCCCTCAACCATCTCCATGTCTATCAAAATCACATCAAGCGAGCCTATGACAAAAATCTGTGAGAATGACATTTCAACATTGGAGACCTCATCCTCAAAGAAAACCATCATGTCACCAATATGGAGTAAAGTAAATGAGGAAAGTTTACCCCTAATTGGCTCAAACCTTTCATCATCACGCATAAGTATGGGTCAGGGACTTATCGTCTATCTTCTCTCGATGGATGGCTAGAACTTGAGCCTCTCAATGCCTTGTATCTCCAGCCATTCTACTGTTAGTCGAGTATTCATCCACTTGACATTTAACTTGAGCTCATCCTTGGAGCAATCCCTATCCTCTTAATCCTCATTCCTTTAACCCTATTTCCCTTAACAAATCCTGTATAACCCTTTTATGATGTATGGATGCTTTGTCCTAATAAAAGGGAGCCCTTAAAATTCTATAGTCTTGTCCATGACTCCAAATTCTGTCAAAAAAAAATCAAGATGTCAAAACATATCCAAGGTCACCAAATCAAATCAAAAATTAGACTGCTCCCTCGAAGGACAGCTATACTATCATTGTTGTAGCTAATAGACTGCTCCCTCAAAGGACAGCTATTCAACGCCCTTATATATAAAGCAAAAATATAGACCACTCCCTCGAAGGATGGCTATGACTAAATCTTGCTACAAATAACAATCTTTCTTAGAAGCTCCCGCATCGATCAAATTCACAAATGACCACAAAGCAAAATGACATCTCTATGTGGACTTCCCGCATTGATCAGTCCGCTCTTTCAAAAAAAAAAAAAATGGGTCATAGACTTGGCTTGTAGTTGTCGCAGGGTCTCCTATAAAAAGGGGCAAGGTTATCCCTGCTCTTAAAATGGGTTACCCTATCCTCCTCCTATCATAACACCTACTCAAGGGACTTTGAGCTCACTTTAATGTCAAAGTGATTCGATTACCATTCTAACACACCCATGGTCAATGGCGCAATGCATGAATGGGGCTCTTTGTTCTAACAACCCCTATCTATGCTATCATTCTGGTCCTTGTCAATGAAAGGGCGATTATGCCTTTCACTTTTTCCTTACACTTTGGTCACATTTGAACTTCATCACTTGTCAAACCCAATCAACTTAACTCCAATCTCTTTTCGGACCACTCACATAGCCTATTCACACTAGTTTCTATGGACACCAATACACATGGAAACTATGGACTACACAATTTATGTTAAGCATAAACCAATACTTTCTGAAGCATAAATAGACCTCAATTCATTTTTAGCATACATCCATCATGAATATGGAAAATTGCTAGGGATGAAAGACCCCTCAACCAATGTTACAGCATACCCCATTTGGAAAAGGCTGTAACATCTTTTTCTCCTCATCATTTCGACACATGACCAAACCAATCATTGACCAATCTTCTCAACTAGTCTAAACTACATTGGTCTAAGGCCCATTCCAATCTGGGCTATGTAGGCAGCACTCAAATGACACGACTGTCTTCTGGGGTTAGTTCGACCACCCTCTATTTGTTTGTCTCCCTGATGGACAAACCTTCTCTTCTTTGACCATGACCTTAACCTCGACCAAGACCAATCAACCACTTCGACCCTCTTCCTCCCTCTTTGGGAGAACTACATTGGCCTGAGGCCCTTAGGACAAGAGCTATGTAGGCAGCACTCAGTTGACATGGGGTCTCCTGGGGTTAGCTCGGCCATCCTCTTCGTCACTTTCTTCCATCCCATTCTCTCGTGACCTGGAAATCATATCATAGTTAGTCACATATTTTCATAATCATTAGCATAATCATTTTCATCATGTCCATCCATAATCATTAAACATCACCATTTAATTTAAAAATCATAACCATTCACATCAAATATCAACATTAATATCATTAATCATCATCATATAACCATTTCATTGAACATCACATTCATCATCACATTAGTCATCATAATCACAAACATAGCATCATTATTATACACATCATATCAAAACATGCATCAAATCAAAGTGCCATAAACATTAAACATATCCATAACATTTTCTCATAATTCATGTCAATGATCATAATAATCTCATCATATATATCTCAAAGTTTTATACAATCGCACAATCTGTGCATCTCTCTCTCTCAAAAAAAATCACATACATCTCGCATCATCAGCACGCAGGCCGGTATATACATCATATCAAAATATGCCCTCAAGGCCGTGGCTATGGTGGTGGTGGTGGCTAAGAAGACACTGTATCCTCTCCCCCTCTGATCTGTGTTGTCTGCATGAATCTGTAGTAGTGGCCCATGACATAGACCGCTATTGGCTCATCTCTACCCTCATATTTGAGTATCACTATATCTGAGGAAACCCTCTAATATCTCCCTCATAATATACGATCTCATCCAATGCATTATTGTATCTAACTATAGATACAGTCTACGGTGGACCCATCTGACCTGCTGCCATCCCCTGCGCTGACCCCTGTGGCTGTGAAAATGTCAGCTGCACCGATACCGACGGTCTTGCCCCCTGTGAAAATGCTAGCTGCTGAGATGGCTGCTATAATGGGCCCTGCCCTCCAAAACTCTGACCTGCCACTGCTTGTGCCTAAGCTATGGCCAGCTGTCCCTGTAATAGAGTGACCTACCCTATCAGCACTACCACCCGACCTGTCATCTCTGTCACCTATCCTGTCACCCCCGCCAGCTGCCCCTGCAAAATTGTGACTTGTCCCTACAAAATGGTCACCTAAGCTTGTGTTGCATCCCTCTCCTATCACGTTGTGTCCCTCTCCTTGTGGGCTGTATCCCACTCCCTAGTGATAGCCTATAGATCCAGCTGGGGACCCACCTGTACACCTGTGTACCATCCTATCCACCATGCTGTGTAGGCCTCTGTATACCCTGGGTTGGCTATCCTAGGTCCTACCGAAAACTCCTCAAAATCTGGCCCCTCTATATCATCCCACCTGTACTGTGGGAATGTGAGAGGTACATCCTGTAGCAGCCCATACTGGTGCCGCACTCTCTCTGTTGGGATCCTCTCGAGCTCACCAGCTCGCCTGCCTCTAACCCATCGTATGCTCTGAGTCTCGACCATCTGCTCGCCCTAGTCTCTGAATGCTTGATATGTCATGTCCCCTTTTTAGTTGACATGTGCAGAGTAGATGATTAGCCTATTATGTGACCCTCGTAGGCTGATGAGATGGATAGAGGGTCTTGATGGAGCTAGGCTTGGTTTTCGTTTGGGCTCTTTCAGACATGAATTAAAGGAGATATTAATATTTGATTGATTTAATCAAATATTAATTATTTGGTCCAATTTTAATTAATTATTAATTATTAATTAATTATTAATTATTAATTATTTATTATTGGGTCTAATTTTAGGATCCTCATTCTAAATTAAGAATTGGTCTAATTTTAAGACCCTAGTTCTAAATTAAGGAAGCCCCAGTCTAATTTAAGGGAATCTAATTTTAGCAATCACACCTTTGGAGGTGTATAAGAATCTCTCATGGGAGAGAGTTTGTACTCATGAATTGATTATTGATTTTGATATTGAAGAAATTCTTCTGTGAAGACTAAGCCAAGGGTTCCAGGATTCCATCTGCAGTGGAGAACGTCAACTCTTCATTGTGTGCGATTCAGAGGTTCTGAAAGATCAGCCGATCTATTGCCAAATTGAGAGATAACTTCACCCAGAAGTTATCATAGTATTACAGGTATTTGAGAGATAACTTCACTCAGAAGCTATCACAAGGGTTTACAGGTATTTTCATTATTTTTGGGTTTTGATTCAAGAATTATCCAGATATAGATCTTTTGTATTAGGCCATAATTCTACAGATCAGGATCAAGCATATAGGTTGTGTTATATCAGTGGCCGTATGAATTCCGTACAGATCCGTGAAAATCCATACGCATCAACAGAAAGTATAGGTACCAACATTGGCGAACAGATACTTACAGAGACCGACATCGGTCGACATACAACCGACATCGGCAAGATAACGACTACAGATCGATTGACGACGGCAATATAATCGACGTCGGCGACTGTGTTTTTTCGCACAACAAGCCGAGATGAACTAGATTTAGATTCTTTCCCAGTTTGTGGAATATTCAGGCTATTCAGGCCGTACTTTCAATATTCTTTGTATACTTGACAGAGGATCTCTATTGTAAGCTTATGAGCAAATAAATAAGAATTTATACTGTGATTTATTTATCTATTTGAAGATATTTTTGCAAAAATTCAGATAAGCAATTTAGATCTTTGTTTTGATATTCAAAGGGATATTACAGTGGTATCAGAGCTTTTGTGCAGATAAGAGAGCCCCTAAGTAAGGGACATCACAGTGGTATCAGAGCTTTGTGCAGAAAAAAGGAGCCCCTAAGTAAGGGACATCACAGTGGTATCAGAGCCAAAATCCTGCCATCCTGAGGGTTTGACAGATCTTATACAACCACAAGGGTTGGGACCACATGGGTATTTCACGCGCAGTAGAGCTTTGCTTGAAGGTACTCAAGTTCTAGAACAACCGCTGGAAGACATGGGTGACGATATTGGTAGGGCCAGTATTCCTCACCATCCGAGAGATCAAGATGATGCAGAGGTTTTGCTTACTCTTAGAGAACTATGAGAAGGACAAAGGCAGAATAACCAGGTATTACAGTAGTTGGCAGTAGCACTACCGATATTGGGTACTCTGAGGAGACATTCCCCACACTGTGAAGATGTCAGGAGTGATGCAGGATCACAGAGAGGTCATGGGATTGTTTCTCGTACAGTGAATAGGCCTACTAGGCCTATCTTTGTGAGACAAGAAGCAGAGGAGGTGATAGCAGGTGAAGAGCATGAGGAAGAATTTATAGACACATTTAGGGCAGCAACTGACGAGTGGGAGTCATTACCACCTGTGGTCAGGGAGATGATTACTTTTGACCGATTCTTCACACAAAGGAAAGAACATTATCGAGGTCGACAGAATGGGAGACCAAGGCCCCAGAACAATGATTTGAAGTAGGCTATGATCAAGCTCACACTAGCAATGTTTGACGGTAGTGGTAAGGTGACAGCACAGGCCTGGGTTAGTAAGCTGGATACATTTCTCACATTGCGACTGATGGGTGAGGAAGATGCTATCAGATATGCAACACTTCATCTTGAGGGAGTAGCTCACGATTGGTGGCACCATGGGATGGTGACACTCCATCATGATCAGATCACTTCTTATCAAGAGTTTGTGGACAGGCTGGTAGAGCGTTTTGACAGGAGGGATCCAGAGTCCTATTTCTGAGAGTTGGCATAGTTGCGCCAAAGCGGCAGTCTAGAGTCATACATTGGTGACTTCCAGAAGTTATCAGTCATGGTTCCTGACATCTCAGAGAGGCGACTAGTAGTACTCTTCATGGAGGGATTGACAGAACCATTGAGAGGTTGGATCAAAGGCTTTGATCCTCCTTCCTTATAGGAAGCTATGAAGAAGGCACGCAATATGGAGATGGCGGCCCCATCAAGTAGATCTAACTCCAGAGGTACTTCTTCATTGAGAGACCATAAGCACTCCAACGGGGATACAGAAAGACCGGATTTTAACATAGATAAATCCAGGGTTAAAAATGATTCAAAAGCCAATCCAGCAGCACCACCTTTGGATCATGAGGCACTTAATGATCTACGCAGGAAGAAGCTTTGCTTCTACTGCAAAGGTCCATATGATATCCATCACGATTGCCCTCTGAGGCCTAAGGGCAAAGCAAATCATGTGATGTGGGCATATTATGAGGATGCAGAATCAGAAGATTCCAAATAGTAGGATAGTTCTGAGGAGGCAGAGGCTTCAGAGCCTAAGGCAGAGGCAGATTTAGAGCTTCATATATAGGAGGCACGCCTATCCAGCATTCAGTCAGATGAGTCATTCAGACTCTGTGGAGTTTTGGCAGGGCAGAAGGTTACCTCCCTTCTTGATATAGGGGCCACACATAATTTCATAGATGCTAGATTTGTGGAGAAGCGTGGACTCACTACCGAAGATTTTGAGGGAATTAGAGTTAAGGTAGCCGATGGTCACACTCTTAGGTATGAGCGCATGATTAGAGACCTCCCATTGCGCTTGAACAACTATGAGTTCAAGGCTAATTATTTTGTAGTGAACATGGGGGACATAGAATTAGTCTTGGGTATGAAGTGGCTTCACTCATTTGAGGAAGTTACCCTTCATCTCAAAGATATGGAGGTTCATTTTCAGGTTGATGGGAAAACACATATTCTTAAGGCAATACGGGGCAGCAGCTTCAAACATATGTTTTTTCATCGGATGGAGATGCCTATACTACATGACATGATAGAGTGCGATGATGAGTGCACATTGGCACCAACACAGGAGAGATATGAGGATGAGCTTTGTCTTGAGGTGAGTCCAGTTCAAGAGTTAACACATGTGGTAGAGTCTCAGCTTTCTTTTACAGGTGGGTCACATGTTGATGATGATATACGTACAGGAGACAGAGGTGATGTGACGCCATTGGATGAGAGTGGTGATGGACAGGGCCTAGAGTTTGTGTTGGTTGACAGCACTGTAGATCAAGACTTCATTTGGGATCCAGGTATTCAGCGATTGCTTGAGGGCAAGCAATTTCAGGAGGGGCAGATTGTCATGTCCCCTTTTTAGTTGACATGTGCAGAGTAGATGATTAGCCTATTATGTGACCCTCGTAGGCTGATGAGATGGATAGAGGGTCTTGATGGAGCTAGGCTTGGTTTTCGTTTGGGCTCTTTCGGACATGAATTAAAGGAGATATTAATATTTGATTGATTTAATCAAATATTAATTATTTGGTCCAATTTTAATTAATTATTAATTATTAATTATTAATTATTAATTATTAATTATTAATTATTAATTATTAATTAATTATTAATTATTGGGTCTAATTTTAGGATCCTCATTCTAAATTAAGAATTGGTCTAATTTTAAGACCCTAGTTCTAAATTAAGGAAGCCCCAGTCTAATTTAAGGGAATCTAATTTTAGCAATCACACCTTTGGAGGTGTATAAGAATCTCTCATGGGAGAGAGTTTGTATTCATGAATTGATTATTGATTTTGATATTGAAGAAATTCTTCTGTGAAGACTGAGCCAAGGGTTCCAAGATTCCATCTGCAGTGGAGAATGTCAACTCTTCATTGTGTGCGATTAAGAGGTTGTGAAAGATCAGCCGATCTATTGCCAAATTGAGAGATAACTTCACCCAGAAGTTATCATAGTATTACAGGTATTTGAGAGATAACTTCACTCAGAAGCTATCACAAGGGTTTACAGGTATTTTCATTATTTTTGGGTTTTGATTCAAGAATTATCCAGATATAGATCTTTTGTATTAGGCCATAATTCTACAGATCAGGATCAAGCATACAGGTTGTGTTATATCAGCGGCCGTATGAATTCTGTACAGATCCATGAAAATCCATACGCATCAACAAAAAGTACAGGTACTGACATCGATGAACAGATACTTACAAAGACTAACATCAATCGACATACAACCGACATCGGCAAGATAACGACTACAGATCGACTGACGACGGTAGTATAACCGACGTCGGCGACTGTGTTTTTTCACACAGCAGGCCGAGACGAACCAGATTCAGAATTCTTTCCCAATTTGTAGAATATTCAGGCTATTCAGGCCGTACTTTCAATATTCTTTGTATACTTAACAGAGGATCTCTATTGTAAGCTTATGAGCAAATAAATAAGAATTTATACTGTGATTTATTTATCTATTTGAAGATATTTTTGCAAAAATTCAGATAAGCAATTCAGATCTTTGTTTTGATATTTGAAGGGATATTATAGTGGTATCAGAGCTTTTTGCAGATAAGAGAGCCCCTAAGTAAGGGACATCATAGTGGTATCAGAGCTTTGTGCAGAAAAAAGGAGCCCCTAAGTAAGGGACATCACATGATGTGCCAAGTATGGTCTCCAGATGATATCTACAGGAATCAGGGCCTCCAGTACCCCTCTGTAGTGGTTAATATCTCTGACCACTCTATCCACCCATGTCTACACCATCACCTCACTCCATTTCCTGAATCTGACCCTAAAACAAGATTGAATCACCATTGGGAGGCCGAGAGGTCGTGTAACCATGATGTGCTTGTATGCCTAGCAGTGTAGAAGGTGGCCTACACACAGACTGTACCATTGCCGCTGACTGATGCCCCATAGCTCTCTATATACCTGAACCAAAAAGATGGGCACCCAGGTGAACACTATCTGCTGCTCTAGCATGTCCATCAAAACCCTGGTCATGGTGACTGGGAACCTGCCTCCCTTCGCATCCAGCAATGCATAAACTATGACGCCAATCATCATCAAGGCCACCAGCCGATGTGCGCCCTCATCCACCGTGTATAGAGGCTCATAAGCAAAAGTAGTTGAATGGTAGCTCGTCTCAGAGATGTGCTCCCCAAACAGTGTGACCATGTGTATATCATGCACCTCTCTTGAGCATGCATAGATGTCAACTTCATGTATCGGTAGCTATAAAATCTGGTACACATCCTTGACTATGACCATTAGCTCTCTTGTGGGTAGGTGGAAGGTGTTCATGTCATGGTCCGATCACTCGATCAATGCTACCATGAGGCTCACATCCATCACCACTCTGTAGTAGCATCTCAACCCACCTAGCCCCACTGCACTCATTTGCACCCACTCCTCGACCGTCATGCCTCCATGCATCTACATCAGCAAGGTCGGGAGGCGATCCTGTAGCATTAGAGTCTACCTTGCCTGCATCCATCAACAGTCAATCTCATGTTAAAATTATTCCTGCTCTTCTTATTTGACCAACCATTCTGACCATCTATGCCTAACCTGACACTCGAGAAGCCCTTGGCATAGCTTCGACCCCTCGACTTGACCATTTTTCATCACTCCTTTTGACCAGGCAGCCACTGACATCAGTTAGCATGCTGGTGATGGCACTCACATAACCGATGTCGGTCACTTAGTGACCGATGTCGGCAAGTGAGTAACTGACGCTGATCACTAGTCGGCTGACATCAGCGACTGGTTCAGCCCTAGGGTTGAACAGGGTGAGACCTAAATTTAGGGCTTCCCCCTATGGACTCCCTAACCCCCCCAAATCATTCATAAATCATCCCTAATCTATCCTAGATGCCCTACCTACCTTCCTAGCTACCCTCCCCCTTCAATTTCTACCTAAAACAACTAAAATTTCAAAAAACTAAATCAAATAGGGTTCAGAGACCCTCCTACCTCATCTAGGTGCCACTGGCGTGGTGGCATAATGGGTGCCGCTGGTGGTGGACCTCCCATGGGTCCTCTACTCCCCTTTACCATCTCTTCTATGCCAATGACTCTGCATGCTCCTACTGGCCCACACGCATTCCTATAGCATCTAATTGAATCCCTCTCTCCACCAATGTTCCTCTACCACTTCGCACTGCTCCTCAGTCAACTCTGGGTCACTTTCACTCAATCAACTCTAGAGCTCTTTTTTCTCTCAGTCAACCAAATCACAAATGACTTTTGGTGGGCTGTCAATCTAGTCTTGTCGGATTTGGCAGGCCATTGATGACGGCACCTTCGTGCCCTAATTTGTCGATGTCAGCCAATTTTTGCTAACATCAGTCCTTTTTGTCCATCGACGTCAGTTAGTTTACCGATGTCGGCATACTTCAAACCTCCTCATTGCCTAAAATTATGCCCCTAATCAGTCAACTCTCTAGTAGAAGTCATCTTAGCCCCCTGGGGCACACTTGAGATCACTTTTGCCTCCGTCCATTGACCACCAGACCTTGGAGATCATGACCATCTCCTGTGACTGTGACCACTTCCAAGATGACTTTGCCTTGGTTGTTTTTGCTTGTATGCTACCTCACGACTGGTTAGCAAAATTATGCGTAGACTATTTTTGACTCTCACAAGTATAGGATCTCAAGTCGGTTGATCCATACTACTTGTGAATTTTTCATGTTTCCAAGAGCACTTCCTGAGCCTAGGATACCTAGAACACGATGACCATTGGAGATTCAACTTAGATTGAATAACTCGATCAGCTACAACCAAATGCTGGGGCCCAGTTATTTCAATTTTGACACTCCTTGACCTTGACCTGCAATAATTTGACTTGACCATCCCGTGAAGTGGTATACACGCAACCATGACTATTGCAGCATTCTCACTCACCCTCTCTCTATCCATCTCTCTGTCAAATCGACACTCGATCTCTAGTTCCCTTCCCTCGACTCTCACTTTGAGGGGGGAACACCTCATCCCATACCTGGGGCAACCAACTCTTATTTTTGTCTTGCAGTTCGTCAAGAACAACCAACAAGACAAAAAGGGGCAAATGTAGACACTGAAATCATGTCTACCCCCTAGGTCATCTTTCACCCTTGGCCCCCCTTGGCCCATGTCCTAACCCTTGTCCTAGCCCCCTCCATTTATCAGATAAATATTTTAATTTATTTAGCCCTCTTCCACCTCACCCATGCCACCTTGGATCCCCCCACCTCTCTCTTAGCCTTTATTACCCAAATCTCCCCTTTATCCTTCCTCTCGCATCCATTTATGCCTTCCTCGACCATTTTCCCATGGCCCCTTGACCCGACAGCGTGCAAGAATGGACAGAGGCTAATTTTAGCCTCTGTCCCCATTCTTCAGCCGCTGATGTCAGTCATTATGCATCTGACGTCAGTGATTCTACCAGTGTCAGAAGCCTTCAAGATCATTCTCTATAACCATTCTCCCCCCCATGAACAGAACTCTCTTGACACTTTTGCATTCATATTTTCTTCTCCTCCCCCTCGTACAGCAACACTAGCAGCTACAGGCACCTTGTAGGAATAGCTCCAAGCAATAGCTCCATTTGCAGGTCCTTCAACAGCTCTGACAACAGGTTTCTCCATTCTCCAACCAGCAAGCAAGAGGTAATCGTAGTGTTGTTTTCCATTTTATTTCTTATCTACATTTATCTATTTAGCTAACTACTGCCTAGACCTTCCCTGTCTGTCCCTGAGAGGTTGAAAAGTCTTCTCAGACCCCTGCCTCTCATTCATCCCCCTTTTTGTGCTTCTGGTTCCAGCCAGTCACTTTTTTGACAGTCCCCTCTACCCAACCAATTCTACACAAACCATCAGACTACTCCTCAGACCCTAAACAGTCCCTCTGAATCCCACACAGACCCTCAGACCCTCAGACGAAGCCTCAGTCCATTTTGTAGACCAAGACTAGACCTATAACTCATCCCTGACTATTACCCCAGCTGACCTTGTCTATTTCCCCTACCGACGTCGGTAGCCTAACTGACGTCAGTGACCTTACCTGACCGACGCTGGCAATACCACTGACGTCGGTGACTATGCAAAAGCAGATTGCTTCTAGATAGGTATGTATTTGCCTTAAGTTCTTTCTTTCTATTTTTCATCATTTATCACTTTTTGTTTCTGATCAGCATTCTATTTTTAACAATGGACTAGCATCCTCCAAGAAGCCTTTGCACTTCTAGGACCAAGCTCTTGCTTGGCAGTCCACCCTTTTGTCATCTAACATTTTTCTTGTTTTAGTGTCTTTCCCTTTCAGGTGTCATCCTCCACAACCAAAGAGGAGTTCTCACAATGTCTAAATTCTAGTGTGCACGTCTACAATCTGGGTACGTACAAATCCTCGTCCTTCTTAGTTTCTCATTTTCTCTTTCTTGAATGTGAAAAGCAAATCTAGCATAGAAACAACCTCATTTGCTCCTCAGATGCATTTTTGGTTGAAACTGACGTCCAATTTTCCATTGTGTGATAGTGTATAATTTATCATATTTTTGTATGAGTTTTTGAATTTTCCTTTCATTTTTAAAATGCACATTTCATTTCTACACTTAAAAACACTTATATTTATTTATCATATGTAACTTTCAAAATGTCTAGTTCAGGACCACATTTTGTGCTCCCTGACACACAATTGCTTTGTGGTGAGAATTATGCAACATGAAAAAAAAATTACAAACACATATAGAGTTTGAAGATATTTTGTCAGTAATTGAATGCACATGGGTTAGAGATTTAATAGATTTTCATCAAAAATAAAAATATGAAAAGGCTAATAAGAAGGCTAAGTTGATAATCATGTTTGATGTTTTGGATGAGGTAGAACCTCATATCTGTAGTGATACAAATACAAAAGATGAATGGGATAAGCTTAAAAATATTTATGAAGCTAACAATCAAAACCAAATCTTTCATTTTCAAAGCCAATTACACAATATTAAGCTCAAATTAGATAAAAATGTAGAAGCATTCCTTAAAAGAGTTACAACTTTGTAGGCTTCATTTCAATCTTTAAGTGAACCGATGATAGATGACTCTTTGGTTCCTATAGTCCTTAGAGCACTACCCCCTGCATATAGGATCTTTGTGACTATATTAAATGTCATAGGATAAAAACTAACCTTTGAATCATTGGTTAATTTATTGTAACAAGAGGAATCTATTCATGATTTAGAGGAAACAGACGATGAGCATGTGCTCACATCAAATTAGAAGGGGAAGAAACCCATGAAGGGTCAAAATCAAGATCCAAAGTAGAATAATCAACATAACCAACAAGGAAAAAATTCACATTATTTTAAAGAATGTCAAATTTGTGGAAAATAAAGACATGACTTGAAACATTATTGGTAAAACACATTTCAATAGGGCTCATCAAGCAAGAAGTCATCTTTCTACAAGTTACCACAAATTGAAAAAAAGTAACCACAACAACAAAATAGGTGGAAACAAAAAAATTACAAGCCTAAACAACATGGTTATGTTACTAAAGATAATGATTCTAGAAATGAGGAATACAGTTTAGATACTCAATCACATGAGTCTACCCATCATCCAAGTGTAGTTTGGTATGTTGATTCAGGAGCAACCAAACACATGAAAAGAAGAAAAGACTAGTTTTATACTTTGACAAAATCAAAATCAAAGGGAAATGTATCACTTAGGGATGATAATTCATATATAGTATAAGGTAGTGTTGACATAAAAATTCAACTTGGAAATAGAAATTATAACATTTCAAATGTTTTACATGTTTGAGGTCTTACAAAAAATTTGTTATCTATTAATCAGCTACTTCAACACAACTTCATGGTTGAATTTGATCATCAAAATGGTCAAACTTTTTGCCATATCAAAGATAAATCTAGGAATTTCAAAGTGATTACCAAAGCTTCCAACATTAGCAAAATGTTTCAGCATGATTTTATTCAAAATGATCATCAAGCACTTGTGGTCAAAGATACAGAACTAGGTAATTTATGGCATAGAAGATATGGTCAGTTGAGTTATGGATATTTGGTTCAATTAAGAAAAAAATATATGGTTCTTGGTTTTCCCAAACTAAATCAATCTTCTAAGATATGTACTAGTTACTTAACAAGAAAATAAAGAAGAGATCCTTTTGGAAAGACTAAGTATTGATCACTTGCTAAGTTGGACTTGGTGCACACTGATCTTTACAGACATTTTACTCCTAGTCTCAAAGGGTACAAATAATTTTAGATTTTTTTTATGATTACTCATGAAAATGTGGGTATAATTATTAAATACTAAGGATTAAGTTTTTCAAGTCTTCAAAGAATTCAAGGCCATAGTTGAAAATGAAACTACTAGGAAAATCAAGACCCTCTGCTTAGATCATGGGGGGGAATACACTAGTAAAGAATTATTAGCCTATCTCATTTTGAATGTAATCAATCATCAATTGATAGCTCCATATTCACCTTAGTATAATGGATTTATAGAATGGCATAATATAGTCATTATGGAAATGTTTCATAGTATGGTTGAGGATGTAAAATTGCCTAATACATATTGGGCATAAGCTTGTCACACTATAGTCTACTTGTTGAACAAGTCACCCACCAAAGAACTTGATGGAATCACACCACATGAAACTTGGATAGGGAATAACCCAAAGGTAATTCACCTTCAAGTTTTTGGTTTCAAGGCATATATGCATGTTCCTAAGAATAAAAGAAAGAAGTTGGATAAGAAAATAAAGTAATGTATTTTTATTGGCTGCAGTGTACAATCAAAGGCATATAGGCTCCTTGATCTAGAAATAAATAAAGTAATAATCAACAAAGATATAGTGTTTGATGAAAAGAGTGGAATCAATCCACCTTCTGCACAAGCAAATGATATATGCAAAATTCTTGCAATATTTTTATATAGTGATGGTGAAAGTGAATAGGAAGATAGTCAAAAAAGATCTCCACAATACCACCTATAGTTTAGTGTATGCTCAAGTGATATACAAGTACTATATGAGATGATAACTTGAATGGAGTACTAGATACATCCACTTCAAGATTGAGGACTCAAAACTTGGCTTGAGAAGATGTCAATATGGCCCTTATGAGTATTATGCAATAAACACATGAGCCCTCAATATTAATAAAATCCATATAGTCTAAACCTTGAAAATATGCCATGGATGTAGGATATCAGTCATTAATGAATAATAATACTTGACAGCTTGTTGATCTTCCACTAGGGAAGAAACTTATTGGATGCAAATGGGTCTTTAAGACCAAGTGAAAATCAAATGGCAATATTGATAAGTACAAGGAAAGGCTTGTTTCAAAAAGGTATGCTTAGAAAGAAATCATTGACTATGAGGTGTTTTTTGCTCCCATAACTAAGATAAAGACAATGAAAATGGTTTTTACTATGGCTACATAATTTGGATGGAAATTCCATCAAATTGATGTAAGAAGTTACTTTCTTAATGGATATTTGAAAGAGGAAGTATACATGACTCAACCTAAAGGATTTGTGGTACCTAATTAGGAATAGAAAGTGTGTAGGCTTATCAAGTTTCTCTATGGGATAAAACAGGATCCTCAAGCCTGGGACATCAAGATTGATGAGCATCTCATAAAACATGGATTCAACAAGAGTCTATATGATCCTAACCTCTACCTCATAAAGCATGGGGGGAGGTTGTTATAGTGATTTTTTATGTCGATGATCTATTCATCATTGGTATCATAGTGAATATGATTGATGCAACTAAGAATGATCTCAAGCGATCAATTGACATGATATATCTTTAGCTACTACACTATTGTCTTGGTTTGGAGGTATGGAAAAAGGAACATTACCTTTTTATTTCATAGATGAAGTATACCAAGACATTGCTTGAGAAATTTAGGATGATGGAATGTAATCCTATTGTAACACCTATGGATACAAGACTTCAATTATCTCATATAGATCTATCACCAAAAGTAAATACAACTCTTTATCAATAGTTGATTAGGAGTTTTATTTACTTGACATATACTAGGACAAATATTAGCTATGTTGTTAACTATCTTTCTCAGTTCATGTAGGAACCAAAAGTGGCACATTGGAAAGTGGAAAAATAGGTATTGAGATACATCAGAGCTATAGTTGAGTATGGCTTAGAATACAAGAATAATTATAAGTTCTTGATAAGATACACAAATACAGAGCATGCAGCTTATATTGATGACAAGAAATCCACTTTTCAATTTGTGTTCTCTCTAGGATATGGTTTGATTTCATGGGGAAGTAAGAAGAAAAATTATGTTTATAAATCTTCCACAGAGGTAGAATATTGTGTTGTAGTATCAACTATCTATGAATCAATATGGATATGGTGAATTATTTCAGTACATGGAGTTCCATAGACTCAACCTACAGTTCTAAATTGTGCCAATCATGGCATTTTATATCTTGTTCACAATCTAATGTTTCATGAGAGAACTAAACACATAGAAGTTTAGATTCATTTCATATATGAACATGTTTAACATCAAAACATACATCTCTAGTATGTCCCCAATTAGGATCAGTGTGTAGATATCTTCATGAAGTCACTTGCATGTGATAAGTTTGAGGCATTCAAGAATTCTCTCTCCTCTTCTCTTCATGATATCATCAATTAAAGGAGGGAATGTTATAATAATTAATTAATCCTAGCTATATTATAATAAATTTTTAAAGGTGTTATTAACCTTTGATTGACATAGGTTAGTTATTTGGGGTATTTCTTAGGTGTGATTAGTTATAATCTCTTATAGATTAGGAGATCTAATCTCATTTCTTATTTTATAAATAAGCACCTATAGTATTAATTTTCTCAATTCAGATAGTTTAATTAATGTAATTCATTTTGGATTTCATTGTCACCAGATTCATGCATTGGTTCACTTACCTAATGAGGTGTATTGGTACTTTTCCTCTGTCTTTACTCAATTTTACTTAGTTACATTTATGCAGTATAGTCTTTTACTTTTGATCATCTCTTAATTAAGGACTAATTTTATTCATTTTTCATTATAGTTCATTAATATAGATCATGTTTCACATACACAAACCCATATTCACATATTTAAACTTGAATACATGGGATTCGCTTCTAAGGTAAGTCTAGGTATGCTTAGTTTTTCTTTATACTAGTCATTTCACTTCATATCATTACTAGCATAAAAGAGGGGGAAAATGTAATAACCTAAAAGTGGTAAGTGGATGCTAAGAGTGTTTCTTGAGTTAACTAATCCTTAGGTTAGCCATAAATCAATCTTTGAGCATTAGAATTAATTTTCTAATCATTTAATAAGCCATAGTCACCTACAATGAGTCATAACATAGTCCCAAAATTATCATTTTAGACCCCAATTTGAATTACTTAGCAGTCTATTAAGAGGACATTAGTGCCACATTTGGGAAAATATAACCATATGGTGTTAGTATCCCCAACAAGGTACTACTTTCCTTAGCCCTAACTCTTCCCAATGGATAATTTTTCAAATGTCTGCCCCTCCTAAGGTTGGCCTAAACTCATTTTATTATCCACATAAGCAAAAAAACCCTATAAATATAATTTTAATCCACCTCTAATCACTAGATGGAAATTAAATACAAAAGCTAGTCAAACCAAAGAAAAAGTTATGCAAAATAAAGGTGTTTGATCCCTATTATTCCCTACTTTACACATACTACCATCTATAATAGCCTTGGGCCTAGTTTTCAAACATTTCAAAGATCAAGCACATTCAAGACATCCAAGGTCATTCTCATTCTATCATTCACTTGCACTTTCATTAAGCACTAGGTGGGAGAAATACATCAGGCTTGATCCCTCTTCAGAGTATTGGTATGTAGCCAACTCTCTACATAGTGGGGTGTTTCAAATGTCTAGTCCTTCATACTAATACACACAAAATTATTTATTGTGCCATGCTTGCAAGGAGATTAGGATTTGCTACAAGTTTTAATCATGTATGAATAGGACTTACAAACATAGCCACAAGTGCTTCATAAAAATAGGAATAGTCCTGCAAAGTGTGCATTAACACTGCATTAAGGACACTACACATAGATGTCACTATTTTCCAAACTAGGTGCTACTATCCAATGAGTAGATAAATAACAAAATCTTGTTTAAGAAAAACTACTACACAAATCTAAAATTTTAGAACCCATATGATTCATGACAGTCAATTTTCAAATAAGTCCATATTTATTGATATTTTTATAAATTCAAATAATGTCAAAGGTCATAACAAATTAGTACTTAATTATTGTATATTAATTTAACTAATTTAGACATTTCATTCCCTTAACCAAACATAGTATTTTTATTGTAAAAATCTCAAAGGTTAAATTAGTAGGTAGCATGCCCACATAGGGTATTGATCACACGTCCAACACACAAACCTACTAACCCTTTTTCTCATGGTGTTCATTCAAACCATTACAAGAATAAAAACCCAAAGGTTTTGGAGTAAAATAGAGCTATAAGAAAAAAATATTGATTTCATAGACTTTAAATTCGGACAATAGATGGAATTGGACCTGATCTACAAAACTAATAAATATTTTATAAAGATTATAAGTTGGACATTAGTGCATTTCCTTGGACACTAGCTCACTATGTTATTGTTTGACTAATCATGTTATTATCTAGGGCTATTTTTGACACCTGTATCTAATTTGACACTCAACCTAGTCAAAACCTGATTTTTAGGTGTTAGAATTTTTTTTTCATTTTTCAAAATAAGTACACATTTTCTAGTTCATTTCTATTTATATAATAAACAAATAAACCAATTATTGTATTAGTGGTTATTAATGTTATTATATTTACTCTTTGATTTATTATTCCATCACTTTAATAAATTAGTGTTTTACATTCTATAACTCCCTTAAAAAGTTAAATAATCTGGTGAACTTGAATTACTTAGAATAGTGTAAAAACCCCAACCCTAGACTACCTTTAGGGTTTATATTTCTAGCCTTCTAAAACTCATACTCAAATTTCATATCCCTGTATCTTTTTATTTCTATTTTTTCTAATTATGATAATAATGATAGAATATGTTTATCACGTTCTAATGCAATGTTTTCTAGTTTCATTTGCATGTTTGTTTCCTTTCATTTGGAATCAATTCAAAGAAGATATTTAAACACATATGTACACAATATCCTATATCAGTTAAAATAGATTTTATTTGACTTAATCCATAAATGGAATACCTTAACAACCACCTTTCAAATTTCAATGTCATGTATTATGAACATGAAATAATCTCTTTCTCCTTCTCATCTCCACAAGGGTGATATCTAATTTCCCTCTAACCAAGTCCATGATATCACTCTTCCATGAGATGAAATAGTCTATACTACTATTACTACTTCCCATACTCAACCTATCCATCCTTCAGACCCTTCCCTTCCAATATCTCCCATTCAAGATGTGTGCTTGCATGTTCAATTGAAAGCAACTAGGGTTTGCACTCGTGAAACTCTAATAGATGTAATTATTAATACGATCAAACTAATTTGAAAATTATAAAAACAAAATCAGCTATTTCATAAACATATTATAGTATTTTAAAATTAGATTAAAATATAAAATCCTCTAATTCACATAAGTTTCAATCATGTATATGCATCTTCACCTAGTCAATTTGTAGCAAACAATGTTACATATCAAAACAAGAAACCACAACAAAGTGCATCTACAGCTATTGATTAAAAATTTACTCAAATATCAAATATAATTTCAAGTGAGATTTTAAGATAAATGATTAAATCTTAGTTGATCAACCTATATCCTCTACATCTAGTGAGGAGATCGAAATACTATTGTGCATATCATAAAATACATGGTCATCACACAGATTCATGTTTGGAATTGAAAAAGCATATACAATATATAATTGCTAATGAGGAATCTATACAAGATAAATTAGTTAAGCAATCCATAGTGATATAGGAATACATTAAAAAAAGGGTAAAAAGAGGAAATAGTACAAAAGTGGTTACCAAAGCATAAATAAAAATAATAAAAGGTTCACAAAGCAAAATTAGAGCAAGAAATAGTACAAAAAGAAAATATGAAGAAATTGAAAGACACAAATAAACCTCTCTAAATTTGGTCCCACATTCAAAATAGTATGGGTTTGGTAAAAAATATATACAATAGTTTGATTATCATTTGTCAATGGTTATGAGAACATACCCAAGGCATCATTATTATTATAGAAATTGACAATGTTGGTTAACAAGGTTTTGGATTAATGGAACATACTAAGGAAAATTGTTCACATACATATTTTATCAAGGCACCAGATCTAGATAAAATTTTCACAAAAGGAAAACCCACATAAGTTGCAAAGTCAAATTCCAAGTAAGCAAGAGAGCATTCTTAAGAGATGTTTCTAACCTAGTAAAGTCCAAATCAAGCAATTCATACAAATGTAACAATTTCAAATGAGGTTCCAAAGTAGGTGACTAAGAAAAATTCAAAATTCATAGATCCTTTGATTATTACTCCACTCATAGATTAAAATTAATGTACCAATGTTTTAATCAATACTTTTATAGAAATCAATGTTTGTAGAATGACACTCTTACAATCTATAGGATATAACAAGGAACATTTGGGTAAGTACACTTTATCTAAATCACTTATTGGATTCATTGAGCTTCCTTGCATAGTTGGACCAAAAATATGTTCATTGGTATTTCATGCACATCCCAATTTGACACAATATAGTGTTGAATTAGGAACATCATGGATAAAAATAATGGGGGAAACATTGGATAGAGATTCTAAAAAAGTCACCTTTACAAATGAGAGTGCAATGATCACAGTTTTTAAAGATGATAATATTTATTCCAAGAAAGATCTTTGAAAATAAGATATATTTATAGAGAATATATTTTCATCATACTCATTAAATTTAACCATTAAATGTCCATAATACTTCACAAGAGGTAACCACTCCTATGTTTGACACATGCCACATTGACAATGAGTCTCTTGTGAAACTCATCAGTTAGTAGTATCTCTCCTCTTGTACATAGTTTCATTATTCCAATTTACTTGTACATGTTTTGTCTTTTATTTATCCTTGTATATATTTTACATTTCATGTTTATTGTACATAAATTATACTCAAAAAATACAAAAATAATATAATATGTTCAAACATACAAAAACATTCAAATATTACTTAGAAAATACAAGTATCATATAGTATCCATTTCCATGTTTACATTCCTTCTATTTATAAAGTACTAAATATGCTATCTATTTTATCATATTAAAATTTATCATATATACATGCTTCAATTTTTCCCTTCGATTGTTCAAATATTAATACATGACTCATGTCTTCTACACAAATCTAGATTTCTTACTATATATTGATTAGTGGCACATATAAATATACACAGATTCGACACTGGCATATCAACCCCATTATGGGAATGATACACATAGATTATAGTTTTATAGGTTATATCTTTCTATTACCCATACCACATCTTTAGTTTTAATTATATCTTGATATTTATCATCCTATATTAAACTAATTGTTTTCTGATTACTACTATTATAAACTCAATTTATGTACATATTTACTCTTATACATATTTATACATACTTTCATTTCTATCTTTACTAGTTATATTTGATTTTGTCTCTTTGACCATACACCTAGTTAAGGGAATTTGAATATGTTATTATTTTATGGATCTATGCTAATTCCTTTCATTGTGTGTATGCTTTAGACATGTGCACATGTCCTTGCATGTACTTATTTATTATGTATGCAGATATTTGAACATGTACTTCAATATGTTTGTATGTCAATCTTTCTTGATCTTTATGTATGTGGACATTTAAACATGTCTTTACATGTGTTCTCTTTGTTAGAATTAGTGGCATGTGCCCATGTCCCTTTTATTATGGCCCCTTGGCCTAATTTACATGCCTCATGTGTTTGTATGTATGATTTCATGTATGTGTCATGGAAATGACACTTGTCTCTTTCTTTTTTCTTTCACACTTAGTTTATGATTCCATGAGGGACCTCATGCATCTCCCATTCCTTCTTGGGTACCTTGATAAACATCATTCCCCATCCCCCAAGTATTTTACATAGATTATACTTAGATTGTGTGTTTATAGACATGATTACATTGTTTGATCTATCTTGAAAACCTTTTGAATGTTATATATGACAAAAATCATACACTACCAACTTATGCTCAATCAAATTTTACATTTTGATGTCATGTATATGCATTATATTGGTTTATCATGCATATATCATTTATTCTCAGTCTAACACACATGATGTATATTATTTATTTTGAGGATAGTTATTGTAGAGATTCAAAAATTACCCTTAAAAGAGAGGGCATTCACATGGGTTTTTCATAGAGATTAGGCCATCCTAGTGAACTCAAAGCATATTTTTCAGCATGTAGACACATATTATAGAGCCTAGACTCATGAAAGTGCAGTGAAAAATAGTCACACCTCGATCAGTCTTAGTTTTGCATAGAAACAACATATTTGGTCAATACCACCACACAAAGGACACTAACATAGTGCATTACTAACCAGGGGACCACACTACTATCCAATATACCTATAAATAAAAAATTCTATAATTTTCATAATGGTATAGTAATTATATTTTAGATTTACATAGTCTCAATCATAGATTATCAGACAGGGACATTATATACTCAATTTTTACATAGATTACATGGGTTTGATCTGATTGGGGGCATCATGTGAAACATGATCACTCCCATTTTAGTTTCAAATATGCATAGACACAAAATGATATAACTTAGTCTAGAATCCATATACATAGATATCAAAATTAAGGGCATGTATGTGGCACATTATTCCCATATGTTCAGTTTGGCATCGGTACTCTTATATGGGATGAAAAATCCATGTTATTATCTACATTATATAATCTAGATAACATATACACTAGCTATGCACCATTTTTACACTAGATTGATGCCTTATTTTGGCTTTAATGGTTGTAATTATTGAGTGGACCTAAGCCATTTTAAATTTTAGAGTTACTAAGTGGACCCTAATTTGATTTACATTTTGGAGTTTATAAGTGGCCCTAGATCTATTTTATATAGTTTTAATTACATCACATAGTTTCAAATTCATATGCATCTACTACACATAGGTAGGTAATGATAGAGTCAATTCTAGCTTAAGTTCTTGACCCAACCACATGTTGGATGTCTGTCAATGATGTTTCCAAGGTTACCAAGGATGTTGATGATGTGTCATTTGTGTTATAATGACAATGACAAAGTGTGCCTCAATGTGATTCAGTTTTCTTGCATGGTTCTTCAGTGTTTGACTTGGATAGGAAATTAAAGGATGATATTGATGGTATGGACATGTTTTATAGACCCTATGGGATGTTATGAGTACTTAGAGTGTTTATGGTAGTGAGTGGAATTCATCAAAATAGTCATATGAATTTCTAATCTCAAGTAGTCATATTGATAGATAAAGCTAAGTAGGTAATTTGATGACATCATATTTCACATGTGTGAAGGTTTCAAGAAAAAATTGATATATGGATAGATTCACCTATGTGAGAGGATCGTATTGTTCAAATTTTAGGTCTAGACAAGCAACGTATTAAAATTTATTAAGGTGTAAAGTTGGCTTCTTGGACAAAATTTACTAAGTTTCCATACTTAGCCAAATGTAATATATCAAAGATCTATGATGAGCATTTAATCAGGTCAAAGATATAACAATGATAAATTAATCTAATTGGATAAAGATCTAATGGACCATATAATCTTATTATATAGTGATCTAATGGTGTGTATAAAGTCATTTTGTCAAAGGTTCTTGAGATTGCACATGTTAGTGACATGTGTCTCAATATCGATGATTTGACAAAAGATTAATGACACATGGATGTTAATATAGATGGATATCTAAGAAGTGCATTGAGTTAAATATTCAATTTGTATAGAAGGCACATAGATTTGCCAAGTGGCACAATCATGAAAGCAAGGATCTAAGATCAATGGTCAGCAATTACAGGTTAAAGTCAGGATATTTTTGAGGAGATAAATGGTGCATATTTGTTCAAAGTTGTCAAGAAGCATGAGATGATGACAAAATGTCTAATGTTTAGTATTTACATAGTGATCATTGGAATTTGAGTATTCAAATGAATGAGAGAAAATTAATCTATAATTTTTGAGCTATATCTTTTGATCCATAATGAATATCATGGTGACGTAAAAATTAAAGTTGAAGAGAACTTTAAGATGCATCCAAAAATGTTTATCATAAGGTCTGAATGTTTTTAAAAGTATAGATATGGAACCTTAAATTTTAATGTTTATTCATTCATGGTATTACTATGTACAAGACTATTGTTTGAGTAAATTTTTCTTTAGTAGAAGAGTGTTTTGGAGGAAGTATTCATTTGAAGATGTTTTAGAAGTCATATGGAGTGGACTCATGTATTTGAAAGTGATATTATATTACTTTATGAAGTTATAAAAGGGTAATAGGTCTCCATGAGACCTATAAGGGATACTAAGGCCTAATTAAAAGGTATATCTTCTTAAGTGTGACCCATATATTTTATTGTTGACATATGATAATGAATTTGAGCTATATCTTAGCATGATAGATATCTTAAGGGTTAAGGAAATTATTATGGATTACCTATAATTTTATATTCATGAAGACTCTATAAATATTAGAGACCAAAGAAATGGTTACTAGACTTGATGAGTAACTATTGAGAGAGAAGAAGATATAGATGAAGGAAAGAGATCAGAGGGAGTGTGCTTAGTAGATGGAATAAAGTACAAGGTATATTGAGGATGAGTAAATAAGCCTAGAGTGATAACAAAGGGGTGTTTGGATGCATTTCTTATATGAGTAATTTTAAGGGTGTGTGATGAGTTAAAGGAGAGATTAGATTTGAGCAAGTGTGGAATTGAGCAAAGGAGTGAACCTTTGAAAGAGAAGGTATAGGTTAGTTAGGACCATTAGAGAGTGACAAAGATTAGACATGTTTATTTAATCAAGTTAATATAGATGAACACATAGATCATTAGACCTAATAAGCCTAGAAGATTCTAATTGAGTGAGTAAACCCTATAGGTTGTTTGTGAAAGATAAAATTGTGAAGAAGAGTGAAACCAAGATAAGTCCATCATCAATTGTTGAAGACATCAAATCAGAGGTAGATATTAGATAAAGGTAGTTAAATGGGTGTTTGGTTGCCTATGGGGTTGGTTCTTATTTATGGAATGGGTGTCTTAATAAGTTAATGGATGGGTGTTCCTTGATCCATTGGTGTTGGTCTAAATTTGGATCTTTTTATTATAGGATTGTAGTCTATTTTATAGGCTCTAGTGGTTTTTATTTCTTAAGAGGGTTTCCCATATAGATCTTCTATTATGTGTGTAATATTTCTTATTCATTACTATAAATTATGTGTATGCTTCATTAATGATAATGTTATTTGATTAAGGGTTTAAAAGGATTGGAATTGAATTTTGGATTATCTAGCATCACTAATTCACCACTAATGATTATACCTATAATAATTAGTATCAAAGTAAGACATTCATTACAATTTTAACCATTTAAAGGTGATCCAAGGTACAATATGGTAAGTTAATATATGTAGGGTTTATCTACAAACCAATCACCAATTTTAAATGGGTCTAATTAGGTTATTTGGAGTACAAGGATGAAAACCTACATCATGTCAATAGGATTTGACATTTGGAAATTTATTATGGATGCATATTTAGCCCCCTAAACCTCTCCAAATAGTTTAGATGATAATAAGCTATGTGAGATCAAATCTAAGTCTATGAATACCATCACACATGGTTTTTTAGATACTGAGTACACCAAGGTAATTCATTATAAATCTACCAAAGAGATATGGGACGAATTATAGATCATTTATGAAGGAGATTAAAAGGTCTAGTTAGATAAGTTGTAGACTCATCATAGATAATTTTAGAGTCTCAAAATGATGGAAGAAGATTCTATCGCATCCTTTTTTTATATATTTGATGAGATTTTGAACATGATCAGATGTCTTGGAGAGAAGCTTGAAGAAACTGCTATAATACAAAAGGTATTAAGGTCTCTCTCCCTTAAGTTTGATTCTAAAGTGTCTGGTATAGAATAAATTCATAATATTACTTAGATTAATATGGATGAATTGTATGGCATCTTTAGTACATATAAAATGAGAGTCAATGATGACAAACTACCAAAGGAGGAAGCAACATTCAAGAAAGAAATGAATTCAAATAAGAAAAGAACTCAAGATAAGGAATTCAAGTATGATGAGTTATCTCATGATGAACTAATAGCTTTGTTTAAAATTAAATTAAAAACAATATTAGGTAAGTATAATTTTAATCTACCCTTCAAATGTTTCAATTGTCGAGAAGTAGGACACTTTGCTAACAAGTGCCCTCATAAGTATAAGAAGAATGATGATAAAGTGTGAGGTAAAGACATTAGGAAATGATGTTAAGTTGGTATTATATAGGTTAATTTGGTCTTAAAACATTCCTTAGAAGGCATTAGAGTCATAAATTATTCTTAGAGTATGTATAGGTGGCCCTATGGCATTTTGCCACCAAATTGAGCATTTAAAATTTTGAATTGTATAAGTGTGTTTTACAGAATTTTTGTGTATTGTCAAGAAAGGTTAAGTTGTAATATTTTTTACTAAGGTCATGTAGGGTCCTGAAAGAGTATTATTTTACATTATTAAGGTATTTATATGTATATTTCATGAGGTGTCATAACTCAACATGTGGAATGTAACACCCATGTGTTGGTTACCAAGAATTAGTTATGGAAAGAAAGCAATTTCTTGTTTTGTAACAAGTTCTTGGTTTGAAAAGGGATTTTAGTCTTGTAGAGATTTAGTAGGCATAGTGTTTAATAGGTTAGTTTTGAATTTTAAGGAAGATATGGGTATGAAGGAGTCTGACAATATAATGAAAACCTAGAGAAACCTGCACCCTATCCATGATGATAGAGCTATATAAATAGAAAGGATAAAATGAATGATAAGATTTTTGAATATGTACTTACCTACAAATATTTGTTATTTTGTGGATTCAATGTAATATATTTAATATCTTATAGTATTTGATTTAGTGTTCTGAAAATAGAGTATAATGGGGAATGTTGATAGGACTGTATACAAGTTTCCTCTATATGGATATTAAAACTATAATATGATAAATAATGTGTCCTTTTCAAATATAGTGTTAAATATAATTCATGTAATATTGAAGGTATAAACATTCATGAAAATATTTTTCATATATATATATATATATATATATATTTAAGTGAATTGAACTCAACAGGAAAAAAGGTTTAGGGACTGTATGTGTTTTCTATGTGCTTGACATTGTCAAAAGGTTAGTGAATGATCTTAACAATGAACTATCAAGTGTCTTGTATTTAGTATGTGGTGAGTGGGGTGTATAAAGGAAATTAAATGGATTAATATAATGAATTAACGTTTTAAATACATTTAGGTAAGAAATTTAATATTAAAACCCTATATGTTCGTATAGCATACAGTGTTTGTGGATAAAGTATGGATAAATGTAGGTGTTGTTCATGATTAGGAGTTATAGAAAAGGAGTGAAAGATTTTAAAATTTATATATATGGAAGACACACTTTAATTTTTTCTTTGGATGTTTTTAAAATTATTTAGACTCCTAAAAATCTCTTTGGAGCCCTCTCGAGCTGTTAAGTTGCATGAAACTCTGTTCTAGGGTTTTTGGAGTTTAAATTCATATTTTAAGGTATGTAACTAGAAAAATAAGATAAAACTTGGTAATTAGTTATAACTTAGTCTTAGTTAATATATTTTTGAGATATTGGAGTTGTCATGTACCTTTGCATATGGATTCATGAGGTCTGTGTGTTTAAAAAGCCAACAGTGACCTACTAGGCCTAGTTAGAGGCCAAAAGATGATTAGAAAATAGGGTTAGGAAAAGATTCAAAGAGTGAAACTTGGTAGAAATAAATTTAAAGATAGAGGGTATCTATAAAGTATCTTGGTTTTTTTATATTATTTTATACATAACCCTACAATAAAAAATTGCTCAGTAAAAGGTTACTAGGATAATGGAAACAATAGGCAGAGTTGTGTAGAAGAGAATTTGTTACTCTTGAAAGGTTGTAAGTTGAATGAAAGATTAAATGGGTTGTGTTAGGTACATTAAGTCCTTAATAAAAATCACCCATGATGTAGATTGTATCTACTATACCCTATTTCAATACATGAGATAATTAAGCCAAGGGAAGCCTATGGTGTAGACTACTATCTTAGTTGAATGGAAGGATTGAGAAGTCCAATAGAAAAAGAAGTTGTATTTGTTTATGAGTGTTATATGAATAATACAAGGTAGAAAAAAATACATGTCAAAGATGCCTAGACCTATGATAATGAGACTATATTGTGTAGAATGAAAGCATGAGTTGAAAGTTTGCACATATAAAACCTTGTTCAAGAAGAAGAGGTCTTTTGGCCTAAAGATGTTTTGAAGCCTAGTGAAGCCTAGTGTGCATGAGCTGAGTCAAAGTGAGAGTGCAAAGGTTTTGTATGACATTTATGTATTATTATAAAATATTAATAGAACATGATGGTAGAGAGAACAAATGATAATGTCTAATAAATAACACCAAGGATTAATGGCAAACTCAATAAAGAATTGAATTAAGAAAAGTTTGTAAAGATTGCATGAAAATGATTTGTTGGTAGGTATCATAGATTTATATATCAAAGTAAGTTCTTGAATATCTACATAATTTTGGTATAAAAGTGAGGATCAATTTCATGGGAAGAGAAAGTAAGGACAAATAACAAGCAAAAAGGTATAAATTATGTTTTGTTTTGAATTTGAATTTTTTGTTATGTTGATAAGATAAAGTTGATGTTGTGGAAAGAAGATTTTGAAATGTGGTAGGTATCCCTAAAATAAGTGTGGTTTGTTAAATGATATATATATTGAGAAGCTCATGAAAGAGATCTCATATGTGAGCTTGAGTTGAGAGAGTGTCCTAGAGAAAAGACAAAAGTGAATGACCCAGGTGAGGTCATAGTTAAAGAGAAGAGACCAAGTAAATGATCATGATATGGAAAGTGAGTGAAGGCTTGTTAGAGATAGTTATAGGTTTAGATGAGACCAAGTAATTGATAAACATATTCAATGAGAATGATAAAAGGGAGAAGTAATAAGAAAGAAGACAAATTTGATGACAACTACCACAAGGAGAAGAAGAGAGAGATGGAAAAAGAGATGCAAGAGATGAGGTAACACATGGATAGGTTTTTAGTCATGCTAGAATAGGTAAGATAAATGAGAAACCCATTATATGGATGGGTAATAAGTAATAATCCACTCAAGTGGCCAATCAAGAAATAGATAAAGAAAAGGAAAAAGGAATCCATGAAAGAAGAAATGAGGTAGAAGAGGTTGTTATGCAAGAAACTCAAGAATGAAATGAAGATTCAAGGAGATGAAGAGAAATACCTTGAAATTAATGAGATTAGTTTAAATAATAAGAAAGATAATTGTTTTAACCATCCAAATGTTGAGAATGATAAAGAAGAAGGAGATTAGTTTGAAAGCCTCATAGAAGGCTTGGAATATGAAATGCAGCTAATGGACAAAGGTATGAAATTTGATTGAAAGTTTGTATATGATAGCAGTGAGAAATTAAAGGTATAATTAGTAGACATAGAGATAGAATTACAAGGTGAAGTGATGGTGAATGATGAGGAAGAACATGTTTCAGTAGTTGAGAAGCATGTAATAGAGGACCAAGAACATGAAGAGAGACAAAGTTGGAAGCAGTAGAGTAGAAGCTTGAAGAAAGTAAGAAAGACATTGTTTTTGTTTTGTTTTCAAGCATGAAGGTGATAACCAATTTAGGTGAAATAACAAGTATAGTTTCAATAGTGATTTGGGACATCTATAACCCATATGATAGAGGAAAACTTCAAAGAGAGAGTGCACATGAAGTGCAAGATGATGCAAGGAAGCGGTGGAGAAATTAAAGAAGAAGATAAGTATTTTAAGAAGGTAAGAAAGAGCATAAATGTGAGAAGATAAATCATGAAGGATTAGGAGAAACAATGGATGATCTAAGGGAAAAGAATTAGAAAACAAGAAAGAAACAATTAGCAATTCATTGGGGATCAAATTCATTCTCCCATGGGAATATGATGTAAGGGAATTAGGAAATTATGTCAAGTTAGTCTTGTATAGGTTTATTTGGTCATAAAACATGACTTAAAAGGCATTGGAGTCATAAATTAGTCTTAGAGTGTGTCTACGTGGCCCTTTGGCATTTTCCCACCAAATTGGGGATTTGAAATTTTGAACTATATAAGTGTGTTTCAAAGCATTCTTGTGTATTGTCAAGAAAAGTTAAGTTATCAAATATTGTAGTAATGTCATGTCAGGTCCTAAAATATAATATAGTTGCATTATTAAGGTATCTATATAGATATTTCATGAGATTTCATAACTCAAAATGTGTAATGTAGCATCCATGTGTTGGTTACCAGGAATTAGTTATGGAAAGAAAGAATTTTCTTTTTTTGTAACAAGTTTTTGGTTTGAAAAGGGATGTTAGTCTCATAGAGAATCATTAGGGGTAGTGCTTAGGAAGTTATCTTTGAAGTTGGAGGAAGATAGGGGTATAGAGGAGTCTGACAATGCAATGAAAACCAAGATAAACCTGCACCCTATCCATGATGATAGAGCTATGTAAATAGAAATGATAAAATGAATTATAAGGTTTTTGAATATGTATTTGCCTTTGCATAGTTGTTATTTTGTGAACATAATGGAATGTATTTAAGATATTATAGTCTTTGATTCAGTACTCTACAAAAAGAGTAGAATAAGGAATGTAGATAGGACTATATACAAGTTTCCTATGTATGGATATTGAAACTACAACTTGATAAATAATATGTCTTTTTAAAATGTGGTGTTAAATTGAATTCATGTGCTAGTCAAGGCAAAAACAATCACGAAGATAGTTTTTCATCTATATATTTAAGTGCTTAGAATTCAATAGGAAGAGAGGTTTAGGGACTATATGTGTTTTTTGTGTTTTTAACAAAGTCAAGGGGTTGGTAAATGATCTTAATAATGAAATATCAAGTGTATTGTAGTTTTTAAGTGATGAGTGAGGTGTATAGAGGCAATGAAATGGAGGAATATTATGAAAAAACCCTTTAAACACCTATAGGTAAGAAATTAAATCTTAAAACCCTATATGTTCTTGTAGCATACAATCCATGTGGATAGACTATGGATAAATGTAGGTGTTGTTCATGATTAGGAGTTATAGTAAAGGAGTATAATCTTTTAAAATTTGTATACATGTAAGACACCATTTAATGTGGCCTTTGGATGTTTTGAAAATGATTTTGACCCCTAAAAATCTTTTTGGAACCCTCTCAGGCCTATTAAAGTTGCTTGAAAACCTATTCTAGGGTTTTAGATTTCAAATTCATATTTTAAGGTATGTAACTAGCCAAATAAGCTAAAACTTGGTCATTAGTTATAACTTAATATTAGTTAAGATATTTTTGAGATATTACATTTGTCACGTACCTCTGCATAAATATTCAAGAGGTCTGTGTGTTTGAAAATCCAATATTGACCTACTAGATGTACACTAGTACAAAAACATTGATATATGATTTAAAAACTACTAAAAACTGCATATAAATGACCAAACATGATCATGTGACCATTAGTAGTTTATTGCCAGACATTTATAATGTGACCAAATTGATGACTAAACCATTTTTAGTCATTTATTGATTATTTTGATTGATCAATTTGATAGTATATTTAATCATTAATTTAGTCATTGATTTTTATTAATTGGTCATTTATTTAGTCATTGTAATCATTAATTACTATCAATTGGTAATATATTTAATCATTTTTATTCACTGATTTCCATTCATTGGTAGTATATTTAATCATTATTTTTATTTTCACTCCTACATGTTGGTTGTCCCATCTAAATTTATTTACGTTTATGCTCACTTAAAATGAAGTTAATGCATGATACTTGACTAGTTGCCCTATACAACAATGCTACAGCCCATAGTAACTCATCCTGTAAAATAAAATACATTTCCATCTTTATATGTATATATATATATATATATATATAATACTTTCAATAATATATCTAAATTAATTATTAAGACTAATAAATACATACATATATACATATATTTTGTGTGTGTGTGTGTGTGTGTGTATTCATATAATAATAATAATAATAATAATAATAATAAATTAAAAACATATTTAAAAATAAATAAAATAAAAAATAATAATAAAAATAATGATATGGGGGAAGGGGAGCTTAGTCAGTTAGCCACCCCACCCCTAGCAGATTTAAGAAAGGGTTATGGCCGATGTCAAGGCCGCAAGCTTGGGTCAGTCCATGAACCCTACAATTTTTTTTACTAAAGAAAAAATTATAAAATAAAATACCCAAATGCATTTTTTTATTAAACAAAAAAAAAAAAATAATAATTTAAAAAAAAATACACACACACACACACATGGTTTTACATAGATATAAATAATTGATTTTGATACTAAAATATATATAAATAATATGGATTTATTACAAAAAATAAAAGTAGTTAAAAGAAAATTTAAATAAAGTAAGAAAATACATTTAAATTGAGTTTATACATGCAAACAATATGATTTTCATATTGGAGTGAATTATTTTAAGCTTCTTCCATAGCTTGAACCTACAAACCTATGAGAGAAAACAAAGTAAAGAATGAGAAATGGGTTTTAAAAAACACAATTTTTATTTGAGTCATAAATAAATTTAGGGTTTTCTAAAAATATCTAGATCCTAGGGTTTAGATTAGTTCAATCCTACAATGCTTACTTAGTCCTCCACTTGCAAATGGGACCACCTGCAAATGGGAGGCAAAAATACTTTTGACTTTAAAATTTAAATTTGAAGCTAATTAAATTTATTCTTGGTGGCTTACATGAAATTAATGAATTATTTTAATTTATCTTTATAAATTAATTATTTTCTTTAGACTTGTAAAAGTTAATAATTAAGTATTCAAAAAAAAAGGTTGAATTATATTTTATTTAATTATTTCATGGGTAACCCTCCTACACTAATAATTAAATAACATTATTTTACTTAATTCTTAGTGGTATATAATGTCTTTTAATTATTTGGTTGGAAATGATAATTATTAAAGACTAATTAAATATTTTAACATACTTAACCTAACGACACCTTAATAGTCAAACTCGTACCATAATGTAATTATTATCAATATTTTTAAAGTAATGTAATTAATATTGAAGTATTTGGAAATAATGATTATTCATTTATTAGCATACCATTTATGAAATTGGATTTTCAATGTCCAATTAATTTATTTATTTAGTTAGTGAAATTTTAGTAGTAAAGAAGAACTAGTTTGATGTAGTGACATATGGACATAGTCTAGTTGTGTGTATAATATAGTCTTAGTAGTAGAAATAATTGGGTCTTTGTTCCATGAGCTACACCTCTAAACATCTTTTTAATTACCCACTTTATAGCATATTGTCTAATTTTTATTTGTATGACTAATTATTTAGTCATTTTTATTTGTGTGACTAATTATTTAGTTATGTTTTTTACTCAGTGATCAAATTAGTCATTTATTTAATCATTTATAGTTATGTTACAAAAAATTAGTATAATTTAGTCATTTTTAGTTGTCGTGACTAAACATTTTAGTCACATAGTCATTTATTTGTCAAATTCTACTAGTGTTAGTTAGATGCCAAAAGATGATTAGAAAAGAGGATTAGGCAAAGATTCAGAGAGTGAAACTTGGTAGTAAGAAAGAGAAAGATAGAGGGTATCTAGAAAGTTGCTTGGTTTTTCAAGACTATTCTATACATAACCATAAAAGCAAAAATTGTTCAATAAGAGGCTACTAAGATAATGGAAATAATAGGCAAAGTTGTGCATAAGAGAATTTGTTACTCTAAAAATCTTGTAATATGATTGACAAGTTAACTAAGGCTGATTTAGGTGTGTTTAATCCTTAAGAAATATCAACCATGATCTAGATTGTATCTACTAGACCCTATTCCAAGACTTGAGATAATTAGGCCTAGAGAAGCCTATGGTGTAGACTAGTGTCTTGGTTAATGGAAGGTTGGAGAAGGCCAATAGAAAAAGAAGATGAATTGGTGTTTGAGTGTTATATGCAGAATCTAAGGTAGAAAATAAAAAACATCAAATATGCCCATAAATATGACAATGAGACTAGATTATGTATAACTAAAATATAAATTGAAAGTTTGCATGTATAAAACCTTGTTCAAGAAGAACAAGTCTTTTGGCCTAAAGATGTTTCAAATCCCAATGAGGCCTAGTAAGCATGAGTTGAGTCAAAGTGAGAGTGAAAAGGTGTTGTATGACATATATGGATTCTTGGAAAATATATGCAAAATTTGATGGTAGAGAGAACCAATGATAAAATCTAAGAAATAGGACCAAGGATTCATGGAAAACTCATTAAAGAGTTGAATCAAGAGAAGTTTGTAAATATTGCATGAATATGGTTTGTTGTAACATATCAAATATTAATATAGAAAAGTAAGTACTTGAAGCTATACATCAAAGAGAATGGTGAAAGCCAAGATGAAGGCAAGAAGACATTCAAGTCTAATAAGAGGAAGAAAATATTTAGAAAGTTTCACAACAAGAATTCCTTCAATAATAAGAAGTGTCTCTACACCAATAAAGATTAAAGCTCATTAGATGAGAGTGAAGATATTGATTTTGAGTTTGATATTAAAGATAAATTCCTCTACATGGTTTATCATATCAAAATGAGTCTACTTGAAGTGATATAGATAATGAAGAAGACAAGGAGGACTATGAGACTAAATTGAGGAATGCTCATGAAGAATTGAAGATTGAGAAGAAGATTAACAAGAAGATGAATTATCAAATCAAGGACTACAAAAAAAAATTAGTGTGTTTGAGGCAATAATGAATGAATACATCAAGGAGCATGAAGATATACTCAAGCATCTCAGTTGTCAATTGGAAATCCTATCTACAAGCCTGAAAGCTAAAGAAGATGAGTATTCAAGGTATGTGATTGAAAATGAGTCATTAAAATATGAGTTAGAAAAGACATCTTGATCAAAAACTCAAAAAATATTTGGTTGAAAGATACTTCAATAAACAAGAACAACACAATAACAGTAATGTTATCTATGAGAAGAGATGTTTTATTCATCAAATTTATAGTTCCAAACATATGCCTATCTCTGAGAAGAGATGTCTAATTTCCATTTTGGGTTACATCTTCATTTATACACATTTTTAAGGTAGGAGGATGATGTGGAAGGTCACCAATATCGAGGGAGATTAAGTTTTTTGACTTCCATGATTTACAACAATACATAATTTAAAGAATTACTATTTTTAAAAACTTACTATTTTTAGATTACACTATTAAAATTAAAATTTTGGGCACTTCTATTGGGTTTTTAGGGTTATAAATCCATAAATTAGAGATCCATCCATCTCACCACATTCTCCTCATTTTTATCTTTCCAATGGTTCAAACGGGGAGTCAAATAGAGTTATGGTGCAAAAGTTATGGTTCTCAAAAGTCTTGTCATCAATTAGGGTAGAATCATCACCTGAATTATCCCTTGGAATGTTCCTAGATCACATCTATTAATATGAAGCCATTTATGATGCTTTAAAATATTTCAAGTGATCTAAACAACATCTTGAATATTCAAAAGCATCCTAGTGATATAACTGGACTTGGTTACAAAGAAGAACAAAAGAATGTAACTCAAGATATGGTGAAGACTAATGTGAACAAAGACAATCAGACCTTGAGGGTAAAAAATCAGTCATGGAAAAAAGATGTTGGAAATATGAAGAAAAATTATATCAAACAACCAATTCCATGAGGTATGCCAAATTCAATGGTTATTATTAGACTTACAATCAATTTGGTCATAGGGCTAGAGAGTGTAGAATACTTGCTAAGAATGAGTGGAATTATCAATCAAGAAATGTAAACAAGATTGAATGCTTAAACTATAATTATGTGGGACACTTTTTAAAACATTATAAAATTAAAGTAATTAAAGTTGAGTTTCCTTCAAAAGAAGTGGTTTGATACAACTTTGAAAATATTCATCACATTTCTAGGTTTTGAAAGCAAAGGTTATCAAATCAAAACAAGTTTAAGCAGAGTTCTAGAATGTAAGGAAGAAGGGTAGTTAACTCATGGAAACTAAAAGTGTAAAGTGTGAGCCATGATGATTTTTTAGGTCTAAGAGGTATATTTATTGTGGTGAAGAATGCTACAAAGGTTAAATAATGCCAAGATCTCCCATTGACTGCTCATGTTGTGAATGAAGATAACAAGCTCAAGGATAAGACCAATATGCTAGTTGAAGCTCTTCTTGAGGTGTGTATATATCTAAGTGAACATCCTTCTATTTTTGAACAAGTTTCATGTGAAGAAAATTAGTTATCAATGCCTAGTGATGAGGTATGTCATGAATATTTTTTGTCTCCATGTATTGTCAATTCAATCTTAGAAGATAATAATAATGTTGTATTAGATGAGCATGTTGCTTCACTTTATCTTAAGAAGAAGAAAAAGAACTATCAGTATTAGATGACCAAGTAGGAGAAGGAATATGCAGAATTATGGGAAAATCTTGATTTCACATTGTTCTAGGACATTATGGGTTAGGGTGTCTCTATCTAGGCTTCAAAGAGACACTCGACATCAAATAGAAGCATGGTGGATGTTAGTTGATATTTCATTGATGTTGCAGGACAAGAAAGATCTTTTGAAATGTGCATGGCTAAGGGGGAGCAATGATTTTTATGAATATTCTCTAAAGTGTTGTGATGGAATGATTTAGAAGATATATTCAAGGATAGTGATCCTAAAGTCCAGGTTTTGATCAAATATTTGAAGGATGGTCTAGTTGGTCAAAGTGGTGAAGAATGAAGCTATGTTTGCAAGATCTACAAGTAGTAAATGAATATTTCTAGGTGTTTAATCAAGGATGGTGAGTTGTCAAAATATTTTATTGTATAGAAATACAAGGTTGATATGGAGTATGAGGAGAATGTATTATCATAAATAAGGTCTTAGAGTTTTGTAGATGATAAGTTATGAAACATGGACTTAGGGGAAACTAAATCAAATAGTTTGAAAGTCTTGAAGAGATGTGCATGATGTGAGGAGGATCATATGTGAGATGTTCTAATCATGTTGAAAATATGAAGATGTCTACTATAGTTGTGAATTCAATAAGATTGACATGATGACTTGATCAAACCAAGTCATGTGTTTTGACAAGGTATTGAATCTTCATGCATGAGCAAAGAGAGCTTGCGAGCTTTGTAAATGGTCAAGTCCTAGGATTAGATAACTATGTAGTAAAATTTGAGAGGTAAGGCATGAAGGAAATTATGTTGATTCATCATTGTTAAAAATGGTCTAAATATGCTCAAAAGAGTGACTAAGCTCAAGTGACTTATGGGGAGTCCCTATTAATATTTTCAAGGTATGTTCATGTAGTTTTTTAGGCTCATGTATGTTCTATCTTCATAGAAGCTATGTGTGATCAAAGAAGAGTGTAGTCATGGAGCATGTTTGAGATTCTCAAGGTAAGAAGAGATTTGAACAATGTTAGGGGGAGTCTATATTATCTATTATAGGTGGTCTTTTCCTATTTTTGGTCCTTAAAGTCTTTTTAGGTCTGCAAGTTCAAGAGTTGAGCAAACTTTATCATTCTGTCAAAACGGGAGAAAGTAATTGAAAATAAAGATAGATTATGAATATAAGATTTTTATTGGTGTTTAATATCAATGACAAAGGGTGATATTGTGGATGTTTGTAAATTATGTCTCCAAGGTGACCAAGGATGTTGATGAGGTGTTATGTGTGATATAATAATAATGACAAAGTGTGCTTTAGTTTTCTTTCATGATTCTTTAGTGTTTGACTTGGATAGAAAATTTATGGATGATATTCATGGTATATATATGTTTCAAAGACCTTATGAGATGTTATGAGTGCTTAAGGAAGTGAATGAAATTCATCAAAACAATCATATGAATGTCTAGGCTAACGTAATCATCTTAACAATAAGGTTGAGTAAGTAGTCTAATGATGTAATATTTCACACATGTGAAGGTTTAAAGAGTAGATTGATATATGGATAGATTTTTATATGTGAGAAGATCATATGATTCAAATTTTAGGTCTAGATATAGAATGTATCAAAAGTTATTAAGTTGCAAAGTTGGCTTCTCAGATAGAATTTACTAAGTTCCCACACTTAGCCAAATTTTCATTATCAAAGATCTATGATGAGCATTTAATAAAATCAAAGATCTAATGGAGATAAATTAATCTGACATGATAATGATCTAATGAAGTGAGTGATCTTGTTAGATAGTGATCCAACAACGTGCATACAGTCAATTTATCAAAGTTTCTTGAGATTGTATGCACTAGTGGCATGTGTCTCAATCTCAATGATTTGATAGAAGATCAATGGCATACAAGTGTTATTATAGATGGATATTGATGGAGAAAATTGAGTCAAAAAGTTAATATTTTCAAGAGGCACATAGATCTTCCAAGTGGCACAATCATGAAAGCAACGATCTAAAATCAATGGTGAGGGATTTAAGGTTAAAGTTAAGGAATTTCTAAGGAGATTGATGGTGTGTATTTGTTCAAAGTTTATAGGGAGCATGAGATGATGGGAAAATGTCCAATGTTTATTATCTACATAGTGACTATTGGAATTTGAATATTCAAATTAATGAGGAAAAACTAGTTTGTAGGTTTTGAGCTATATATTTTTATCCAGAATGAATTTCATGGTGATGTAAAAAGCAAAGTTAAAGAGGACTTCAATGTGCATCCATAAATTTTTATTATAAGGTATTAACTTTTGTATAATTTTATATATGGAGATTTAAATTATACTATTTATTCATTCATGGTGTTACTATGTACTATTGTCAATCAGACTCACACCCTTGTGAAGGTAGTTTTAGGTCTTCACAGTCTATTGAAACATGGAAATAATCATAGGATATGGGTGGCCTAATCAATAGATTGAATCTCTAGATTATAAAGGCTAGCTCCCTTTGGTGTATCAATTAGGATCCTTGCTCTATGCTACAAACTACTGGGGAAAAGGGAAGAGGGAAAAGGTAAGAAAGAAAATTGAAAGGAAATCCTATTTAATGATGGTGAAACACCTATAATTTGGTTCATCCACTTAATTTGAGCTTCTAAAACACTGATTAGACAAGAAAAGACTAAATTTTCAAATCCAATTGACTCCTATTCAATAATATTTCATGAAAAGGTTTTTATCTTGTGATTAAAGCTTGAGGGGAATGATGGAATAGCCCTGATTCAAGGCACTAACCAGACACTTGCATCCATTGTAACTTTAGCTAAAATACATCAAACCTAGAACATGACCTGCATAATTTGATCGACTAGTAACTAGGTAAGAATTTGGACTTGACAAGGAAGAAAATTCTATCAAATATGCAAATCAATAACATAAATACACTATACTAGCACCTAGAATCTAAATATAGTCCTATTTATCTAAAAAGGTTACAAAACTCAATCTTGATAAAGTTTTTTTTTAAAGAGAGGGATCCTTAAAAATGGCTAAAAGTCCAACTTATATAGTAAAAGCGTACAAAATCTAAGAGATTAGCATTTGAAAATTGGGTAGGAGATCAACTCCCACATCACACAAGTCTAACTTGAGATATCAAAAGATAACATAAACTTCAAAAATATATTTTTGTCTTATGTCTTATATGAAAAAGATCTTTGGCATTGGAAAAGGATTGTGAACCCATCTTGGACTAATCTCCCTGATGCATGGAAAGCTACACCAAATCTTTAAAGAGAAAATCCACTTGATATGTTTGGAAGTTGAGTTAAAATAAAAGAAAGTTTTTATTTACATGGAAAATAAGGAAGATGGATGATAAGCCTTATCTAGTGAACTCTAAGTAACTCCATCCTATATGAGATAATACTACACAAATCCTTAGGTGAAGCCCTTTAGTTTGAAAAAGTTAGAAGTGTTGAAATGCTTTAATTAACAAGATAAATCAAATTAAATGGGACACTTTGAAAAAAGGTCAACTCAAACTCAAGACCAATCAACTCCAAATGGCCTCTACTTGCATGAAAAGGGGCTTTGAAAACTGAAGCATACATGAAATTCTATGTCAAGATTAGATATGCAGCATTTGAAACTCCATGTTAGCTCCTTGAAGTTCCTTGACCTTTTGCTCTCAGGCTATTCATTTCTACATGTATTCCTTTAGGCCATTATCTGGTCTATAATTCTTTTAGGCTATTTTTTCAGCTACCTTTCCCATAGATAATTTGTCTATGAATTTTTTATTTGGACTTTTCTTTCAGGCACTTTGAGATGAACTTTTCCTTCAGATAATTTATCCATGGCTTATCTATTTTTGGACTTTTCTTTTAGGATTTTTTGTAAACTTTTTGCCTTGAATAATTTTTGTGGACAAAATATTCAATGGAAATCATGTCTTTGGGAGCTCTGTTTTGATCCACTTTGTCAAAAATACCCATTGGCCTTCTTAAAAATGCCCTTCAAATCTATTGAAAATGACCTCTTCAAAAGGAAAGTATCCTTCAACTTTCTAAAATGGATCGTTTCCTTGTGAAAATTACCCTTTAGAGTTTTAAAATAGACCCTTTAGAATTTTTGAAAATAACCCTTTAGATTTTTTGAAAATGGTCCTTTTCTATGAGAAAAATACCTTCAAAATTTTATCTTGAAGGAATTCCTTTAAAAAAAATTCAATGGACCCTTCAGAGTTTTTATTTTCTTCAATTTTTGTGGACAATTTTCCCATAGACTTGATTCTTTCAGCTTGTTTGAAAAGTCCCTTTGGCTTTTTGAAAAGTACCTTTCATATTTTTTGAAATGCCCTCTTCGAAAGGAAAGTACCCTTCGGCTTTCTTAAATGGATTGTTTCCTCGTGAAAAGTACCCTTCAGAGTTTTGAAATGGACCCTTCAATTTTTTTGAAAATAACCCTTTATATTTTTGAAAATGGTCCCTTTCCTCGATAAAAATATCTTCATAATTTTCTAACTGGACCATTCAAAAAAACTAAAGTGCCCTTTGAAAAAGTTATTTTAGACAAAATGTCTAAAATAATTCCCAACACTTAGATGAAAACCTCAAAAACAAAAAACTCTAAAAGAATGAACACTTGGTGAAAAAGAGTCCCAAAAGAAAATAAACTTGTACTTTTGATTAATCAGGTTCTCCACTTCTTCTTACTTTGGGCTTTGGGATAACAAGACCATAACTAATTAGCTGCAAGGGCAGATTTAACCATTCCAAGGAAAGTTTTAGATAATAGGGGAAGGAATTTGGCCTTGACAGGTCAAAATTACTAACATGTATAAATCTATTATTTGAGTAAATTGTGCTTTAGTATAAGAGTGTTTTGGTAGGAGTATTCATTTAAATATGTATTAGAGGTCATATAGATTAGACCCATGTATTTTAAAGTGATATTTTGTTTATCGATGAAGTGATAAAATGGTAATAGGTCTCTATGATACCTATAAGGGGTTTTAAGGCCTAATTGAAAGGTATAACTACTTAAGTGTGACCCATAGATCCTATGGATAACCTATGATAATGAATTTGAGATATCTCTTAGCATGATAGATATCTTAAGGGATAATTCAAGTATTATGGTTGACTTATAAGTTTATATTCATGAAGACTTTATAAAGAGTAGAGACCAAGGTAATGGTTACTAGACTTGATGAGTAAGTGTGTATAGAGTAGAAGATAGAGATGAAGGAAAGAGATCAAAGGGAGTGTGCTTAGTGGATGTACTAAAGTAAAGATCAGATTAAAGATGAGAAAAAAATCATAGAGTGATCCAAAATGGTTATTTTGATGAATTTATTATATGAGTAAGTTTAAGGGTGTGTGATGAGTCGAAAGAGAGAGTAGAGTTGAGCAAGTGTGGAATTAAGTGAAGGAGAGAACCTTTTAAAGAGAATGTATAAGTTAGTGAGGAACATTACAATGTGATAAAGATCAAACATGTTTATCTGATTAAATTGATGTATATGAACACATAGGTCATTAGACCTAATAATCCTAGAAGAGGTTGATTGAGTAAGCCCTAGAGGTTGTTTGAGAGAGATGGAAGGGTGAATAAGAGTGCAAACAAGATAATTCCATCATCAGGTGTAGAAGACATCAAATCAAAGGTGGATATTAGATCAAGTTAGCTAAGTGGGTGTTTGGTTGCCTACAAGGTTGGTTCCTCATTTTGGGATGGGTGTCTCACTAAATTAATGGATGGGTGTTCCTTGATTAATTGGTGCTAGACTAAATTTGGATCTTTTTATTATAGGTTTCTAGTCCATTTTACTAACTCCAGTGGGTTTTATTCCCAAAGAGAGTTTCCCACATAGATCTTATGTTTTGTATGTGATCTTTCTTATCTTTCTTGTTCATTATTATAAATTATGTATATGCTTCATGAATGATAATGTTATTTGGTTAAGGGTTTGAATGGATTGGAATTAAAGTTTGGATTATCTAGCATCATGGGTTCACCCCCCTCCACTCTTAGTGATTGTATATCTAAAACCGCACATGGGGATTGGGAAATCCATCAACCTAGTCCAATATATTTAGCATTTGATCATTATCTACACATAGAGGATTTAACCAAATTATAGCATTGGTTCATGTACCCAGTGAGGTGTATTCATTACTTTCCTATCTCTCTCTTATCTCTTCATAGAGATATATCTTTGCTTTTGATGTTTTTAAAGTAAGGATTGGTTCACACATGTTTCATTCATAAGACATGTAATGGATCATAGTTTGTAGACTTAGATCCACATTCATGGGATTTGCCTCTTAGGTAAGTCTAGGTACATCTCTCTTTCCTTTATCTTAGTCATTTCATTTTTTTTCATTTCTAGAAAAATGGGAGGGTGGTAAATGTAGTCATTAGAATTAACCATTTATGCTTTAGATGTCCGCTTGAGTTCTCTTTACCCTTAGTATAACACTTGAACCATCTTAGGAGGGTCTTTTGATCCACTTTTAGTCACATGGTAGTCACAAATAACACATAAGCATATAGAACACCACATGAGACCCATAATGGTGAAATCCCTTAGTGATTTAGGTCCCTACACCCTTAAAAAGGTAATTTTCCATTTCCCTAAGAGGATTATGTTCATCCTAGACCTATTTTTAAGTCACCCTCCCAAGTATTTTTTATCAAAATGCCATAGAAACACTACTTTTAAACTCTTACACCCCAAGTGGACATTATCATAGAGAAGCACACAAAAGTACCACTTCATATTCAGGGAAATATCACAATTCTTATAATATTATATTAACTCAACCCATACATTCTTTAATCCAATCCTAGTATAGGTATCCAGATCTTAAGAATCCTCCAAGGCTCCTCTCATGCATTCACACTCAAACATTCTAGCATTCGTATACATTCACATATATCACATAAGCAGGAGAACTACATCAAGCTTGATCCCTCCTCAGAGTATTGGTGTGTATGCAGTGTGCCCACATAGGGCTATGGATAACATTTCCAACACATTAGACCTACTAACCCATTTTTCTCATGGTATTCATTCAAAACCTTACAAGCATAAAAACCTAAAGTTTTTGGAGGAAAATAAATCTAAACAAATAAGTATTTATTGCATAGAATTGAAATAGAACCATAGTTAGAATAAGACCTAATCTCAAAAACCTAAAACTTATTTGTGGATATTATAAGTGGGGCATTAGTGCACTACCTTAGACACTAGCATACCACACTATTATTTGACTAACCATATTCTTTTCTAAGGTTATTTCTGACACCTGGATCTAGTTTTTAATAGTCATCGTAGTCATACCTCTAATTTTTAGGTGTCAAAACATCTGTCTTAGTCATTTTTCAAGCTAAGTACATGTTTTATAGTTCATTTTTATTCATAGAATAATCAAATTAATCAATTGTTATAAAAATTATTTGTTCTTGATATTGCTATATTTATTCCCTGATTTATTATTCTAGCACTTTAACAAATTAGGGTTTTACCTTCCATAATTCCCTTAAAATTTTAAATCATAAATTTAATTATTGATACATATTATGGGGGCATATGCCATTGAATATGCACTTATATTTATAGTTTCAAAGATCATTCACATATAATTTCAAATAATGAAATTAAAATGGCTTCATGATATAATTTTATGCCACATTTTTTATCTATAGACATGGTAGGAACATGGGTGTACTCCATTATATTGTGATCATGTTTTTAAATACTAAAATATACCAAGACATACCAAGATTTTGTAATTAAATCTACAATCCATTTGTAGTGGTTGATTCAGTTTATTTACATAGTGCATGACTTGGAGCCACTAAGCACTAACCCATTTAAATATTTGGGTTTAAAATATGGAAAAAAATAATCAATATTCAACATTATTCAATGAGAAATATTTTTAATTCAAAAGAGAAAATGCAATTTGGGGATTAATAAACCCCAATTTTCTCTAATGATTTAGCTAAGGAATCATTTCTCCATGTGATTCATGGGATGCACTATTTTTCCATTTATTCAAGGAAGCAGCATCACCAAAAAAAGGTCACAAATATTAGCATGGATGCCAAACATAAATTTTTATTCATTTTATACTCTCATTTCAATTTTAAAATTACCTAAATACAAAATAAATTTTCAATTTATAATATTTCATATCAAATTATAATTGTAAACATTCAAGAAATTTTTAAAATGTTCAAATTCATGTTTTAAAAGGAACAAAATAACTACTTCATGTCTTTTTCAGGGTTTGACAAAAAGTACGGTGCCTTGCACGATTGAAGTATGCAACTCAAAGATAAAGTGTGTCTTACACACTAAGGTATGGCTTTTCTTTAATATAGTAATTACATTTCTAGACTTGGGGTGGGGGGATGCAAAAAATTCAATTTGGTTAGGAATAATTTATCATGCTTATTTTATCCATTTTTTACATTAGTTGACATGTGCACTTAATTGACATTTGTTTCACCAATTTCACCTATCCTAACCATAATAGGAGACATTATTTCACTACAAAGACATCCATTGTCACCTATCAAAATAATATTACTGCTAAAAACACTTTTATGCATCAGTGTTCTTTGTCTTAAACTCAAATTTTAGTAATTTTCCTAAAGGGACATGAATACCCAAAATGACAAGAATGCCTAGCATTCATGTCCCTATTTGTCAATCATATCCTTCCATATAGATAGTCAAATTTTCAAAAAGTAAAGCATACTTAGGCCATACTTTACATTCTTAAACTCACCAATGGGTCTTTTTCCTCTTGAATCACTATAAAATTACATTAAATTCATTTATTTTAGTAATATTGGAAACATTATCAATCCTATCACAAAAACTTATTTACAAAAGTTCGCATTGAGCAAAACTTACCTATTATTTCAAAAATAATCTCCAAGCACTTCAATCAGTCATGATCAATTCTAAATTTAGTTTTATGTATCCCTAATGAAGCATGACCAAGTATTAAATAAAATTCTAGATGCATTCATATAGTCAAAAGAGAACAATTAGAAAAATAACTTAGATGGAAGAACTACATGGAAGTTTTATCCCTCTTTGTAATATTTGTATGAAGGTAGTGATCAAAATATATGGGTGTTTATTTATAGTACAACCCCAAATACTAACTAATTTTTTATCTTTAAAATATGTATATCTCCTTGTGGCACAAAAAAAGGTTTTGAAACTTCAATAAAGCACATATATGTTTCCACTCACTTTCAAAGGCTAAAACTCCACATGCATTTATAATGATAAATACCAAAAGTGATTATGGAATAATGTATTCCATTAATATCTTTATCTACCAATCATATCATTATTCCATTTCAACTCCATCTTCTATGTATATTATGGGCAGTAAATATAGTCATCATCTCACTTGCACTATTCACTTGTGGCTTATATCAGATACTATGGTCCATGTTGTAAATAAAAAAAAAGGTAGGTCATCACATTGTGGATATTATAAACATGTTCCTTCTCAACCACATCCCACAACGTAATTATATTAGCATGCCCCAAATACTTCTCTAATTAGTCATAAAACATTTCATGACATTCACAATAATAAAATGTCTTCCTTACAAAATGAATTCATATGAATGTTCCTTGATGTAATGACTTATAATTAAGAAAATTTAATACACTTTAAAATTATTTTAATCTCCAATCCAATAATAGTTATGATCAATACTTCATTCTTATGTTTCAAATGGATGGTAAATTACAACCCATGATTACATATTTTTAAACTTCAACAATTAATACTATTCATCTTATATCCATTATTAATACCATATGATACCTCCAAAGGTGAACTTAAATTTTCAAATATTATCATGTAATTCTACTCATCATGATAATATTATCAAAAATCAACCTCTTCACAAAATGTATTTGAATATCCTTGTCCAAAATAATTCATCATGCATATGTTACCTTTACTTGATTTCATGGAATCCCTTCTAAAAATTTAACCAAATATGTGCATTATTTTGGTCATTTAGATTAATATGGACATTTATTGTTAAAATATTTCCATATAACTCTAACATGATAAACTAGTGATTGGTTTTATAGTTTCCCCAATCACTCCATACATACTTTTAGAAAACTAGAGAATATATTATTAAAATATTTTCATAAACATCATGTTCCTAAATTAACATTAGAACATTAGAAAGGTTTGAAACAACATGATGATAAGTCTATTCAATATTATTCTATCTAATTAAAAAATGTATTATATTATTTAACATATCGATGCTCATATTTAAAAATAAATTTCACATTTAGTATAGGTCTTCTTTATCCACTTAATCAAAGAGCATTACATAATACATATGTTTATTTTGATAGCTTGTGTGTGTGGATTCACGTGTGCATGAACACACATCCAAACAAGTATGCATGTTAGCTAGTAAAAAATATCCCAACATTAAAAATATCTTCTCTAAAAATAAAAAATAGTGTTTAGGATACTTACAATGAAATCAAGTTGTCAAAAGAATATTATGTAATCAATAGTTACAATCGAATCCTTATATGGAAACTTTGAATAAATCAATCAACAATGTTTAAACATCATATATAAATATTTAATAATCAATAAAAATTCAGCCACATCAAGATACACCTACAATACTTTTGTTGATGTTATTGGAAAAGAAAAACATTACATTACCTACTACTAGACATCCATGAACAACACATATTCTACATAAAGAAGGTAAATATTTTTTTAGATATCATAGAATCACATGACATGATAAAAAAAAATTGTACTACATTATATGAATAAACTCAAAAATAAAAACATGAGGGTATCATTAACATTGTAAAAAATAAACTAATTCTTATTACCACGACAATTCAAAAGTTAATACCTAAAACTTTATCAAGTAAAAAATGTCCTCACTTAAATTATTTAAAAATAAAAATATTAATGCATGGATATTATTTTAGGAATAATCATATTGAACCTAAAAAAAATGAAACTCACTATAATTTGAGAGGAATATCACAACTTAGATATAGTATCAAATACGTACATCTTAGTGAATATTGGATAACATCCTTGAGATATATCATATTTTTAATTCCTTGTCGTCTTAAATTTATCCTTGCAAAGGTTTGGACCATGACTCATTCATATTGATAACCCTTTACATTGAAAAAATCATGGTTAAAAAATTTTTCAAGTTACAATAAATCCTAATAAATAAGGAATTTAATTCTCCCATGAAAGAAAATTAGTTCTCACACCACATGATAGTGATAATGATCATCCATTAGATGGAGAAGAAGAGAATTATATGTACCTATATGACTCAAAGTTTTTATCATGATAAATATGATTTATTATAATCAACTTAATCATTAAATTCTTAAAAACATTTAAAAAACACTTTCAAACATATTTAAAAACTTAAAAACTGGAATGTACATAATTTTTGACTATTGCATCTTCTTATTCAAGTTGTTTGCATTTATGATCACTTGATCCCCTCTTCCATGACCTTTGATTTCATTGAATTATTGGCATATTATCCCTCTTATTTTTCATTTTAGGTATGGATAGTATCAAAATAGTGTTTAATATCACTTAAAATTAACATTACTCTCTCTATATGCACAATTTTTGCCATAATGTTTTCATTTTTCCTACAAGAAAAAATGAACCAAAACAAGAAAAAATCTTTTTCCTTTGTCATATTGGTTAATACTATACTTTGAATTTTTATACCTAGAAACTCAATTTATTGAACATAAAGTTCTAATTATATCAATTTCCAAGTTATTCATAAAGTACTAGTATGCAAAATACATTTTTCATGTAAAATACCTTATTTTCAAGCTCTATTGTTCATACAAGTAACATCTTTAGATAGTTTTACAATTAAGGAAATGTGAATTTTTAGTAATTTACTTGAATTTATTCACTTACATATCTATAATAGTTCCAATTCACATTCCATAATGAGAAAATTCCTTCTATTAATCCATTCAAACCTTGCTAGTACACATCTTTCATTGAAATTTGTTGAGAATTGTCCATGTTTGTCTCCTATATTATATTTTTGACACCTTGGTTTAATTTTAATATCTAATTTTGTTGATTTTTACATATTTATAGATAATTAAAAAAATCATACATTCTTATAAAAACACAGTCATATATTTTCAAAAATCCAAAATAAGGACCTAAGCATGAATAGTATTCTTGTTTATATCTTTACATTATGTTATTTATCTCATGATTAGTAGATAACATATTATTTATATATCATATATGCATTTCATACATATATATGAAGTGTTTCATAGCACATTCATGAATTTATATAGACTAATATGTTGGACTCTCCTCTACCTATTGGCCTTGATAAATTGGGGCTTCTTATTTGCAAGTGAGTGTATGCAGGTGTTATCATTCTATAATCCCTACACTATTGAGCTTTAAATTATTAAAATATTCCTTACTAACATTTATATATTAGATAGTGTACATGAACATGTTATTTTATATAATATTATCACATGACATATGCATATTTTAAACTACATTTACTAAGTTTATGTTCCATTGATATTACTTACTTGCACATAGTAGATTACCATTTTGATTTTATATTGTATTGGCCTTTGGAAATTGTGTCAAATTATTTTCTTACTAAATACCTATGTGATTTTTTAACCCTTTTGTATGGGTTAGGGGAACAACCTAATCAAATATGGATTAATCTATTCTTAAAATAGGTGAAATAAATGAATTCAAAGTTTAATACTTTGCAAAATATGTTGAATCTAAGAATATGATATCTATATACAAGTATGATGCCAAAAAAATTTATGAAAGTTTAAATTTGAAAAAGAAATAATAATCATCTTATTATATTATGCATAATAATATCTAATGTATATAGGTGTGTAATAAGATAGACTGATGTTTTGACTTGATTTGTTAGATTCTAAAAACTAGTGCTTTGTTAGCTTAGACAATATAGTAAGGATATAGAAACTATTATCAATTATTTTATTTTGTTTTATACACTTCAATATGAATCAATATATAAACTATTTTATGAAATAACCACATGTTCCTATTAGGTTTCAATTTTTCCTTATCTATTATCAACTCAAATCATGTGCAAAATTTATATAATTAGTCTTTTATTTGAAACTTTGTGTCCTCCAACTTGGCATGCCACCTTGAAAAATAAGGGTTAATGGGATAAATTAAATCCACATGACCTCAATTACAACTCTATTAGTGAGAAATACTAACATAGTCATATACTATGAATAGGGTCTCAGAAGGATGTATTTATTTCCCTTATGTGGATATGTTTGTGAATAATTGTGAAATATAATAAATATGAGTGCATTTAGTGATCTATATTGTAACATTAAAATTATTTACCATGGGCTAATATTTGAATGCTTTACACCTATAAAAATATTTCTCATGTGAATAATTTTTTGGAGAGTTATCAGTGATGTCATGGAGGTGTCCAAATGAGTGAATGAAGTGTCTTGATAATCTAAGTGTCAATGACAAACTATGCAGGGTGCTTGTCCTAGTATGCTTAAAGTAGGCTTGGTTGATCTAAAATTTTAGAATGATTAAGGATGGTTAGGTATAAGTATGGTGATTCAAGGATATTCAAGAGGTCCTATCAAAGGTTAAAGATTATTAGAGAGCTTTTAGAAGTGCATGATATTCATTCAATTCTTCATTATGATCATTTTGGCATAGTTGGTTATGTGACAAAAATTTGACTAGGCATATTGATGACATCATATCTCACATTTGTGAACGTTATAGGAGCATATTGATATATGAATGCATTTACCTATGTAATTATATCATATGGTTCAAATTTTATGTCATGAAATTAAGCACAACAAAATTTATTAAGGATCAAAGTTCGCCTTCCAAGTATATTGTAGAGGTTCCCATTCTTAGCTAGACTGTCACTACATGTCATGTAGATATGTATGAACCAGCATGTTTGTGCATTTATTTTAGGTATAAATAAAGTCTAAAATGGTAAACTATTACATGGAGATGTTTTTTATAGTTTCAATAATCCACTTTGAAAATTTGGAGACTTGAAGTGTTGTCTAGCTCAAGTTATAAATCTTCAAATTTGCTCTAGTGGATTGTGATGGGTCGAAGACTGTCAAGTTTAACCACATCAAATACTAAGTTTATTTATCCATAAGATCAATGGTGAGTGCTTAATCATACATATTGAGATCAATGGTGCATATGAATTCAACATGTCAAAGAGTGAAAACATAGGTGATACGTGTCATAAGCTCGCTATTTGGATAGAAGATCAATGGTGAGTGGTAGTTCATACTAATAGAGATCAACAATGCATGGCAAGTAAAAGAGTCAACAATGCATGTGAGACTAATAAGTGGCACAATATCATGGACTATTAATAAAATGGTCAAGGGTAATGTAAGGGTGCCAAGTGTCATAATCTTGGGTGTTTTGAGCAAGATCTAATGGTGAGCACTGCAAGATAAAGACCTTGTTGATCCATAGAGATTGATTGTGCATATTTGGTTAATATTGCAAGGGTGCACAAGATGAGGTCAACATGTTCAATGTTTAATAGTTTAGAAAAATTAAATTTAGAGATAATTTTGAATAACAGTGATGGTGCATATTTGATCTAAGATGTAAGGACATGAGATGTTCAAATAGTGTTAGAAGTTTAACCATTACTTAGTGACTGTTGGAATTCAAATATTTGAATTTGTGAGGGAAGACCAATCTATGGTTTTTAAGACATATCTTTTAATATTTTTAGAATTTGACCAAGGTGTGAAAATAAAATTTTTAAATGACTTCAAGGTACACCTAAAAATATGTATTTTAATGTCTAATTATTTATATAGTCAAAATTATTTAGCTCCAAAGTTGACTATGTTTTCATTCATGTTCTACAAAGGGAAATTGAGTTGTTCATGATGGTATTTATATGTTTCAATATGAGATAGATATTAGAGAATATTTTATACTCCATGACAATGATTCATATGCATTTTGGAGGTTTGATTAATCCATATTGGATATGAACAAATGCTTGGAAGGTGATTGTGTATTCATTCATGGTGGTTATGTGGATAGAATGTTTTTTTATCAAATTGTGCTTTATCAGAAGAGATTTTTGGTGATTGTGATCATTTAAGAATGTCAAAGTGGTCATGTAGAGTGGACTTATGCATTTTTTATTTTTCTTATGTTTTTTATTTTGATTATAAAAGTGTCAAAGAGGTGAATGGGTCTTCATAGGACTTAAAAGGTGACGTAGGCCTATTTGAAATAGTGTTATGCTTAAATGTGACCCATGTAGATGCCTCAAGAGTGAAGGCATGTGTTATGGCTAAAAAATAAGGTTATTAACATGATAATAATAATAATAATGAAGGACCTATAAAATATAAAAACAAATATGTTGATTTCTAGGCATATGGAATAGACTTGAGAGAATATGTGTATGTGAGAGTTGTGGAGTAAAGGAAAGGGTATGTGCCTAGTGGATGAGTAGAGTAGGTTGATGAATGTATGTATGGCATATAGGTCATATTTTTAATTTCATGGATAGTGCTCTTATATGTTTGAATATTGAGGTGAGCAAAGAGGTCTAGTGTGATCCAAAAGGTTGTCATAAGGACTTGATCATCTTAGGGGTAGGTGTTCCTTATGAAATAGGTGTTTCACTAAATTTGGTCAGATGGACTTGATAAAAATGTGGTTATAAGGACTTGATCATATTAGGGGTAGGTAGTCCTTATGGAATAGGTGTTTCACTAAATTTTTGTCAGAAGAACTTAACCAGTCTCATGTTTGCATACTTCTTATAGGACAGGTTGTCCATGTGTTTACAAGATTAAGAGTGGGTTTTATTTCCAAAGAGGGTTTCCCACATAGATCTTGTGTTATTTGTATGATATATCATTATCTTTTGATTCATTTTTATGTATGAATTATATATACTATGAATGATTATGGTAATTGAATAAGGGTTTCAAAGGATTTGAATTAAAATTGAAATATCTTACAACACTGATTCACCTACCCTCTCATTGATTGTACCTATGAAAATTGGTATCATAGTAGGTCCTTTGGTAAAGGCTTGACACCCTGAAGGAGATCCAAGGTACAATATGGATAGCCATCAAATGTAAGGAGGTATTTTCACTAAGTAAGCATCGATGTTAAATGGATCGAATTATGCTTTTTGGAGTGTGAGGATGAAGACATACATCATGTACCTAGGGTTTGACACTTGGAAATATATTTTGGATGTTTATTCTACACCTCCTATTTCTCCATCTAGTGTTACAAATAATAAGCTGTTTGAGAACAATTATAAGGTAATGAATTTTATCACTTGTGGTCTTTTAGAGACTAGATATAAAAAGGTAATCCATTGCATATTTGCCAAGGAAATGTGGGATAAATTGAAGGATATTTATCAAAGAGACTCAAAGGTTAAGTTGGAAAAGTTTTATACTCATCGAAGATAACTTGAGAGTCTTAAGATGAAGGAAGAATATTCTATGGCATCATTTCTATAAAGAGTTAATGAGATTGTGAACATCATCAAAGGTCTTAGAGAGAATATTGAAGAAGCTAATGTGGTTCAAAAGGTATTAAGGTTTCCCTCTCTAAAGTTTGATTCTAAAGTATCTATTATAGAACAAAGTCATGATCATACTAAGTTGAAGATGGATGAACTGCATAACATCCTTACTACCTATGAGATGAGAGTAAAGATGATATACCACCATAGAAAGAAGTAGAATTCAAGATAGAAATGAAGCCAAAGAATAAGTTCCAAAGTACTCACCTCAATGAGGATGTCACATTTTATATTGATGAAGATGAATTAATTATTTTGTTTATAAGTAAATTAAAAATAGGTTTAGGCAAGTTTAAGGGTAAGTTACCCTTCAAATGCTTCAATTATGGATAAGTAGGGCATTTTTCAAATAAGTACCCTCATAATCATAAAAAAGATGATGATAAAGAGCATGGTGATGGGAAAGATGAAGATAAGAAGACATACAAGTATGATAAGAGGAAGAAAGGATTAAGAAGGTTTAACAACAAGAGGTACTTCAAGGACAAGAAATTTTTCTGCACCAAAGAAGATTACAACTCATTAGATGAGAGTGAAGATAGTGACTCAGATTATAGTCATGAATATAATGGTCCTAATTAAGATAGATCCCTCTTAATGGATAAGGAAGGAATTTTCTCATATCAAAAAGAGTCTACTTGGATTGATTCAGATGATGATAAAGATGAGGTGGGCTGTGAGTATGAATTTATGAATGCTCTTGAAGAACTAAAGATCGAGAAGAAGATTTACAAGAAGATGAAGTCTCAAGTCAAGGACTATGAAGATTAATCCATCATGTTTGAAGATAGATGACTGAAGACACTAAGGATCATGAAGATATAGTCAAACATCTTAGTTATCATTTAGAAAACTTGTCTACAAGCTTGAAATCTAAAGAAGATAAATGTTCAATTTATGTAATTAAAATTGAGTCATTAATGCTAGGAGTGTTAAAAACATTCCATGAGACCAAGATAGGAAGATTTCATAACAATAACATCATAATATCTAAATATAAATGGAATACAACACAAAGTAAAACCAAATGCTTATTCAGAATATGAGAATGATAAGTGAAGCTAGTATAAATAACTTGCGTATATAGGCAAGGCAAAATAGAAACCTAGCTAGTCTAACCAATATGAAATATATCAAAACCAATTATAAGACTAAATAGATATCAAGACACTATAAAACATGATTAAATACTCTAACATCCCCTCTCAAGTGAAGCTAGGGGCTAGCAAAAAGCCAAAAATAAAATAGTGGCATATCCACAAAATGACTTTTGGAAACTAGGCCTGATAAGGTACTCATGTACAATATGTATCCATGAAATGAATATGGAAGATGTCCTCATGAACCACCCCAATAAATTTTTTTTTAATCCCCAAGCATGTCATGTAACTCAAGAAAACAAAGTGATGCAAAAGGCTTCATGAAGATATCTTTAACCTTATACTGAGTCAAAATGTACTCCAAGCTAAGGATGCCATCATAAATGTGCTAATGAATGAAGTTCATCTAGAAATATATATGAATCACACTTTATAAAACTCAATGTTATTGGTCTAATGATGTTCAACTGGGTTACAATATATGTGAATTACACTTTGGTTGTCACACCAAAGTATAGTGGGTGAATCTAGCATGAATCCAAACTCTATCAATAATTAACAAAGCCAAAGAATGTACTAAATTGTTGTAATTACTACCCTATACTCAACCTCTATAGATGATAGTGCAATAGCCTCCTTGCACAACCAATAAATAAGTGAATAACCAAGACAAAATATTTAGCCAAAAGTGGAATGCCTATCATCAAGAGAACATGCCCAATATGAATCACTATATCCAAGTAACTTAGTAGAACCCCTAGTGTAGTGTAATCCAAAATGAGTATTGCCTCATAGATATTCTCAAATCCTCTTGGTATCATACCAATGATTATCATGAGGGTCATGTACAAACCTTTTTATAAGCCCAATTTTAAATGAAATGTTAGGATCACTATGGTTCAAATACATAAGACTCCCAACCAACTGCCTATACAATGTAGGATCACAATGTGGAGTGGTACAAGAGAGAATTAGAGTCACTCAAATTTAAAAAGGAGAAGGGCATGGATTATAATCAACCATTCCAAAATCCTAAATAAGACCAAGGGTGTAATTTTTCTAACTCAAATAGATCCTTATATCTAACTATGAAATCTATAGAGCAAGGAAGAAGTGTAGAAGACCAAGATAGATCATGTCAAATTATGTTTAAAGTGCATGTTGAATAGTATAAATCTATGATGAGGAGATACCTATGAGAAGAAAATCATCAACATACAAGACTAGAATAACAATGTCCTCCCCAAGACATTGAATATACACTATGGGATCAGAGTAGCAGTGAATAAAACTAGTAGACAGAAGAAATGGGTCCACCTTCTCATACCAAAATTGAGGGGCCTATTTAAGCCCATAAAGAGACCTCCTAAGTTAAAAAATAAGATAATAATCATGAAAAAAACTAGTAGGTTACTCCATGTAGATCTCCTCATGCAAGTATCCATGTAAGAAGGCACTCTTAACATCCATTTGATATACTAGCCAACCCTATGATGCAACAAGAGAAATTACAAGGAAAAAAAATCCATCTTGGAAATGGGTGAAAAAGTCTTAGAGTATTCAATACCTTCAACTTACAATAATTCCTTTGAAACAAGACATGACTTATACTTATTAATGGACACATCAACTACATATTTGGTGTGGTAAATCCATTTACACCTGCACAACTTCCTTCCTTTAGAAAGAGTGACCAAATCCCAAGTGTGATTCTTTATTAATGAAGAATACTCATCTATAATTTCATCATCCCACTCTTGTATCCCATGAGCCTATGAAAAAAATATTGGATTCCTAGAGAATGCCTGACACAAAAGTCCAGTACCCATAGAATATGTATGATGATGTCGAGTACATGGAATATCATGTATGAATTATGCTACCTTATCAACTATAGTGTGATCCCACTTAGGCATAGTGGAAACATCAATGTGAATAAGATCTTCATTCTCGATAACCTCCTCAAAAATCCCCTAAACTGGCTCCTCAAACAATGAATCCTTGAGAGGAAGAAAATCATAGAAATAAGAATAAGAAGGCATGAAATAAGGTGAAGAGTCATGAGATGTAAAACATTCATTAAACTATACATGTGTTCAAAAATGAACATCATGAGTACCAGGGTCTAAAATATTATAAGCTCTCATGTCCTCACAATATCCTATAAAGACCAAAGGTTTTCTCTTTTTTTCCAATGCTTTCCTTTTTTTATTTGGTATGAATTTCCAAGAAAGGATCCGAAAGGATCAAAAAAATGAGACATCTAGCTTGGATCTAGACCAAGCCTCCTTTAGAGTCATATGCTCAAGTAATTGATGTGGTGTATGGTTCTGAATGTAATTCACACAATTAATTACCTCTACCTAATAGATAGGAGGTAAATCCCATGAATGCATCATGCAATTATCCATCTCCTTCAAAGTTTGATTCTTCCTTTTTGCTAATCTATTTTGATGTGGAGTATGTGTAATATAATGTTGGTGAACAATACCATGAGATGATAAAAAATCAATGAATTCTCAATTGAAGTACTCCCCCATTATCTGTACAAGGCTTCTTGATGAAACTTAATGATTATTTCTCAACGAAAACCTTAAAGACATTGAAGTGAGTAAAGACTAGACATCACTCTTGTTCTTGAAGAAATAAACCCAAGTATGCCTAGAGATATTATCAATTAAGGAAATGGATCTTGATGTTGTTTCCCTAATGCACAATCAAGGTAGACTCCATCAAGACATAAAACTATAGGAAGAACCTTTACCATGTTATGAGTGCTCAACTCCTTAAAATATATATAGTTGAGGTGTCCAAATCTCTCATGCCAAAGTCAACCCATAGAATCTACATGGGGAACTAAACACATACTTAAAGGAGGAGTATCATCAAAAACCTAAAATATTAAATTCAAGAACTATGATCAACAACACTCTATGCAATGAGTTTATGTGTCTTAAACAAAGTTCAAACTTCAGCACCCTATGTTGTGAAAGTCACTATCTTGCCCTGACCAAAATGGAAAATTTGATACAATAAAAGTAGATTGGTGGATATGGCTAGAATATATAATGCATCATTAATGTAGCTACCATCTATTTGTATGTCACCCTTCCCCTTAACTAAAATGAAGGAAGAATATCTAACCTCAATGTTAGAAGTAGAATTCAAACCAAGAGATAGAAATGACTCCTTGGAAGAAGTCATATGGTGTGAACCACCATAATCTAGAACACAACTATTTGAAATAGGTAACTATGATCTCCCAAAAACATTAAGTTATTTCCCATGCTCATGAGATATAGAATGAGAGGATATATAAATCTTGTGTTTCCTAATGTGTCATGTCCCCCTTTTTAGTGGACATCGACAGATTTGATGATTAGCCTATTATGCATCCCTCATAGGCTAAGAGGATGGATAGGGGGTCATGATGGAGATTGGCTTGGCTTCGATTAACAAAATTCCTATAGTTGGCTTTCATTTGGGCTCTTTCAGACATGTTTTGCTTGAGCTCCTATTATTTAGGGACTTCTGACATGTAGTAGAGCACCCTTATTTTGGTATGGTCATGTGTAGAATCACTCCCTAATTCACCAGCTTCAGATGGTTCTTGGATCCGACATGTATTAAGGGAGATATTAATATTTGATTGATTTAATCAAATATTAATTATTTGGTCTAATTTTAATTAGAAACCCTAATTCTAATTTTAAAAAACCCTAATTAGGGCAAGCATATCTTTTGGAGGGTATAAGGGTTTCTCATGAGAGTTGAGATTGATTATTATGAATTGATTATTGATTTTGATATTGAAGAATTCTTCTGTGAAGACTGAGCCAAGGGTTCCAGGATTCCATTTGCATTGGAAAATGTGAACTCTTCAGTGTGTGTAATTCAGAGGCTGTGAGATATCAGCTGATCTATTGCCAATTTGAGAGATAGCTTCATATAGAAGTTATCATAGAGGTTTACAAGTTTGGGAGATAAATTCACACAAAAGTTATCACAGGGATTTCAGGTATTTATTCCTTTATATTTTGATTCAATAAATTATACAGATACAGCTTTTCTATATTAGAGCCATATATCTTCAGATCAGGGGTCCAAAAAATAGGGTTTGCTTTGTTAACGACCGTACGAAGTCTATACAGATCCGTACAGATTCGTACAAAGACTGACATCGGTAGGCAGAGATCCACAGTGACCGACATCAGCTGACATATCACCGACGTTGGTAGGTTAACGACCCCATTCGACTGACGATGGTAGTATAACCAATGTCAATGACTGTGTTTTTGACACAGCAGGCCAAGACCTACCAGATTCAGGTTTTATTCCCAGTTTGTGGAATACTCAAGTTTTTAAGACCGTATTTGAATATTCTTTTATATGCATGATAGAGGACATCTATTGTAATAGTCTGAGCGAATAAATAAGAGATTATACTATGATTTATTTGTTTAATTGAATTTATTCTGCAAAATTGTATCTTTGTTTAGAGCTTTTGTATTTCTATATTCCCTAATTGAAGGGGATATTACAATGGTATCAGACCTTTCATTAAAAAAAAAGAGCCCCTAAGAAAGGGACATTACATAATGGCATGCTCTATGTCTTGCATTTTCTTAGAACACCTAGACTCTTCATGATTAGTCCCCCCATAATAGGATTAAGATAGGTTAGGCTTATGCATGGATTTGGAAGATGGTTTGGGTTTTGATGTATAAGTTTTGGTGGGATTAGGTGAATTTTGAGGTGGAGGAGGAGTGTGTTTCTTCTTAACCTTATATTTTCCATTAAGCTTACGATGTGAGGCCATTAATGCTTTTTGAGAGGTGGAAGACTCAATGTGAGATAATTTGTATTCCTCCTTAGTAAGTCTCTTACAAAATAACTCAATAACTAGAATTTTGAATGTGGTACCTAATGCATCCATACTAGAGAAAAATATAGAGGCAAATTTTTAGAATGGGCCGCTCAACTTAGACAATATTAAATAGACACACTCTTCATCCTTTTTATCTTGACCACTCCCCTTCAGCTATGTTAACAAATTCTTTAACTTTGTGAGATAATCTACAATGGAAACAGAGTCATCTACATTTAGTGAAGTAAGATCCACTTCAAGTTACATGGCTCACAAGTGGTATATCTTCCTAAACAACCCTTTCAACTTACTCTACATTTTAAATGCTGTGTCACACCCATCAAAGTGAAATAAGAGACTATCACTCACATAACTCCTAATTAATCCCATACATACTTCAAACTTACAGTAATGCTAAAAAAAATAAAATTCTCTTGTAAATTATGGTTATGTTTCATTTATTAGGGACCATAATCCTTTACACTTAATGATTGTCTCTATTCTAGGTCTCCATGTGTGGTAATTTTGTTTCATTAAAGGCTCATAATGATAAATGTCATATGTATGTGCCATGTCAATGAATCATCAAGAGTAGAAAGAATACAATGGGTGCACAAAAATCAACATTGAGACAACCCCCTAAAAGATGTATTTAACACTTTATAAAATTAGTGTATTTTTATAATTTTATGAAACTGAGTGATGGATAATAAAAAAACATAAACTTAAAAAAAATGTAACTCAAATTTGAGTTACGGCTCAAAAGTTATAAGCATTTTGATTTTTTTTAAATGTGGGTCAAAACAATTAAAATTCACTACAAACTAGAATTTTAGGCCAAATCAAAAAAAAAAAATTGTGCAACCACTCATTGGAACTCTAATTTCACCATGAACTTATAAAAGTCAATAGAAGTGAAAAAATGTTTTCTAGGTTACCTTGGGAAGTGTGTAATCAAGTTTACTTCCTCTTTTAAGAAAATTATAGCTTTTAAAGCAAAATTTATGAATTTCTAGTTGTCAAAAAAAGGGAAAGGGAGAGTAAAGTGATATTTTAGTTATTTTTCACTTAGTAAGTGGTTGAGTAAAAAATAAAAAATCCAAATATGGCTCGAATTTGTCAAAAAAAAATTGCAGTCCACTAAAGATGATGTTTCTCCTCCAAAGGCCACTCACTATGCAGTCCATATATTTTAGTAGGTAGATCACACTAATGTAGATGGATATTTTAGAAATAAAATGAGGAGAAAACATAGAAATAATACTTGGTCAAATCATATTTGGTCTTTAACACAATAGTAGTAGATTTGACATCAAACTAAAACTAAAATGGTTCTGCATGAGAATTCTAATGCCAAACTTCCTCTTTTGTAGATCTGGTCCAATGTATCAAATAATTAGATGGTGCTAAGGTCTAATATATGACACTAAGCTATTGTAAAAAAAAATTAAGGCAAGGTAGAAAGGACTAGAAAAATATAATACTTTGGTGCAAAGAAAGGAATAGATCTCTTCTTTTCTAAATGCCTCAACTCTTTTCTCTGAATGGGCAGGTCTCCTCCATATTCAACACAATACTCAAGAAAACTACTAGAAAAAAATGCCAAGGTATAGATCAATGTTGATGATGTAAAATTTTTATTTTAAAAGTGCTAATCTATTAATTCCAATCCTAAGTGGGATGCTCTAAATCTAGTCTATGCCTTGGGAAAGGACAAAAACAAGAATGTCTAACACCAAGTTTGAAACAAATTCCTCAATGAATGCTTATCTGTGATCTCTGTAAAGACAATTTCCATGTTTCTAAAAAAATAGATCTTAAGATCAAAAGTAATATGCCACCAAAAGAAAGACATTCATCACCTCTTTAGTGCCTACTAAAAACATACAAAATTAATAAGAATGATGCCTCTCTTTTTTCCCTTTTACTAGAATTCAAGGCTATTGAATAAAATGTCACTCTCAAAAGAAAAAACCTTCTTAAATCTGAGACAAGAAAAAAATGCCTTACATTAAAATTTTAGGCTTAATATAGTAGATCTTAGGCAGATATAGGAAAAACAAAAAAATAATAATATTCATAACAGAATCTCCAACATCTAGTAATACTCAGTTTTGTTTTACCAAATCTCCCAAATTGAAAATCCTTTCATATATATAAAACAAGAAAACAAAAAAAATGACTTCAAAAGGAATTAAAAACACCTTTCACAAATCTAAACCAAGAAAACAAAAAAATGCCTTAGAAAAGATTGAAAAAACATCTTTAGTAGATCTTTTTCAAATCTAAGATAAGAAAAAAAATCCAATGCTTTCCTCTAGATCTCAAATGGAACACTCCTCTCCTCTCCTTAGCTTCTTTCACTACTTTAGAAGCAACAAATGCTTCAAAAAAAATTAAAAAATTAAAATCTTCAAAAATACTTGAAAATTCTAAAGGAGATACCAAGATCTCTCTAAATTGTAAGCTAAGGATGGTTGAAACTTCTTCAAGGATATGATACCCTATTAAAAATGGTAAAAACATTCCATGAGGAAAAGATTAGAATATTTCACAACAAGAACATCAAAATAGTTGAAGATAAATGGAATGTAATGCAAAGCAAAAATAATGCTTATTCAGAATATGAGAATGATATGTGAAGCTAGTGATAATAACTTGCTTATATAGGCAAGGAAAAACACAAACCTAGCTAATCTAACCAATATGGGATATACCAAAACCCACTATAAGATGAAATAGCTAGCAAGACACTAGAAAACATGAGTAAACACATGAAATACTCTAATAATTAAAAGTTGAGTTAGATAAGACATCTAGTAAGATGCATTCATTTATTAGATTTGAAAAGAGATCAAATGATCTAGACAATATTCTGAGTGGTCAAAAGAATACAAGTGATAGAATTGGTCTTAGATACAAAGAAGAACTAAAAAATGCAACTCAAGATAACATGAAGACTAATGTAAATCAGACCTTGAAGATCAATAATTAGTCAAGGAATGAAGAGGTTAGTATATTTAAGATAAATCATATTAGAAAACCAAATTCCATGAGGTATGCAAGTTTCAATGGTTATTGTTACACATGTAATCAGTTTGGGTATAGAGATATATATTACAAGAAACCTATAAGAAATGAGTTTGCATGGAACTATGATGGGGGTCATCATTTAAAAGGTGTGAAAAAAGGTATAGAGTGATTCAATTATCTTGATGAGGGACATTTTTTTAAGCATTGTCCAAATAGGGTAAGGCAGGGTGAGTCTTCTTCAAAAGGAGTAGTTTGTTTCAATTATCATAAGAATGGACATATTGCAAGATTTTATTTTAATCAAGAAAGGTGGGATAAATTTCTTGTAAAAGGTATTGTGTGCTTCAATTGTCAATAAAGAGGTCACTTGGATATATTTTATAAGCAAAGGCCTATAAGACATAATAGGTTTAATCTAGCTCCTACAGTGCAAGAAAGAAGTCAAGTTAACTCATGGAAACTAGAGGTGGTAAGTTTGATTCATGATTAGTCTGCATGTCTATGTAATTTGTTTGTTATGGTGGAGAATGTTGAAAAAGTTGGAAAATGTCAAGAGCTCTAAATATCTACTCATATTATAAATGAAGAGACCAATCTCAAGGAAAACACCAAGGTTCTGGTTAAGGCTAGTTCTGAGTTTTGTTTGTATGCTAATAAGTAACATGTTGTTTGTGACCAAGATTCAAGCATGGTTCCTATGTTGTCAAGGTCTAAAGCTAATGTTCTACAATGCAAAGAAGCTACTTCAGTAATCAAGGTATGTCAAGATTCCATAGTTGCTCCAAGTGTTGTATATCCTATCACAGAAGAGAAAGTGAGTGATGTAGAAAAGGAATAAGTTGTCAAAGTTCAACCTAAGGATAACAAGAGAAATAAGTCTTATAGATATAAAAGGATTTTATTGGTTACTAATGAGATGTGGGCCAATCCTAGCTTCACTTTATTTTAAGAGCATTGTCGTATAGAGGAGGTCTCTATTTCTACTTCTAAAAGAGACTCCTTTTAGTGGATAAGCAAGTGTTATAGTGGTGTTCTTCATAAGGTCCTAGAAGGCAAGAGATGAGTGCTTCTATTTAGATTTGGTATGTCAAGATGGGAGAAGTACTTTGATGAGGTTAGAATGATGTCATAAGGTATTTTTCCAAAGAGTAGTCTACAAGGTCAGATTGAAGGTTTCCAAGTGGAAAATAAGGATTTGTGAGTTTTCAAGATGATATTTTTTCATAAAAAGTTCTTTTTACCTTATTATAGCATACTCTAGGTGGTTTTGTGATCTACAAGTATGTTGAAGTCAAATTGAAAATTTTTGAGTGCTCTCAATTTTCTCATTTTTTATCTTAAGGTCAAGCAAACCTAAGATGGGTTATAGGATGTACAAGTTACCAAAATTATGGAAGCTCAAATATTGGTCTATAAGTGTTTTATGGTTATCTCTAGACATGTAAGAAGTTTTAGAGGTGTGTGTTGAGTAGGAGGTTTGTTGACCTTGTTTGTTTTGAGTTTCTAGAATTTTGGGATATGATAGAAAAATGGTCTACATTATGAGTTGAGGTTTATGGATTCTTAATATGTTTAATGGGCTAGATGGGTTATAAAATCAAAATTCACAGAGACATGAAGCATTTTGGTTTTCAAATTATTCATGATTTTGTCAAGATGAAGGCCTAATTGGGTAGTAGATTTATAAAGGAAGTATGTTGTAAAGGACGATATGAGTGATAAAAATTAGTGTCATTGAGGTAACATATGATTTTTCTCCAAATATGAAGTTTCATGTTCTAAATATATGTCTATTGAAAGTTTTGGGCTCTGCAAGTTCCAGGTAGGGCTACAAGGAGTCTAGACAGGCCTAGTATGAAGAAGAGTGATCTTTGATCAATTTCTCAAAAAGAGCATGGTATGAGTGTTTTAATATAATTTATATGTTTTATTTATAAAATTTATCATATTGAGTGAGTTTCTTAAAGATCTATTGGTATTCTTGGAGGTGGATTGTGAGTGAGAGTATGAAAGTAGAATGGTGTTGTTTAAATACCCAAAGTAGTTTTGTGTTCTGAGTTTGATATTTTCATGTTATTATGGACATTAAGGTGTTATTAGAAGTTATTTATCTAATATTTGGTTATTAATATCAAGGGATAATCTTTCAAATTATCATGAGGAGCATGGTGTTAGGGGGAGCTAACTCGGATGGCTTGATAAGTTTACATGATCAAAGGGGGAGCTAGATTGTTCTATTTGTTAGGTCCAAGGATCAAGAAGGATGTTTTATTATTTTTGAGAAACTAAGGTTTATTCCATAAAAAATAAATGGGTTGGATTAAGGGTTAAAATATAATCAAGTATAGTAAAACATAGATTTATATCAATTTGACCAAATTAGTTACATGGGGAAAAGAAATGATTTATCTAGGAAAAACAATCATTTGTAGGTTCTGGAACAGTCAAGAACAATGAGGAATAGTCATGAATAAAGATTAATTTCCAAATATACAAATCAAAATTACTCTAGATAAGTTTATCAAGTTTAGATAAGAGCACTAATAATTATTGTCTAGATAGGAGCATCGAAAACTATTGTTCGGATAGGAGCATCCATCACTATTGTTCAATTTTGGAATTGTTGTCCAAATCAATTTTTTATTTTAGATTCTAGTATAGTTTTTTTTTTGGGTCCTATAGGTGTAATTATTTATCTGTGGTCACTTTTATGTGTTACTATATAACCTATTTTCTTCTCAAACCCTAGGTCTACCTACACATGAAACAATAAAAACATCAAAATTAAATGGGGAAAAAACTAGCTTAGGGGAAGTATGATCACATAATCTAGAACCCTTGTTATCCTAATCACTACCTACATTAACCCTCATGATAGGGTATTAGATAAAATTTATTTATCCCTTATGGAACATTCATAATCAACATGCATGGTAGATGTAAGTATGAACTTTCTCCTAGGCCCTTCCTTGATCAAGCATGCAAATCTATGTGTTATGCAGAATTCTAAGCTATACTATTGATTGATTTTTAATTACTTAGTGTGCCAAAGTAGTAAGTGCTTTATATAATAAACTCTTTATTTTGAATTTGGATTTTTATTCATGTTAGCCAAAATCAAAAATGTAAACAAAACTTAAGGGAGGGGCTAAGAAGGGTTTGCGACCCATAAAGAAAATAAAAATGATCATTGGGGATTAAAATGAAAATGGATAGGAGCACCAAAAATGGGACACTTTCATGTTTAGTGTTTTAGTCCAATTCTAGTACTCTTATCCTATAGGATTAAGACCTGGGGGAACAAGATTGGTATGGGGAATACTATTTAGCAGAGGTGGAATCACTATTTAGAAGGTTTTAGATGACTGGTAATGAGAAAAAAGGTGACAAAAGTAAGAAACAAGACCAAAACAAGTAAAATAAAGACATGGTTAGTGTGAATAAGGCTCGTATTCTCCATTCTAAGTATACTATGAATAGTAATATGAAAAGACATGATATGTGTGGTTTCTTTACCAATTTAGTGTGTATACAAAGGATTTATAGTAGAGGTACTTGTTGTAGGCTCAATGGCATGAAGTTTTGTTGATGGTCTTCGAGGTGGCTTGAGAGAGAAGGCTAGTAAGCCTTTATGGTACTTCTTCATGATGTATATATATTTGAAGATGTTGAATAGGTGAAATGGTTCAAATATATTAAGGGGAGTCCCTCTTAGATGTTTTTGGGTGAGTTCTATCAGATTTCAATACTTCTATGTGTTCTTTCTTTAATAGTTGTAGTGCTTGGTTAAAGAGAGTGTTGCCATGAAGCAAGAGAAAGTTGCCAAGGCAAAGAAGAGGTAGGATCAAGGTAAGGGGGAATTTGTATCATATTTTCAAGGTGGTCCTCTCTTATTGGTGGTCTTTTCAGATCCTCAGGATTAGTTTGTGCCCATTTTATCATTTTGTTAAAGGGGAAGAAGGTTCATGTTGGGAAAGTCTTTAAAGAGAGAGAAGTAAGGTGAGATACATGATGGGTGTTGACATTAATCACAAAAGAGGATATTTTTGGATATTTATCAATGATGTCATGGAGGTGTCCAGGTGAGTGGTTGAACTATCTTAATAGTCTAAGTGTCAATGACAAAGTGTGTAATGTGCTTGTCCTAGTATGCTTGAAGTAAGCTTGGTTGATCTTTAATTTTGGCATGATTAAGGATAGTTAGGGATGATTATGATGATTTGAGGCTATGAAAGAGGTCCTATTAAAGGTCAAGGATGATTTTTTATCTTGTGTAAGTGCATGATATTCATCCAGTTCTTCATTATGATCATTTTGGCATAGTTGGTTCTATAATATAAAAATCTGATTAGACATATTTATGACATCATATCTCACACATGTGAAGATTTTAGGAGTAGATTGATATATGAACGGATTTACCTATGTAAAGAGATCATATGTTAAAAATTTTAGGTCATGTGATTAAGTGCAACAAAAGTTATTAAGTATCAAAGTTGGCCTTCTAGATAGATTGTAGAGGTTCCCATTCTTAGGCAGATCATCACATGTCATACATATATGTATGAACTAGTATGTTTGTGCATTTAATTTAGGTATGAATAAAGTCTATAATGGTCAAATATTACATGGAGATGTTTTTTATAGTTCTAATAATCTACCCTAAAAATTTAGGGACTTGACGTGTCATCTAGTTCAAGCTATAAAACTTTAAATTTGCTCTAGAAAACTATGATGGGTCAGAGACCATAAAGTTTAACCACAACAAAGACTAAGGTAATTTTTCCAAAATATCAATAGTTATCACTTAATCATACATATTGATATCAATTGTGCATATGAATTCAACATGTTAGAGGGTGCAGACACAGGTAATAGGTGTCATAAGATTATTATTCTAATAAAAGATCAATAATGACTGGTGCTTCATATTGATAGAGATCAATGGTGCAAGACAAGTCAAAGAATCAACAATTCACATAATACTACCAAGTGGCACAAGTGCATGGACTATTATTAAAATTATTAGAAGGCACATGAGGGTTCCAAGTGTCATAATCTTTGGAGTTCTAAGTAATATCTAATAGTGACCATTGTAAGATAAAGACCTTGATAATCCATAGAGATTGATAGTGAATATTTGGTCAATATTGTAAGGGTACACAAGATAAGGTCAACATGTTCAATGTTTAATAGTTTAGTCAAGTTAAATTTTGAGATAATTCTATATAAGATATATGGTGTTTATAATATCTAAGATGTGAAGAAATAAGATTTTGACATTGTGTTCGAAGTTTACCCATTGCTCAGTGACTGTTGGAATTCAATTATTCAAATATGTGAGGGAAGACTAGTCTGTGTTTTGTGAGCCATAACTTTTGATATATGCATAATTTTACCATAGTTTAAAAAATATAAGCTGTAGAAGACTTAAAGTGAATCCTTAAATATGTATCTTAAGGTCTAATTATCTATAGAGTCAAATTTATTGATCTCAAAATTTGACTATGTGTTCATTCATGATCTACAAATAACCCAAAAAGGGAAATTGAGTTGTTCATGATGGTATTTTGATGTTTCAAGATGAGCTAACTATTGGAGAGTATTTTAGACTCCTTAAGGATAATTTTTATGGATTTTGGAGGTTTCAAAAATCCATATTGGATATGAACAAATGCTTAGAAGGTAATTATGTGTTCATTCATGGTGGTTGTGTAGATAGATTATTGTTTAAGCAAATTGTGCTTTAGCAAAAGAGTGTTTTGGTGACTGTGATAATTTTAATATGTTTAAGGTGTAATGTAGATGGACCTATGCATTTTTAAGTGGTCATATGTTTTTATTTTTCATGGAGAAGTGTTAAAGAGATGAATGGGTCTTCATAGGACCTAAAAGGTGACTTAGGCCTATTTAAAAAAGGGTTATGCTTAAAGGTGACCCATGCAGATGCGTTAAGAGTGAAGGAATGTGTTGTGGTTAACAAAGAAGGTTGTAAACATGATAATAATCATGAAGGCTCTATAAAATCTAAAATCAAATACAGTAATTTTTAGGCATGTGGAATAAACTTGAGAGAACATGTGTATGTAAAAGTTATAGAGTGAAGGAAAGGGTATGTGCCTAGTGGATGAGAAGAGTAGGTTGATGATTGTCTGTATGACTTTTAGGTCATAATTTTGATGTCAAATATATTTCTCTTGTAGGTTTGAATATTGAGGATGATCAAAGAGGTCTAGTGTGATCCAAAAGGTGGTCAGAAGGACTTAATCATCTTGGGGGTAGGTGCTCCTTGTGAAATACATTTGTCACTAAATCTAGTCAGAAGGACTTGACCAAAAGGTGGTCATAAGTACTTGATCATCTTATGGGTAGGTTATCCTTTTGGAATAGGTGTTTTAATAAATTTTGGTCAGAAGGACTTGACCAGTCTCATGTTTTCCATACTTCTTATAGGATAAGTAGTCCATGTGTTTGCATTCTTGAGAGTGGTTTTTATTCCCCAAGATGGTTTTCCATGTAGATATTATTTTGTGTGCATGATCTTGGATTATATTTTGATACATTATTATTAATGACTTGTATATTCTATGAATGCTTGTGGTAATTGAACAAGAGTTTAAAAGGATTTTAATTGAAATTAAAATATTTTGCATCATTGATTCACCCCCCTCTCAATGATTATACCTCTAACATAATTTTTAAATAAGGAAAAATATGTAAACATAAATAAATTGTGAAAATGTTTTTCATTAGTGTAATGTTAGTTTCCTTCATTGATAGATATATATTGACTAGGTTATTAATGAATGTATTTTGATTTGTATTTATACCACACCTTTTTAAATTATCTCAATGGAGGGTTAATGTAATATCATAGGAAAACACATACATGTTGAAATATTTATAATTTTGATCATTTATAAAGCAAGGACACTAGCATCAGAGTTATCACACTAAAATTTATGATAGTGTCATGAAAAATATAAAAATTTTGAGCATATGTAACTATTAGGTAGGATATAAATAAGTTTTTAGACATACTATGAGCTATAGGTGATATGGTTCATCAGAATATTAGGTTTTAAGTATAGGATAAGTAATTGGGCATGGTGAAATGGTGAATGAAAGCATTTTTGTCAATGGAAAGATCATGAACTGAAGGTTTTTTTTCAAAGTGTACAATACTAGCATATCATGTAAAATCAGATTTGATTATCTACATCCTCCCCACTCCCCCTCCCATATAATCTGGTAATGCATAAGGATGAAATTACTAGGTTTAAAGGAAATAAATGTGTACTTTGGTGTGTGAAACACATCTTCCTTTGATTTTATCCCCATTTTGATTTTTTGTATGTGTATTACCTAAAACCAAGAGAATGTTACATTTTATTTATTGCATATAATCTAAAAGTCAATAATTTTAATTCTTTAAAGTAAAGAGATCAAGGAATAGACTTGTGTGTCAATATAACCATGCTTTCCCTTGGTATGTTGTTTTGGTGATGATGCTTCCTTTCTTAAATGTTGGAGATAGAAGTTCATAATGAAACCTTTGATATGTTAATAGGGAATTTGAGTGTGATCATGTTCCTAATATAGGTGAAGGGTGACTTGTTCTAAGGCCATTAAGAGCATGAAATATCAATCACATAACTCAAGTGTAAACATAATCTAGCATATCTATCCAAGGTTAAGTGGTCTAACCATCTAAACATGAAAAGGGGAGTAGTGCCAAGGATTTTCAAGGTATTGAATATTGACCATGCTAGTTAATAGAACCAACTAATATAAATGGATAAAAAAATCAATCAGTGCATCTTAGAAATTTTGGTGCATCAATATGTGGTGAGAAATATATGTACCTTGTTCATGACCTCTCATCAAATATGTTGTGAGTGATGTATAATATAAAAATGTGTATATTATTTATTTGATTTTCATGGCATATACAACTTCAACGTGTTTTAGGCTAAATAAAATATAAAAATTTAACATATGATCTATATAATGTGTATAATATCTACCATAAATCTAAAAACAATTATCCCAAATATGTGAAAATCAGTGCAAAATACATAATTATTTATCCAATTTTTATATCTAAATCATGTAAATTTTATAAAATTATGCCAACTATATGTGTGTGGTTATGTGTCTATGAAAATCCCCCCACTTATATTCCCCCCATCCCCACCCCCTTTAGAGATGAGGTGAATGCAATCTAGTAATCATCTTATCTTAAAAGGATAAGATAGTCATGACATATCTATATCAATCATGTAGTAAAGAAGCATATAGTGGTGTCTTGTATAATTATATGTATCAATTAATCTTGTGATATCCAATCACAAGAAGACCTAAGATTCATTATATGGATCACAAAAATGTCTAGAAGGAACAAACACAAAATAAAAGAAAAATTCAATCACACACATACACAAGATCATTCAATATCATGAAAAATGGGTCTAAGGAGACTAAAAACAAGGGGCATGTTCAAATGTTGCATACTCAAGGGGAAGACATGTTAAAATGTCCACACACCAAAGAAACAACACTAAGATAACTATGGAAAACAAACAATGAACATGTTCAAATGTTGTAAATCAAAACAAGTTATAAAATAAGTACACTCAAGTAAGCCATGCAATAAGATAAATACGTGAAATATAAGAAACCAACATAAAATTATCATATTAGTTATTGCATACATGTGTTATAAAAATGTCATGTAGTTTATCATATATATCACACTATGTAAAATGTAAAGATTAGTATAGACATGTTTAAGTGTTATTATATAATCACAACATGATAATTTAAAGTGATCTTAAAATAATGTAACTTGTATCAATCATGATTAATGAAGAAACTACCCCAAGCATAGTGTGTTATGTAGCTATAATAAAGGTCCAACATTTGTATGCTCATGTATCTATTGTATTTTTTTATCCCACTCAATTAGCTATGAAACATATGTGTGTATAAAAGGGAAACAATATGCTATATACTAACATATATTAAATAACATATATTTGAAAGCTATTAAATGTGTAGGTTGAATATTTTTATATTTTTTCTTTATTTTAATGTTTATGTATTTTCTTGATTATTTGATTGTTTTGTATTTTTCAATTTAGGTGTAAAATATCTTGTCCTAGAGGTGAGGACACTTCTTGATTGATAAATATGTAGGTAATATTTTTTAATTACTATAGTAGCAAGTGTTGGTTGATTATTTGATCTAAAAATGATACCTTTACATTTTCACCATTTAATTTTCTCTTGCAATGTAGAAAAACATTAGTATAATGTCATGTGATTATATAATAAGTACAAAATGATTTATCTTATTTATTTAGTATTCATGTTGTCGATTGGTGATTAGTAGTGGGCAATGTAATGATTTTATTTTCCAATAGCATAGGTAAAAGTATTATAGTTGTATCTTGGTGTGAAAAACTTTGGATTTATTTGTAATATGTCTATCTTATTTTACCACATTATTGGTTAAATTATACAAAGGTGTCATATAAGGCGTTGGAATGAAACTATTTTTTACATGGTTTTCTCATGTAAATATTAATATCTTGTACATATATTTAACAAAACTTTTTAATTTTAAAAAAGATGCATTTAATTCTTAGTTATTTTTTACTATATCACATGCATTCTTGTGCATATCTAGATATAAGATACAAAAATATATATAATGAGTATATAATTCTCTTTCTTTAAGTGGAGAAATAAAACCTTTACTGAATATGAATTTTAGTTACAAATATAAAGGTTAAAATGTTATAAAATATTATGAATTATTAAATTGGATAGCATAATCTCAAATAGACTCATCATCATGTTGATTTAAACTTTTTTAATGTTCTAATATTGATTTGGGCACATTGTGTATATTAAAATATAATAATAATAATATGTTCTATAATAACTTGAAAATGGATAAGGAACCATTGGGAATACTATAGAGCTAATACCAAGATTATCATGTTGGGATTATATGGAAATATTTTAACAATAAGAGTTCATGTTTATCCCAATAAAAAAAATAATGTATAGATTTAATTACATGGTTGGAAGGGTCTTCATTAACAAAAAATAAAGGTAACATAGGCATAATGAATTTTTCTAGATAAAAATATTCAAATATAATTTTTTTGAGAGGGTTGATCTTTGATAATGTTATCATTAATAGTAGCATTGCATAATAACATTTGTAAATTGAGAATCAAAACATGCCATTAGAGGTCTCCTATGGTATTCATCATAGATATAATATGACTTATAAGAATTTTTTAAGTGTGAAGGGATGTACTCATGGGTTGTAATTGGCCATATTTTTGAAACATATGTATAATGGATTGATCACCATTATTAGTGGATTTAAGTTTCAAACCATTTGATAATGTCTAAAAAATGCTTAATTTTAAGTTATTTCATAAATTAACATTATTATCATTTGATTTTTATAATTAATCCATGATATAATTGTAAATTTTATGAAATATTGTATGGAAAAATAAATGAATGCTTGGCACATGTATTTATTCATGTTATGAGAGGTGGAGTGGGTTCACTATGAACATTTTAACTATTTATATGATGTGATGACTTACCTTGTTGGTTATTAATAACACAGACTAAAATATCTAATGAAGAAGTAATATGGTGGCTATTAGAAACTCAAATTATAGGTGGGGAAATTAAAGGTGTCAAAGGTTCCTTTTGTCATGTATTTGTTATTGATTATATTTCATGTTTAATATTTTAGCTACGACAATTTCTTAACATTTTGATTTGATTGGAGTATTATTGTTCATATTTATACTTGAATTATAAAAAAAATCATTAAAAAAATTTACATTTTATCTTTTATAACCATATGATTTTGGGAAAGATCATAAGAATACATGAAACAGACCAAACATAAAATTAGAAACCTTAGAATGGTTTAAAATCTTAAGGCAAGTTAGGGTTTCACAAGAAGACTTGAAGGCTATGTTCACCAAATGTTTAAGCATTTTTAGATGGGTTAGGGATTAATAATAACCTAAAAAACTATGATTATTATATTCTAAAATTATACCAATTAAATGAATTCATATTCATAATATTCTGACAAATATGTTAAATTTGAGAATATTCTAAATATAGACAAGTATAATGCCAAACAATTTTATAAAAGTTAAAATATGAAGGATAAATCATACTTAGATTATTTAATGAAGCATAGTAAATATGATATGTAAAATTTCAAAAGAAGACAAACTATTTTTATTCCTTGAGTCATTATATTTTGGAAAATATCTCTTTGTCGGCTTGAACACTACTATTGGGATTTGGACTCTACCATTCAAAATTTTATCTTGGTTTTGATTCTTTTATCCAACTCAAGATAAATAATATTTTATGCAATAGACACCTATTCTCATTAGGGTTCACTATTGTCTTACAGATTATTAACTCAAATTATGTGTACAAGTTCCAAAATAACCCTTTTACTCAACACCCTAGGTCTTTTAATTTGGCATGTCACCTTGTAAAATAGGCACTAGTGGACTCAAGTGAAGTAGAGATAACATAAAATACTCATAATTAAATTAGTTTTTCCTACATAGCCATAAAATCTAAAGAGAACCTCAAACTTATGTAGTTCCCCCTTATCTAGGATTAAGTGTAAATAATTATGTAATATGCTATATGTGAGTGAATGTAGTGATATGGCTTGTAACTAGAAAAATAATCCTTGTGAAATGTTAATTGAATTCTTGTAGCTATAATAAGTTTGATACTATTATTTATTTGGAAATAGGGAAGAATAGGGTAGTATAACTCAGTTATGCAAATGATTTTTAGTAGTGTAGGTTGATCTTGATTGATTTATTGATATATATTGCTTAGGTTATTAATGAAATGAATTTTATTTTTATTTATCTCACAAATTTTTGAATTATATCACAATATGGTTAAATAAATATCATATTATAACACAAACATTTAAAAATATTTTAAAATTTGATTGTTTGGAAGGTAGGGACACTAGCATCAAAGTTGGGACATTAGCATTGATAGTAGTGAATTAATGTGGACTATAATGTCCTCAAAATTAGAAATTTATTGAGGATATTTAATTATAAAATTATGATATAAATTAGTTTTATATATAATGTGAGATACATGTGATCTGTTTCATTAGCGTATCAAGGTTAGACTATATGATAAGTAGTTAAACATAGTGAGATGGTGAACACAAGTAGTTTTAACAACAAAAAGGTCATTAACTGAAGGGTTGAGCCATGATTGGTATTTTTTAAGTGTAAAATAATATCATATCATGTAAAATCATATTTAATTATCCATAGATATATTATGTGTTTTATGCAACATTTTATCAAGTCCTTTCTTTTAAACATGTCCTTGTTTTAGCCTTTGTCCCTATGCGTGGTGCACAACATTTTAACATGTCATTTCTTTGGATTTTTGTGTTATGTGAGTGAAAAATTTAAACACATACCTTATTTTAAATATTCCTCATATATATGTATATTTTTTATGACATTTTAACATGTCCCTAATTTTGACCATTATCCCAATATGTTAATTTTATATCATTTTTTATTCTTATGTGTGTAATTGTTGAGATTACTAACTCCACGTGTTTCAATGATACTTTATATAGGTATTTCCTTTAAATAATTATACAAAATTCAAATCATACTATGCTAACACTTTTATGTATGATATAATTTTTAATAATATCTTATTATGCATGTTTCAAGTTAACTTTTCTTGTAAGATGAGTGAATTTTTAGGAGAAAATTACACCACCTTAAAAGGGGGTCATTTAAGCGGACTTTTCAAGCATGAGATAATCCATTTTCAAGGAAAAAGTTATAATATCAAAATTTCCAAATCATATTTTCTAAGTTTCAATTTGAAAATTTAGTTCTTGACACATATTATGAAGGCAAATGTCATTGCATGTGGACTAATATTTCTATTTTGAATGAGAATTCACATATAGTTTCAAATTTTAAAATTACAATTGAGGCATGATACATATTATTACACATTTTTTTAGCTATGGACATGGTAGAGCATGGTTTTACTCCATTCTCTTTTGATCGTGTTTTCAAATACCAAGATATACCAAGGCATACCTATTATCAGTCTGGATTGCACCCTTAAGGCAAAGATGTTTTAGACTTACCTCATCTAGATAACACAATGGAATCACCTCTAGGTGTGGGTATCCTATTGGGTGAGGTGAATGTCTAGTATTAGGAATAGCTCCCTTGATGAATCATCTATACTTAACTCCTAAACATAATTTCTTGTCAATGAAAATAAATATAAGGAAGCATAAGAAAAACCTAATCTATGGGAGGTTATGCATGAATATTTTTTATCTCCTCTAATTGATTCTTAACAATAGTTATAAATAGAAAAAGAGTGATTACTAACACACTCTCTCTCCAAAATACTCCTATATATTAGTATTTCACATGTAGGCTATGCTAGATGACTATGACCTAAAGATGATGAATGAGAGGCCTAATTAAAGACACTATCAATCAATTTTAACTACAATTAGAATTTATAACACCTTCACACACCATGTAACCTACATATGATAATCCACTAGTACCTAGGTGAAGATAAGGACCTATAAAGGGAGAAGAATCAACCACATATGAAAATCTAGCTCGTATAACTACACTCTAATACTAATATAAAGGAGTCTGAACTAGTCATTTATTATCTCAAGGATGCATATATAAATGGGAAACACTTTCACATACCCAGTAGAGAGATACATACAATGGCACTTGAAGTCCAATTTATATAACATGAGAAGGGGAGAGAAGGAGAATGTGGCATAGAAGTGTGGAATAGAATAAATTATGAACATCATCCACTCAATTAATCAATTAATAATGAGTATTGACAATCCCATAACTCTTCCTATACATTGCCTTGGCTACATAATGGCCTTCAATGATACCCTAAACATAGATGTGTGGTGGATGACCTATTTTTAGTCATAGTTAACCCCATGAAGATGATATGAACCTTGAAATTAATCTATCACTCCTTGACATGCAGTGAGAGATCATGCACCCATTATGATAGGTGATTACTTATTTGAACATATCCATTATTCTTATAGATGCCACACTTAAATCTATTCATAGCCCATTCAATAGATTTATCCTCCTAGTGGGTGAGGGATCTGAGACTTAGGTATATTAAATCATGTGTTGATATTGGTAATGGAATATAAAATTTAGTGAAAGGGTGCCTCTATCTTAGGAAACCTTTTCATTATGTGAGCAGACCTGCAACATCCTTCTCTCAATTCAAATGATGACTATCTCTTCAATTGAGTCTAAGTTTTCTTATTACGCCTATTTTTACTACTATGTGGGGTTGTAGAGTGGTTTTTTAGATACCATTCCACCTTTAAAAATGCCTAATAGGACTTTATAGTCACTGAAGACCCTGAACATGCTTGAGAATTATGAAAAGAGACCTAAAACCTAACCTTATAATCCATTTTCTTGCACAGTTTGTCTCACACATGCCAAAATTATGGTGCAAAAAAATCACATTGACTTTTATGTGTCTTCATTATGTTTTTATTGTATCTAATTTTCATTATAATCATTAGGAAGAGGTTATTATCCATCAGATTCTCCATGATTATTTGGGAGGGTTTAGAGTGGCCTACCATCTTAATGATGGTTCATAAAGCATAGGCCTTAGATTTCCATGTTAAGGACATGAAAATTGATTAAATATAACCATTTATATATCCATAACATATCATAGTCCCATTCACCTTTTAAACTAAGTTCTAATCAAATATTGGTAGCCTTCAAGTTTTCACTAGGCATTCTAGGCATGCTCATGATATTAAGGATTGTTCATAGAGATCCCCACCTAAAACCATATCTTTCCATGATGGATATAAAGTACATATGTTTATTAAAATTCACATAATATAATTGGATCCCATTCATATTTTCATGTAATATATGAGCATTTAAACCAAAAGCTTTGAATTGACAGACTGGGGTAGTGGAGCTCAAAGAGGGATATTAGGCTAAGTTACCCTTTTCCCATATCTTCTTCTACCTAAAAAGAATCTATTGAAACATGTACCATAATAATTCATCATTTTATGCTCATATATATATATATATCTAAGGATAATTTCATGTAAAAATAATGGAGTTTGGGATATGAGGGCTTAAGTAGGGTTTTAGGTCTTATAGGCCTAAAATGAGCTTTAAGACATTACACCAACTATAGGTGTTTGTGATAAATTTAGGACTTTATTATAATTATTTTGTATTTAATTTTAATTTTTACACAATCTCATAATGCCTTAGACCCCTACCTCTATCATTCTTCCCATCTAGGTCTATCATGACTATCCTTGGCCCATACTAGGTGCTCAGACTAGTTGATGTCAGAGACCTAAGTGGTATGATATTTTTATCAATATTGAGGGATTTGGATATTTTATGGATTGTGATATTATTATTTTATAACACTTATTTAATTTTTCTCTCTTTCATACTCTACAACCAAACACACTATATAGCCATACACACAGGCCTATGTGTTATGAATGCCCAGTCAAGCCTAGGCAACTCTCTTAAACTTGAATATGACTTCAAAGGTTTTGAAGACTATAAAAACTCCATATACTATCATGGGGTATCTTTAACATATTTTTTTTACCTTCATCATTCAAATCAACTAGGTACTCCAACTGAGAAGGCAAACCTGTATGCATTGAGCCAATTTTGTATATGAAATTAGAAGGTACTAAGTTAGCTTGTTTTAGACACTCTTTCATATTCACTTGTATTTTAATAACCTCTATAATATTTATATTTCTTTGATCCCCCACCTCAATGTGTATGTGGCATTTCACTCTCAAAGTTGGAGAAAACCTAACTATAATTGTGATGGTGGTGACTGGGAGCACTTAAATGTAATTGGATATTTTCTACATGTCAATTAGTAAGAGAAAGGTTATTTAGGCCATACAAGGAACCCAAATAACCTCCTTTTAACCTCAATAACCTCCCTCAAAATAGTCATCTTCACAATTATATATCCCTTTCTTTCATCTACCTAGGCTTAGTTGTAGGTGGTGATTTGGAAGAACTATTAAAATTTGGGATTGAACCTAACCTTCTAAACTATGTTACTGGCCTATTAACATTATCCAAACTTGATTGGGATTCTTCTCTCATGGTTTCATTATCATTTGATGGAATTGTATAAAATTTTGATCTTACTTTCACACATAGGCTTGTGCATGAGGAATTAAACTTATAGGTGCTTTACATGGTCCTTCTGAAGATCTGAGTCTGAAATATAAAACCCATTATGAGGTGAAAATGGCATGATGAAGTCATTATATATTATATGTCTTTGGGAGACCTCATGTGGACTATTAATTCCCTCTTAAGATCACCCATTAAGACCTTAAACATCCCCATATAGGTAATCAATAAATCAAATGCATTTGGCTAGGTGAATCAAGTATCTTAAGGGATAAAGTGAAACATAGGAGTCCATAAAAACCATAAAAATACTAAGAAAGCTCAAACCATGATAAAATGTTAATGGATTCTTTTGGAGATAGTCTGTGGTAATTATTCTTGAGGTACATAAGGAAATTTCTATTGAAAATGGATCTCTTCTAGAATCTTAAACCACCCCTAAAACTTGATGAAGACATAATTCATATGCTCTCAGCTCAGAGATGGGTTTCCATGAGAACAACTAGGTCATGTTTGAAGCCTTTCTCATTCCTTCACACTATGAGCATTAAGGAACTAGAAAGAGAACTATTCTAACCAAATGGTGACCAGGTGAAGTATGTGAGGATAGTGGGGGAAGCATGTAAAATTTTCACTAATCATCTTTATGTTTTAATCCTTCATGAAAATAAATGAAACTTGCATATGATAGGAAGTATGCCAACTAAGGGAGGTTGGATGCTGATATAACCATACAAGTGCCATGAGAGCATGCTTAGATGGGCATAGTACACTTAATAAACCTAAAGATACCATTTTCCATGCTCAATTTGTCACAAAGAGCTCAAACTTTTCATAAATATGCTTGTCATTGAGCTTATATGGTTTACAAAGGGCTTAAAACCACCTTTGGGTCTAGTTGATTATTCATAAATCATAGGGCCTTGATCTACAAACTAATACCACTGATTGTAAGCCCACTAGGGAATCTACCTTTGGATAAGAGCTTTGGCCTTGACTACCCTTATACATACCATACCATCCAACTCAAATTGGCCCTTGTGAGCTTTCCAAGATCTTGATGGATATCTTATTACATATTCTTCCCTTTTATACACATTTGAGACATGGTTTCTTATCTGAGGTGCCTACAGGGGATCCCTATAAAATGTTTGACCTCTTCTGACTCTGACCTATCCATATAAACCCATACAAGTCCTAGAAACACTTGAAACACATCATTTTTCTACATTTTCTTAGGTTTGAGATATTTAAAGGCCATTGGATGCTAAGAGGAGGGAGATGAGGAATCAAATATGCTTTAAAATTAGATATTATGGATGGAGGGAAGTTGAAATGTCATTTTTTCACATGTGTGTGCCCTTTTTTGGTGAATGAAAGGTGTTTGAATCCTAAAAAGACCTCCTTTCACATATAAAACCACATTAAAATGATATTATGATGTAAATAATACCCTTTTAGAGATGTTTAACCCTTGATAATGATTCAATGATGTCTTAGGGATCATAATAATACTATTCACATGGTTTAGACACCCCTAGAAGATAAAATATGCATGATTTAAATGAAACATCAATTGAATAAAAACACCTTAACATCTACTAAATAATATTAAAGTATTTTAAGGATTTAATCAAGGGTTACCATCCTTCTTCATATTATCCATTAATCTCTTGAATTTTTCTCCATTTTATAGATTTTTGGTATGCTCAAATAGACATGACTGGTTATGGTTATGCATGGTTTTAGATCATAAGGACCATATCAAGACTTTTTATAGACCCCTAGAAATAATCAACACAAAATGAAATATTGAATCAATTTACAAAGGGTGATTACCACATCATCTCATAATATAAACTCATTACATGAACCTCTTAGCCATGGTCCCAAAGATAAATGACCCTCTCCTAGACTATCATAGAATTAAAAGGATGCATGAAGATGACTAATGACACTATAAAGTGTTTTGATAAAGGGTTGATTCTTTTGATCCCAAGGAGAGAAATATATCAACATCATTGGTGATTGTCATGGGTTGACTTGCCTACTAGTTGAGAGAACCTATAATCTCATACATAATAACCATGACTCAACTTAGAGACCTCTCTAACTAGGTTGATAGTCAGACCTACCACCTTAAAAACTTTAAGGACTATAATATCCTCACTACACACATAAAAAAGACATAAATAATGTCAACACCTAAGAAAGTAATAATAAAACAAAAAAGTCAACTAACAAATCACTTATGCCACAATACTTGGAAGACCCTTAAGGAAACAATATCAATATATTCATCTAAATAATTTTACTTAAGGAACACCCCATTCATAGTAATAGGGTGTTTCTCACCATTCAACCTTGATAAATGGAATGCATTATACTCCTTAAAGTTGCTGATAGTGTAAGGTCCACTCTATAGGCTATCAAACTTTGAGTGCTTACCTAGTTTAGCTTAGCATTCATCCCCCTTAAGCACAATATCACCTTCTTTGAAGGTCCTTGAATAAGTTATCTCATCAAATTAACTCTTAAATTGATCTTGATTGGACTACATGGCTTGCATAACATCATTACTTGTGTCTTTTATCTCTCTCACTTCATTCATCCTTACTTCCATGACATCATTATCCATTAGCTCAAGTTGATGTGTGAATTCCAAGGCTGCTAGATCAAGTGATATAAGTAACCTTGCCTCTTTAACATAGACAAGAAGGTATGGAGAATGACTAGTAGCTCTCTTGGGGGTGATCCTATGTACCAATAAGGTTGTCCTTAGTTTGTTATGCCACTCTCTCTGGTTGTCTTAAATATTTATTTTTATGATTCTAATCAAGTTCTTATTGGTAGAATGTGCAAGCCCATTTCCCTAAGCATATTAGTTTGAGTAAATTTTGAGGTAAATTCCATAATTAAGATCTTATTCACTAGACTATCATAAAACTATCACCACTAAAAGCTAGTGCATTATCTAATATAATGGTGGAGGGGACCTTGAATGTGGTCACTAGACTATCATAGAACTCTAAGACTAAGTTTTAATTTACCTCCTTAATGGATATTGTTTCTACCCACCTACTGAATTATTCTATAGTAGTAAATATCCACTTTTGTCTGACACTAGATGGAGGGTATATCATGCCTATAGATTTTGGGCCCTACTGCATGAAAGGTTGTTCCACTTGGATGGGTTTGAAAGGCAATGAAGCTAGTATTTATTTCATAATGAATATGGAACACTTTTTTCATCTCATAACCCAAATATTAGAGTCCTTGAAAAAACTTTTATAAAATTAGTCTACTCTCATGATCTTTATTATTGTAGTTCTAGTTTCAAAGTAGACTCTTATAGGTCCATCATGTAATGGATATAGAATACTATCAACCTAGTTAGTCTACACATATCTTAAGATCATGGTATCAATATCTTTCTTAAATGCAAATCCATCTATCAAGACATAAGGAATTGATTATAGACTATAATACCTTATTCTTATCCTATATATACCTATTCGACATTCTCTTATTTGAAGGAATCTTACCATGTCTTGAGTCCAATTGGAAGAAGGTGTAGGTAAAATTGATTAGTGATCACTATGATTTGGTAAAACCACCTATTTTTCCTCCTTAACATCTAATTCCATGTTCTCAAATAATCATATACCCCTTACTAATTGGTGGCCTTTATTTATGTGTCAGACTCCATGCATCTAGTAACCCAAACTATTATTTTTTCACTCAAATCCTAGTTAAGAAGGAAGACATTGATGTTAGGGTGGGCCACCATGACATATATCTTATTGTTAGACACCATGTGCTTTAATTTGTTAAGGTCTCTCATGAATTCAATCACATGCTTTTCTACATAGGTATACCTCTCTTCATATCCCTTTAATGCTTGACTAAATAAATCTATGGGTTATTCAAGGCCCTCACTATTTTATTTCATTATCATGGAAGAAATGGTGTCATTGGTGTCATTAGTTTGAGTAGGTTCTTGAGTAATGTCATGTTTAATTTCTTCAAAGCATCTCTCCCCTTCCCTAGTCCATGTGAAGTATTTATGTTTCTTGATAATATAAGTTAGGGGTCTTACCAACTCAGCAATCTTGGGAATGTACCGTTTAATGAATTAATTTTACCTAGAAATATCTTTAGTCCCTTATTGTGCTTGGGTAGTGATAGATAAATAAATGTAGTTATCCTCTCAGGTTTAATGGAAAAGTCTTATTTATACATAATGTGGCCTAAATGTCTACCTTCATGGACTTTAAAAATGCAGTTTTAGGATTCAAAGAGACCTCATACTACCTTAACCTATCAAATATCAGTGTTAGGTGTGTCAAGTGGTCTTTGGTATCCTTTTAAAATACTATGATGTCATCAAGTTATATGAGCACCATTTTATTGATGAGTCCTTGGAAGGCTACATGCATTGTCCTTTGGAAGGTAGACCTTATATTGGATAGCCCAAAGGGCATCTTATTTTAAGCATAAGTTCCCCAATTAGTTGTGAAAGTACACTTCTCTTGGTCCTCTTCCTTTAATAACACCTGATTATACCCTAAGTATCCATCAATCAAGGAAAAATGTTGTGATCTTATAACCTTTTGGAGAATCTAATCCATTGATGGAAAGGGGTAGTCATATCTACTTGACACCTTATTGAGATCCTTAAAGTCTCCACATAACCTTATCTCCCCATTATTTTTTCTTTGAGGAAAATTTTTAGCCATGCATGAAGAGTGATTGATGGGGAATATAATGTTAGACTCAATTAGTTTAGTTAGCTCTTTCTTCATAAGGAGATCAATCTTGGGGTTGATAGGTCTTTAATTTTGCCTCATAGGTTTATCACTTATCTCTAATTATATAGTATGTTGAGCTAAACTAGGGTCAAAACCCTTCAAATCACTATATTCCCAAGAAAATATGTCTAAAAACTCCTTACACAACTCTATGAAGGGTGTCCTTTATTCTCTAGTGTTTACTTTGCCTAGTTTGATTAGCCTATCCTTAAATATTATGACCTTATCATAGTCTTTTTCCTTGGTTGACATGTTTAATTTATCTCTCCTCAACTGATAATCTTCATTGAAAATGTTTTTAATATTTGTTAATGCTTTGGGAAGTTTTTTTGTCTTCAATTAAACAATCTAGTCACCATAATATTTTTGAAATCTACCTTGGTTCTTTGAGAAGAATTCTGAATATTTTTTTTAAGAAACATGTTATCTACCTATCACTGTCCTATTGGCTAACATAATAAATAGGTACTAAGGGTATGAAAACTACTTTGATTTGTGATTGGTTCTTCATGTTCTTGAATTCACTTTGGATGTCATATTGTGCCCCTATAGCTACCAGCCTATCTGCATGTTGATTGGCTCATCTTGAGATTTAACAGATTTCAAAGGCCTCAAAGTATTTTAAGAGGTCCCAAACCCTATTCTTATATTCCTTTAGGATCATATTTTTTACTAAATTTTTCCTTCTCACCTGATGGACCACCAATTCACTATCTCCTAAAGCTTCAAGCATCTTAATACATCTTATCCTTTGCCATTATATCCCATGAATGAGGGCCTCATATAATATTGTATTACATGTGTAGCTAAATTATAATCTTATGGAAAAAACATACCTTTTATTAGATTTAGATATAAACATGACACTTTATCCACTTTTATTCTTGCACATAGAGCCATCAATAATAATTTACATACTCCATCATTGTCTTGACATGGATTGGTAAGGTCTAGTATGATTTACTATTATTTGTGCATATAGTATATCCCCAAACCTACTTCTTCAATACTATTATATGGATCATAACCATGTTTATCTTTCCCCCACTAATCAATAAGTAGATTTGATATGCCTTCAAGTCATTTGACTAGCTCTTTTTATTTAAGGTGTTTATCTTCATCATATTATAGTTGACATTGGATATATTAGGTATGTAAGGCTCTCAATCAAACCTATAAATAGCCTCAAACCTAATGCTGACTTTGGTCCCATACCTAGTTCTAAACAACATATAAGATCAATCATAAGATAGGTAGCCTCATATCTTAGCAGTGAAATCCATAGACAAACACAACATAAAATAAAGGGGAAGATGAACCACTATGACATCTTGAGATATGGTACAATTGGGGAAATCAACTAGGATAATTTATAGTTATTTAAGCATGATAATAGTCTTAGTAGGAGAAATATCTAGTTGCAAGACTCCCTTAGAGTTAGGCTCATACTTTAACCCCAATTTATCTCTTATTGATTTTGTCATGACATATGTACTAGCCACACTATATTTCATATAATTATGTACTAATGAGTATCGTATTATGTTATAAATATATAAAGGATGGGGTTTATTTACCTTCACTAGTTGGGGATAATTAAGCTAACTAATGTTGGTTAGGACTGCACTTTCTTTTTTTTCTTGCTTGCTCAAGATGTGAAGTTTGGACAAATATTCTTGGAGGAGATGTTTTTTTCTTATAATAAGAAATGTGTCCCAAATTGGTATGGTAACATGATCCTTCTTCATCTAGTCTACAATGTTGATTTGATGGATAGAAGCCTTTTATTGTTGGAAATATTGTCATTGATGTCAAAGGTCTAGCATTATTGGTGATAAAGGCCCCATTGCATTTAATGATGTTTGTAATTATTATATCTTGGCTAATGTGATTTAATATTTATTTAATATTAATGAATATATTTTTGGTTGCATATGAGACAAAAGAAGGGCCCATGGAGAATTAAAAGAGCCATGGGATAAAGACAAAATAAGGATGGGACACAATTTTCCATGAAGAGTCATCTTGGGGAATTCCAAGAGTCACTAAGTGAAGACAAAAGAGGAAGGGCACAATTTCTCATGAAGGGACACTTTAAGGAATATGAAAAGTCACCAAGATGAGGACAAAAGAGGGAAGGACATTTTTGATCATGAAGGGTCACCACATGAATTTTCAAAGGCTTGAATATGAAGGTTCATACAAGTTTGGCACCATTTTCCATGAGGATTGAAGGGTCACAAAGAGGGTAGGCCAAAGGTCATTTGGAAAGCTATAAATAAAGGCTTGAGAAGCCATTTGTAATATGAATGAGAGATAGAGATTGATTTTATATTGTAATATCTAACTTAGAAGAGCAATTGTGAGAGATGAATATGATTTGTATTTGTTATATCTAGCTTAGAAGAGCAAAGGTGAGAGAGAGGAAAGAGATGTTGTATTAATCTATCATTTTTTGAGATAGCAACATTGAGAGATAAGTGTGTGGTATACACAAAGGGGTTGGTGCTCCTATGGGTTGGTGCTCATGAATTATTATTGGGTTAGTGCTCAGCAAAGGGGTTGGTGCTCCTATGGATTGGTTCTCACAAATTGTTGTTGGGTTGGTGCTCAGCAAAGGGGTTGGTGATCCTGTGGGTTGGTGCTCATGAATAGTAGCTGGGTTGGTGCTCAGTAAAGGGGTGTGGTGTTCCTATGGGTTGGTGCTCAGTAGAGGGGTTAGTGCTCGTACAAGCTTGGCTTGTAAATATTGTTTGGGTTGGTGCTCATTCATATACTTGAGATTGTTCTCCATGGTTTTTTCCACGTTGGGTCTCCACGTTATATCTGGTGTCTCTATCTTGTGTGGTGTTTATTGTTTGAGTTTTATTGCATATATTGAATGTTTGATTAAGTGAAATTTGGTTAAAGAAAAGATTTATAAGATATATGATATACTGATACAACCCCCCTCTTAGTATATCCCATGCTTAATAATTGGTATTAGAGTAGGTTCCTTTTTGAAAAGTTTTACAGCTTGAAGGTAAATCGGGAAAGCATGATGGTTGGATCACAGGAAGGATTTTATACAAATAAGGAAACTTTGTTTGATGGGATGAATTATTATTTTTAGAGCATGAGAATGAAGTTTTATTTGATGGCCCTTGAATTCGACATATGGAAAACAGTGGTGGAGGAATATGAAGAGCCACAGACATTTTCAATTACTCCAGTAGAAAAGAAAACAAGTGAATGTAATGCTAAAGATTTAAATGCTATTTTATGTGGTTTATGTGAATCTGAATTTGTTAAAGTTATGCAATGTAAATCTGCTCATGAAACTTGGGTAAAAATTGAGAATATTTACAAAGGTGATGGAAAGGTTTAGCAAGCTAAGCTGCAGAATTTTAGAAGGTAGTTTGAAAGCTTGAAGATGGAAGAAGAAGAAGATATAGAAAATTATCTTTTACGAGTTGATCAGATCATACATCAGATGCAAGGTCTTATAGAAACATTGGATGAGTCAACGGTGGTGAAAAAGGCTTTGAGATCTCTACCAATGAGATATGATGCAAAGGTTTCAGAAATTGAGGAGATGAAGAATTTAACCAAGCTAAAGATGGATGAGCTTCATGGTATTCTCATGTTATATGAGATGCAAACAGAACAAGATAAACCCTCAAAGAGATAAGTGGATTTCAAGACATCAAAGAAGGAGAAAGCTAAGATTCAAGAATCAAGTGATAGTTCCAGTGATGATGCAGATGACAATGGAGCACTTTTCATTCACAAGCCAAAAAGAGGAATAGGTAAATATCAAGGAAAAATACCTTTTAAATGTTTTAGTTGTTGAAAGATTAGACATTTTTTAGCTAGATGCCTAGATAAGGTTAATGATGAAGAAGAAGAAAAGCCTACATACAAGAAGAATTTCAAAGGCAAATCTAAGAAGGGATTCGAGAAGAAGAGCCTATATTCTAAGGATCCTAGCTCAGGCAAAGATAGTGGAGTCAGTGATTCATAAGAAGAAGAGATTTTATTCATGGCCATACATGAAGATGATCAAGAAGAAGAAGAGGAGGAAGATGAAGTGAATATGGAAGGAGAGCTCATTTGTGCCTTAGAAGAGTTATAAGCTGTTCAGAAGAAGAATCAAAGATTAAAGCGCCAAATCGAGAAAAATGAACAAGAGTCAAAGGAAATAATTGAATATCTACAAGAACACTTTGAAGAAGCCAAGAAGAATGAAGAAGACCTCACATCACAATTGGAAATAACAAGAAAATAATGTCAAAGGTATGTTATTGAAATTGCCTCTTTAAAAGAAGATATTAAGAAAGTAGTCGATGATAAAGTAGCTAGTGACTCAAAATTTGAGGATAGCACTAACATGTTGAATAAGATATTGGAAAGTCAAAAATAAAATTTAGATAAGATAGGGATTGGATTTGAAAAGAAAAAGAGCTATGTTGAAGCTCTTACAAAAGAGGAAACAAAAAGGGGAGAAGTGAAGAATACAGAGGACATTTCAAATAGAGAAGGCTCGAGAGAACAAAGCTACAAAAGACAATTAGGTCAGAGATATACAGATAGGTCTTATTTTTATGGATATTATTTTTATTGTAATAGATATGGTCACAAGAAATTAGAATGTTGAAAAAGAGCTAACAATTTTAGAAATAAGGAGAAGGAAAGTCAAGTAGATTCAAGCAAAAGCCACAACTATTTTACTCTTCTATCATGATTTGATGAAGAGACCATAATATGCTACAAGTGCAACAACTTTGGATACATAGCTTGATATTGTAGAAGCATTTTAAAGTTAGTTAAGAAGTATTAGAGTTTCAAAGATCCATTCATCAAGAAGAAGGCTCAGACATGTTCATGGCAGAAGAAACAACCTGAAGATTCTATGATGGTTCAGACAGCTCTGCATGTAAGAGGTAAACATCAGCCATGGTTAATTGATAGAGGATGTTTGAGGCATATGATGGTGATAAAAGTAAGTTCACAACTCTAAAGAAGATCAATGGTGGTAAAGTGAGATTCAGATATAAAACCACTACCAAGATAGCCATAAAAGGTACTTTAAGTTTGGATTATGGTAGAACTAAGTCTAATAATGTTTTATATGTAAAAGGTCTTAAGCATAATCTGTTGAGTGTTAGTCAAATATGTGATCAAGGATACACATTAAGGTTTCATACTAAAGGTTGTGAGATTAGAAGAAAAGATTCAAATGAGTTGATTTTAGATGCTCAAAGGATAGGGAACAATGTATATGTATTGTCAGATATCTTCTCAAAGGCACGATCAAAGGACACATTCAAAGATCTGTAAGAAGAGTTGGGAGTAATTTATATTACTTCTTGCCATTGATGTTCATCATCAATTTAGGGGAGCTAAGTGTTAGCTCTAGGTAGGCCTTTTTCCATTGATGTCAAAGGGGGAGAATAATAAGTACAGGTACCAGTGTAAAAAATAGGTACAGGGAATAGGTATAGGTTGCTACAGTAAGGGGGAGTTAATGTATGTTTTTAGATGATAGTATGTGCAGGTGACAAGATGTGGTAGTTTCAAGATTGAGGTTGCCATCAATGACAAAGGGGGAGATTGTTAGAAATATTGTCATTGATGTCAAAGGTCTAGCATTATTGGTGATAAAGGCCCCATTACATTTAATGATGTTTGTAATTGTTATATCTTAGCTAATGTGAGTTAATATTTATTTAATATTCGTGAATATATTTTTGGTTTCATATGAGATAAAAGAAGGGCCCATGGAGAAGTCAAAGAGCCACAGGATAAAGTTAAAAGAAAGATGGGATGCATTTTCCCATGAAGAGTCATCTTGGGGAATTCCAAGAGTCACCAAGTGAAGACAAAAGAGGAAGGGTATAATTTCTCATGAAAGGACACTTTAAGGAATACGAAAAGTCACCAAGATGAGGACAAAAGAGGGAATGACATTTTTGATCATGAAGGGTCACCACATGACTTTTCAAAGGCTTGAATATGAAGGATCATACAAATTTGGTGCCATTTTTCATGAGGATTGAAGGGTCACAAAGGGGGAAGGGAAAATTTCATTTGAAAAGCTATAAATAAAGGCTTGAGAAGCCATTTGTAATATGAATAAGAGATAGAGGTTGATTTTATATTGTAATATCTAACTTAGAAGAGAAATTGTGAGAAATGAATATGATTTGTATTTTTTATATCTAGCTTAGAAGAGAAAAGGTGAGAGAGAGGAAAGAGATGTTGTATTAATCTATCATTTGTTGAGATAACATCATTGAGAGATAGGTGTGTGGTATACATAAAGGGATTGGTGCTCCTATGGGTTGGTGCTCATGAATTATTACTGGGTTGGTGCTTAGTAAAGGGGTTGGTGCTCCTATGGGTTGGTGCTCATGAATTGTTTCTGGTTTGGTGCTCAGCAAAGGGGTTGGTGCTTTTGTGGGTTGGTGCTCATGAATAGTAACTGAGTTGGTGCTTAGAAAAGGGGTGTGGTGCTCCTGTGGGTTGGTGCTCAAAAATAGTTATTGGGTTGGTGCTCAACAAAGGGGTTGGTACTCTTGCAAGCCTGGCTTGTGAATATTTTTTGGGTTGGTGCTCATTCATATACTTGAGATTGTTCTCTGTGGTTTTTCCAACATTGGGTTTCCATGTTATATCAGGTGTCTCTCTCTATCTTGTGTGGTGTTTATTGTTTGATTTTTATTGCATATCTTGAATGTTTGATTAAGTGAAATTTGGTTAAGGAAAATATTTATAAGATATATGATATACTGATTCACCCCCCCCCTTTCAATTTATCTCATGCTTAACATTGATTATAACTTAAGAGAAGCAATACTACTTGAAGCTTGAGTAAATATAGGTATGAATGGACCCTTGTTATTTTTCCCCTTTTCATTATAAATCTTTTGGATTAGTGGAGTTTTAGGGGATGTATATTTATCATTATTGTTGATGGTTAAAATTGCACTTGTTTCTAACACCAACAATGGGAAGTTTTAGGATGTGGGACTTGAAACTCAAAACAACCTCCAAATTTTTAAGAATCTAGTCTTTTCTTTATATCAAGCATATACTGGGAAAAGGGATAGGAATTTTAACAAAAACACAAATGCAAAGAAATAAAATCTAACTATGGCGATGTAACTGAATGTAATTTGACCCTTAATCTGAGCACAGTGAAATTATATGTAAGATTCAATTACATTTAAGAGAAAACAAGGCATGATCAATGTAAAAGATGAAAATGATAGAAACAGAGGTTCACAGCTTAGACTACTTTTGTAGTGATACAAAAAATATCAACAAAGGCACAGGATTCAATCTTCTTATTAATTCTCCAATCACATAAGAGGCATAAAAACATGCACAGTTACATAAACTTTCCAACTCAAGAAAATAGAACAAAGGCAAATGATATTCTTAATCACAGCGCTAGAAAGTCTAAAACTCTTGACAACATAGCTTAGACTACTTTTGCAATGACAGAAAAAATCAATAAAGGCATAGGATTCAATCTTCTCATTAATTCTCTAGTCACATAAGAGGCACAGAAACATGCATAGTTACATAAAATTTCCAACTTAAGAAAATAGAACAAAGGAAAATGATATTCCTAATCATAGCTCTAGAAAGTCTAAAACTCTTGACAATGATTCTCTGAGAAAATTCTCTCTGGATTCTGATGATTCCTCCCTTTTGGTGATCTATGCACCCTTATTTATATCCTTGGATTCACTCTAGATTGTCTGCATGTTCCCAATCTAATGGCCCAACTGAAAACTAACTAAACTAGAAGTGTCTAACAGAAGATATTTCTTAGATTTAGAAATGCTCTATCTTCTAGTAGTTCATTGGATAAAATAGATCGTATGACGCTCCCTTCTATTAAATAGAAGAGGACACTTGGCCAATTCCTTAAAAACCTTCTTATTACTTAGGAGATACTAGAGAATGACACTTGGCATGTTCCATAGCCTTACCAAAGACACACGACACTCTCCGCTTTACCTATACTCTTATTATATCTTTACTCAGGAATGTTCCACCTTTGACACCTATCACAATCCACTTCTTTGAAACTTTAACAACTTAATAGAAAATAAGACCCATAGCATTTCTTGCATAAGCAAATTTAAAAGGAGCATAGGGATAGGTGGTAATTTCCACTTGCCTCAACAAAGGACATGTGGCAATCTCTGCTTTACTTAACTAGGGATATGTGGCAATCTCTGCTACTTTTAGCCACCTTTTGAGAAACCTATGAAAGGTGACACATGATGGTCTCTACATCACTCAGTTTATATTATAGAAACAATCAGGCCTCATTTCATATTTACATGGATAGTGACACTTGGTAGCTTCTACTTGCTTTAGAAACAAAACCTGAGACCCACCATAGTCTTTGCTATATCGATGAAAAAAAATGAAGATAATTCAGATCTCGACACATGGTGGCTTCCACTCTCTTTAGCTAGGATACGTGGCATCTTTCATCACTTTTAAAAAAGAAAATTGAAACCTTCCATGATTACCACTTGGTGCTTTCCGCCTGATCCTAATACTTAGCTTGTTGAAACCTTCCATTGAAAAGATATTTGAAATGCGGATGCTGATATGAAACGTAGATGTTGACACTTGTCATGTTCTACTGAGTTGATATGAGATATGTGGCACATCCTAACCAACTTATAAAAATTATGAAAGGTGCCTTGGCTAGTGACACTTGGTAGCTTCTGCATGACTTTGAAACTTAGATAAAAAATGAATCAAAAGGAAATTAGAGCCCACGCTCTGTTTAAGAAACATTTCCATCTTAAACCAAACTATGCAAGAATAATTTTTTTTGCAATGCACAACTGAAAATCAGAATGAACCAAAGAGTATTTTTTACTCTAAAGTTATTGGTGACCCCAAGGACTTTTGAGCTTGCTCAAAAATAAACCACAACTCTCACTAGATCAAAATTTCAAAATTACAACTCCAGTAATGTTGTTTAGTAGGCAGACCACTCATCGTCAGATAACCCCTGTTTATTCTACAATTCATTAAAGGCTAAATTAATGTTAATAATATCCTTGTGCAAAAATTTCTACAAAATTTGAACCATAGCCTTCAATTTGAATTTGAGTTGGGAAATAGGAATCAAAATAGCTTCTACTTTAGGGACTGATGAATCATCCCTTAAATCCTGAAAAACTATCTGATCATTCTATTTGGCCAACAACAAAGGTTCAATTTTGTCAACCATTAACACTATGTTGTCATTAGGAAATGGAGAAGGAAGACCTAATTGCACTAGATCTTCAATGTGTTATTTCAGTTTACTAATTCCTTCTTTCATGACATCTAAGAGCTCTCTACAACTGATGGCTATGGAATTACAATTGAGAACCTCATTCACTTGCTTAACAGTGACCATTCTATTCTTAATTCCTACCACTAACAACATTCTATCCATTGCATCATAAAGCTATTGCAGAAATGTTTCAAAGTCTAATACTCTCCTAGAAACTGTAGCTAGAGTGTTTGCAACTAAATTTTCCACCTTTTCACACAATTTTTGTGCATTTAGCAGGAAGGTGAGAGAAGGCCTGAGTTGAATAATCTCTAAAGAGATTCTCTTCCACATGGATTCATATAGTTACTTCACAAGACTTAACACTCTAACATTCTTTGGCCTATTGGCCAACTCTAGTGTCAATTGTTCTGCTCTTTATTGCTCTGCTTGAAATTGGGCTTGTATAGCCATAGTTTATTCTATTCACTTAGCAACTTTTGTTGCAATTGGGTAACCTATATCAAGTGTTCCTCACATTTTTCTTGCAATGCTACTTTTTCCCACCTTAGGGTCATCACTGTAACCTTTACCTACATTAGCCCTACTTTTAAGGAATCGTTTTGGGCTTGGACTGCCTGGTGAGTCTGAAGAGAAATAGTATCTTGCAACTGTTTATTCAGATTCTCTATCTCATTATCTCTTCTATTGATTTCTATGGTCAAACTATTATATTTTGCCTTTTCCTTGGCTAAATTGGCCTCCATCTTCTGTAGCATCCTTGATGTCTTCAAGTAGTCTTCAACAACTACAAAAGTGGATTCAGTTAGTAGCTCAATTTTGTCTTGTGGCCTGAATAGGGACATGTCTATGGCCACTGCATTCATTATGTAGTCTTCTGGTTGCATCTGCTCACTTGGCTTGATTACATTTGGTGAAAAATGAGTCACCGTCAATTTCTACTGAATGGGGTCAAATTGTGACTATAGATGGGGTGTAGCCAAGGCTTTATTTTCCTTGATCTTCTTTTTCTCTCTTTGGGCTTCCCTTGCCTTCTTAGCAGCATTTGCTTGGGTCTGGAAGGTAGAAGGAGAGGCAGTGTGCCCACCCACAAAAAGATGTCCCTATGGCAAACCATATTGAATAGCCAATTGTTGGCTATGGGCAATCTGAGGGGGGAGTTTCTTGGGAATAGAGGGGGGGAAATGAGGTAATGTTAAAGCTTGAGGTGGCATAGATGGGGCGAAGTGAGAAATGGGAATGGTAGAGGTGGCAAGGGATGTCATCTGGCTAGATGGAATCATCTTACCAATAGGAGAAGAAAGAGATTGAGAAGGAGAAGGAGGAATAATACTCACCTGAGGATCAATTACATTAATCTATAATTGGCATTATGGGGGGTCTACCTCCTCTTCTGAATCAAACTAAAATTGCACCCTCTTTTGCTTCTTGGGTGTCTCTTCTTCTAGCTGTGTTTCTTTTCCTTCCACATCTACTACTGTCGTTAGTGATGCTTTTGGAGAACTAGGAATGTCAATAGCTAATGCCTATGGGGAATATTTTGGTGGTGAAGGCACCACACTCTTTTGCTTTTCCATAATGTTGAGAGATTGAGGCCAAATTGATACAATTACTACAACTGCAGTTTTCCCTAAGGCCTATGATTCTTGGCTTGGCCATGCTCTGGCTTCCATCTCTACACCTTGTGTTAGCAAATTGCTTGTCTCAGGGCTAGATATAGGGGAGAGATGGCACTCATCCCACAGTTATTCACATCTCTCATCTGAGTCGACGCTCCCAAAAGAATGAGTTGTGTAACAAATTTCTTGCCTATATTTCCAATAGGCTTCTAGTTTCTCAACATCCCAATCTTTATTCTTTATTACCCTTCTTAAGCCAGAATTCATTCTAACTTTAGGGTCAAAATCCCTCTGCTTAACATAGAATGTTTCCCAGGGTCTATTTTTTCGAAGGGGCAAATCTGTTAATTCAACATAGAATTTAGGACTATCTTCCTAGGATTTTTCCTATTTTCTCAAAAAGGGTGGCCTTCATGTGCAATTCTAGTTTCAACCCTATTAGTCCTTATCCAAAAATCTATGAAACCATTTGGGTCATATACACATTTGTCTTTGACTAGTAGGAAACCCAGGAAGGCCAGCTTTTTAAGCAGCACAATCTCAGTGTCTCTATTTTCCAAAACCATCCTAGTTGTCATCCATGGGAGGTCATACATTTTTCTCTCCCCCTTCCCAGAGCCATATTCATTATTATAGATACATGCCTGGTGACCTCTAAGAATGCTAACCTAAGAGTCAAAATCTTAGGTAACAACATTAGTTCCCCACAAAAATCATGGACTCTTATAATTGTATGGTGAGATCCAAAATAGAAATCATAAGGAATTGGGCAACTAGCCAAAAGGTTTGAAAAACTTGGGAATAGTCTATTCATAACTGGTTAGGGGCTGAGGTGACAAAAATTAGGGGTAATAAATAGTTCCCAAAATTCATATGGGTCACTAGTTTTTAACAAAATATGTGTCCATGTAGACACAGGAATGGTCCTTTGTAAATTGAAACTTGGGTCATACATATCAAGATGCATATGTTGGGAAAAGATGTTAGAGTTCTGATACATCATGAGGTGAAACAAATAAGAAGATTACCTAAAAACTCCTTTTGATTTGAAATGAGCCAGTTGTTCCACCATTGAGTACGTAATTTGTTTAGAAAAGTCAAGCTAATACTCCTAAGTCTTATTGATGGTCTTTATCCTGAAGAGGATAGCCATTTGTTCTCCATAAACTACCATATCATCTTTCATGCCATAGATGAAAGCCATCATAGACAATGCATCTTGGCTAGCTTGTGCGAACTGGGCTCTTGCTGCAGGGAGTGTAGGCACAGTAATGTCATCATCACCCATTTGTAATTCAGATCTTAAGAACCTCAACTGAGTATTGATGTTTTCCCACATTATTTGTGTTTTAGAAATAGTGGGAAACATAGCTATCTTATCATTATACAGGGATAACATGTCCCTGATAGCCTGTGGTGTGATTTTCACCGTGAATGGACCCTGTTGAAGGGTGCTTGAGGGTGCATGGAATAAGTCTGCACATAATTCGACCAAGTCATGGCATGGATTTATAGCTAAGACAATTAATTGTGCTAGTTTTGAAGTCCATATCCTCATGGAAAATTTCTCATATTTCTCTACTTTGGCCCTCTGTAGACACCTTTGATGTGCCCCTTCTCTAAGAGTTTTGCTACTAGCTCTTTAAAGAATTGGGTCCATGACTCCATCTACATAATCTTTTATCTTTACTGGGTCACTTGCTTGACCAACTTTAGGGATTCTAGTTCGTGGATAGGTCTTCAATTGGTTATGTGAGAGCTAAAGCATATGACTTTCTTGCAAGAAACTTGTCAAGGGATTTATACATCCCAGCTCCTTGTTGTGAATACTGTGCTCCCTCCATCTCTATATCTATTATGTGATAATTGGTATGAACTTTTGAAAAATAGAAACACTTTCACTAAAACAAGTTTACTAGGCACTGAAAATGCAAGTAGCAAGATATTTTCTCATAGATGCAGGAATGTTTGAGAAACTGTAAGCTTTAACTCTTGCTAAGAGGTATATATTGACCTATCAAGTCTCAAAATGGCATTGAACTCAAATAACTATTAGCAAATCTTACTAAATCTTTATGGGATAGTAAGATAGACATGTTATGCAAGTGGCAGCATAAGGTACCTTGAGGATTTCTAAAGATTTGGAAGATATTCAATGTATTGAGAAATTTTGAAGATTTTGAAAAACTCTCTGAGCTGCCAACTATGTGTTCAAAGAACACTTATTTAAAATAAAAGTGGGAAAACAAAAATGGGAAAACAAAAAAGATACGAAAAGGGGAAACTATCTAACTATAATGCATTAACCAAGTATCTTTATCTCCCTCCTAGATCAAAAGAAGAATTTCTAAAGTCTCCTTCATGACAAGCCGGCTTATATTGTCGGACAAGTGGTTGAATTGGATATAGCTCTGGTGACTTGCTCTCTGTGTATGCCACATTGATTTTATTTCATTCAAGTGAGTCTAAGTCAAACATTCTTCCAACATATATAAACCCTTCTTGTCCTTGGAAGGTTTTTGAATGCTATTTCTTGATACTGGCATGTCTTATCAAGAAATTAATGACTATTTACTCATCAATAGAAGCCCTTTGATATATATCATTTATTGACTTATCTCCTTTTGCCTCAAACTCAGGTTCTATTGCATGATCATCCTCTTTAATGAATTCAAAATTACCAACCTCTTGAAAGGATAATTATGAAAGTTTGCAATAATTTTGCATATGTAATTGAGTCTTAATGTTGTCTTGTTCATCTACAACTAGCTCACAGCTTCCTTGAAAAATAGTATAACCTCACCCAATGATTTCAAACAAATCATTCAAATAATGATCAAGGAAATGTCCATGCTCCTCCACATCATCTTGCAAAGTAAGAAGAAAGTCAGAAATGATCTCTTCTTCATCAAAGATTAAGGCATATGATTGTGACTCATCACTCAGAATATTGAAATCATGTTGAGAGACCCGAGGATTGATAGAAGAGGTATCATTTGACTTTTCTTCCCTTAAAACATTTGGTATTTTATGATCTTCCTCAAATATGATGTAAGTACCTAGACCCATGGAGTCATAATTTCCATATGGGTCACTTTACATCATAGCTAATAAATGATCATTTTCCTCTTCTTGATCATGTTCAGTCCATTCAACTAACTCCACAACAAAAACCCTTTCTTCTTTATTCATCATAGCATGAGTTGCCTCTAACTTTGCAATTGGTTCATTGGTGATGTGATGCTTATATAATGGTTCAGATAATATCTTCATCTTTGAACCATATTTGGTTCTTAGGATGAGGTGAGACCAATCAAGGGACATATATCCTCCTATCTTGGCTATAAAGTCTCTTGATAAACATAAGCCAAAAATAGGAGGTATATCTATGACTACTACATCTTGATTTACAATTATATTGGGACATGTATATAATTATAATGGGAGTTGTTTAATTCTCCCTATTGTTTGTACTGCTTTTCCATCTAGCTACATGACTCCTTTAGTGAGTGGTTCATACTTAATTTTTAAAGCATCAGCTATCTACTTAGGCATTACTATAGTACTAATCCCTGAATCAATCATTACATTATGCAATAGTTTTTTTCCCACTATCAAATTTAAATAAAAGGGATCTGGTTTGGATTTGCTTACCTTTGGTGCATTATTCACTAGGGCTATTGTCTATAGATGAACTGTGTCTTTGAGATTTTCTTTTTTAGCAAGTCCTTTGATAATAGTACATTTGGGCACTACTTGGCCTTGTATAGCTTCTTGTAGTAGTGTCTTCTATTCGGGAATAGCCAATATATCCCATATTGATACTTGTGCTGGAGTCTTCTTCAATTGATCCACCACATTTATTGGTCCCAGAGTCTAAGTTCTTTGAAAATAAGGATATCTTGTTTTTTCTTGAATTTGTGCAGGAATCACTTGATTCTGCACTGGCTGAGGCACTTCTTGTCTGACAACTATGTTTTTTTGTCCTTGAAATGGAGGATTCTCCATGACTTAACTATTTACAACTTCAGGCTATTCCACCATCCTTCTCTTTGATCTAGTATAATAATCATATTGCACCAGTAGTTTCTTGGAAGTGGAAGCTTCATTCAAGAAAATTGATTCTTCATCTTCAACCCATGAGAACAAAGCATGTTCTAGGGCTATTTCTTCCTCTTTTTGTAAAGACATCCCTTGCATCTGATTCATTAAGACTGCATTTTACATACCAGAAGACTGGTAGGCTTGATTGTCACTAGAACTTGCAATCTGTCCATCCATTCTTCTTTGCTCTGCCACCTTTTTTTGTAGATTACCCATGGGACAATCTCTAGGTGTATGAGAATTATTTCAAGGGAAACACTAGGCATTAGTGTTATCCACATAATTATTTTTCCCTAGAACAATCTCCCTATTCGAATTGGGGGGAACAGTTTGTGAGGGTGAAGGGACTGTAACTAAATGATTTGTTGGATGAGGGTTATTTTGACTTTGAGGACCCTGGTATTGGTTTAGCTATGATGAGAATCTATTTCCTTGATAGCCTTGATATGGAGGCCTAGGGAAAGGATTCAGCTATCTCTTTATATTAATCAGCTCATTAGAAAATGTCCTTGAGATATTCTTGATATCATCCAGCTCAGATGACTAGGCAAGGATAATTTTTTTAGCAGGTGGTTGAGGATATGTGTACATAGACATAGGTGGGGTTGTGGATTTAGGGGCTTCTTGAGGTAATGACAAGGAAATCTCTAGAAAGATGGGCATGGGAGGCCTTAGAGACAACTTTCCAGCATCTATCAAACTATTTTTAGCTCTGACTGCATAGTCATAAGCCTCTAGCAGAGTCTGACCTCCAAGTGACTGAATCATAATAGATATGTCTAAATTTAAAGCCTTAAGATAAAACACTATGGACATACCTGGTAATGGTCTATATGTAGCAGGGATTCTTTCCCAAGTCTTTTGATTTTTGGAATTGAAGTCAGTCATTACTTCTTGTGGTGCCCTTTGGATGGTAATCAATTGTTGTAATAAAGAAGACTTATCACCCTTCTCTTCAAATATTTCAAAGAAAAGATATCTAAGCTGATCCCATGTAGATATGGTATTTGGGGTCAAAGACTGATACCATTCTAGAGATTTCCCTCTAAAAGAAGCTACTAATAGTCTTATGGCCACATTTTGTTGTGTGACAACATTTATAGCACAGACATCTGCTACATCCTACATATGTTCTTCAGGTGTTTTAAAATCTTGCCCACTGAATTTGGGTAGAGCTTTCAAGGCATTCACTGGGATAGGGTCCCAAGTGGTTGGTGGTATTGGGAGAATCAAAGGACTACCAGTGTTCCAACTTGTATAATTTATTAGGGCTATAGGGGCTCCCATATTTACTCTTGGTATTGGTATAAACTGCTTGACTCTTCTTCTAGGACTAGTTACCAAAGGTGGCAAAAGAATACCTAGATTTATAGAAGATTGTGATATGGTTAATGGTCCACAACTCTGACTCCTTAGAGCTTTCTGGTTCATACGATCTTGAAAGAAACTTCAATATTTATCCCACCGGGCATGCCAAAAACTATTAATGGTTAAAATTGCACTTGTTTCTAACACCAACAATGGGAAGTTTGAGGATGTGGGACTTGCAACTTGAAACAACCTCCAAATTTTTAAGAAGCTGGTCTCTTCTTTATATCGAGCGTATACTATGAAAAGGGATAGGAATTTTAACAGAAACACAAATGCAAAGAAATAAAATATAACTATGGTGATGTGCCTGAATGTAATTCGATCCTTAATTTGAGCACAGTGAAACTATATGTAAGATTTAATTACATTTAAGAGCAAACAAGGCATGATCAATGTAAAAGATGAAAATAATAGAAATAGAGGCTCACATCTTAGATTGCTTTTGTAGTGATACAAAAAATATCAACAAAGGCACATAATTTAATCCTCTTATTAACTCTCCAATCACATAAGAGGCATAAAAACATGCATAGTTACATAAACTTTCCAACTCAATAAAATAGAACAAAGGCAAATGATATTCCTAATCACAGCTCTAGAAAGTCTAAAACTCTTGACAACACAGCTTAGACTACTTTTGCAATGACATAGAAAATATCAACAAAGGCACAAGATTCAATCTTCTCATTAATTCTCCAGTCACATAAGAGGCACATAAACATGCATAATTACATAAACTTTCCAACTTAAGAAAATAGAACAAAGGCAAATGATATTCCTACTCACAACTCTAGAAAGTCTAAAACTCTTGACAATAATTCTCTCAAAAAATTCTCTCTAGATTCTGATGATTCCTCCCTTTTAGTGATCTTAACACCCCTATTTATAGTGTTGGATTCACTCCAAATTATCTATGTGTTCCCAATCTAATGGCCTAACTAAAAACTAACCGAAATGGAAGTGTCTAACAAAAGATATTTCTTATATTTTGAAATGTTCTATCTTCCAATAGTTCATTGGATGAAACAGATCGCAGGACGCTCCCTTTTATTAAACAAAAGAGGACACTTGGCCAATTCCTTCAAAACCTTTTTATTACTTAGGATACACTAGAGAATGACACTTGGCCAATTCCTTTAAAACCTTTTTATTACTTAGGATACACTAGAGAATGACACTTGGCATGTTCCACAGCCTTACGGAAGACACACAACACTCTCCTCTTTACCTATACTCTTACTATATCTTTACTTAGGAATGTTCTACCTTTGACACCTATCGGAATCCGCTTCTTCAAAACTTTAACAACTTAACAGAAAATAAGACCCACAACATTTCTTACCTGAGCAACTTTAAAAGGAGCATAGGGACAAGTGGCAATTTCTACTTGCCTCAACAAAGGACACGTGGTGATCTTTGCTTTACTTAACTAGGGATATATGGCAATCTCTGCTACTTTTAGCCACCTTTTGAGAAAACCTGTGGAAGGTGAGATGTGCTAGTCTCCACATTGCTCAGTTTATATTATAGAAACAATCAAGCCTCATTTCATATATACATGGATAGTGACACTTGGTGGCTTCTTCTTGCTTCAAAAACAAAACTTGAGACCCACCACAGTCTTTTCTATATCAGTGAAACAAAATGAAGATAATTCAAATCTCAACACGTGGTGGCTTCCACTCTCTTTAGTTGGGATACGTGGCATCTTTCATCACTTTTATAATATCAAATTGAAACCTTCCATGATTTCCACTTGGCACTTTTTGCCTAATCCTGATACTTAGATTATTGAAACCTTCTGCTAAAAAGAGATATGAAATGCGGATGTAGATATGAAACGTGGATGCTGACACTTGTCACATTTCACTGAGTTACTATGAGATATGTGGCATGTCCCAACCAACTTATAAAAATTATGAAAGGTGCCTTGGCTAATGACACTTGGCAGCTTTCGCATGAATTTGACACTTAGACAAAAAATGAATCAAAAGGAAATTAGAGCCCGTACTCTGTTTAAAAAACTTCACTGTCTTGAACCAAAGTATGTTGGAACAAAAATTTTGCAGTGCGCAACTAAAAATTAGATTGAATTGTAGAGTATTTTTTACTCTACAATTATTATCCTAAGGTGGTTGAGAATATGATGGAACTTCTCTCCCAATGTCTAAGGCACCACTCACTGACCTTATTTTAGCCCTTGTATTGGTTGTAAGAGGATTGTACACCTTGGTTTCACCACTAATTTTATTAAATACATGTTATTCAAAATAGTTATCTCCTTCTTGAAATTTGACAAAGGTATCCTATAATTATACCTGACCCCCACTCACTCCTTGTTGATTTGGTATTTTATATTAAGTTATGAAAAGAGTCTTTCCATATTGCACAAGAGGGGATTCTTTGTGTTGTGTAGGGAAACCTAACTATTTTACATGGAGGAGATTGATTCTACTCCTTAATATAAGTTTTATAATCACTTTCACTTGGGATGATTGACTATTCATAATATTTCCCCATTATGCAAACCATCAACCTTCTTGAGCATAGTTATTTTGAGTAGGAACTAATGCTCTAAAAGTTTTGGCAAAATTAGGATTAAAACTACTATAGGGCCTTGTTTTATTGATCTTTCCTTGACCTTGTGAATTAGCTTGACATGTATGCCTATTGGACTAATGAGGATGATAAGAAGTTTGATAAGGATCTTGGTATGGTATATGGGGCAAAAGTTGTTTCCTTTCTAGGGACACTATCTTTTTGTTTTATGGCTTGAGTAGCCCTTCAAGTCTAACATATCTATTTGTCTAACTCGCATATGTTTGTTCATGATTTGTTACCAGTGGTATTAGGTCAATGATAGGTAAAAGAGGTTGTATTTATTGGAAAAAAGGCATGATGGGGCTTGATCTAATTTTTCCTAATTATATGAGATATTTTTCTACACTTATTGACACTTCATAGGCATCGTATAGTGTGTTTCCAGCCATGGAATGTATCATGACTTCTACATCAGAATTAAGGGCTCTTAAATAGTATAAAAACACATAATTAGGAGTAGTTTTAAATACTATTGGTATCCTATCCCAATTTTTTTGAAACCGATAGTTAAAATTCACCATAAAATCTTGAGGAGCCCTTTTGATTGTGGTCAATTGATCCACTAGGGACAAATGGTCACTTTTATATTCAAAATGCTTGCATAGGTGCTCCCCAAACCCATCTCAAGTATTGATAGATGCAGGTGCTATAACTCTATAACATTGAAGTACCTTGTGTCTCAATAAAGTAGCTATTAACCTCACTGATACATTTTCTTGAGTCATATTGTGTAGTGAACAAAGGTTGGCTATGTTTACAATGTGTTCAATAGGAGTGGTAAATTTTTCTCTTATGAAGCATGGAATTCTATTAAGTGTAGTAGTAGGGATATCATCAAATTGATTTAGGTTCAGAGGGATACCACCATTAAATGGTACAAGGCTTGGTTTCTAAGCCTATCCATTGGGGGTGTAGGAGTTTTAATAGTACTTTATTGAGCAATACTAGGAGTAGGGGGTGTAAGATAGGTATTAGACATAGGATACCTCTTACTCATAGAAAAATCTAAGGATAATTCAATAAATAATCTTATTTACCTTTTGATGAAGAACTTGTGACTACTTTTGTCATGAAACTTGGATTCTTATATACTACTAGAGTGTTTAAAGCTACATGATATCACTAATTACTATGAGTAGTTACTCCAACTTGCTTGAATTTTGGTCCCACTGGGCATGCTAGAAATTATTGTACCCAACACACCCCCATTTCTAAAAATAGGGACCCTTGTTCAAATTCTAAAAATTTGTGCTATAAATTTAACATTCAACTTGATCAAGAACCAATATTAAATATCTTTTGATGATTGAGTTTGTTAACACATCATCTCTATTTGACTTCATGTAATGTTCCTAATATTTGATTCTTATGTTTCCATGTTGTAGGTTTAATAGGTCTCATTTATGATAACACTATCTAGGGTCTTCATAATTTAATGATTAAATTGACTCTTTATTTTGAGTAACTCTTGGTCTTTAATCATCTAATTAGATCTATGTTTTAATCATGTAAAAATCCTTAGTCTAATTATGTTAGCCTAGGTCTTTTCTTAAATAAGGTTCAAATAAACACAGGGTCAAATTTTACTAGGGATCACTTTATTATATTTTTAACTTAGTCTAAAGATTTATCCTATAACTTTAGTCCAAAAGCTTCATACTAAGTCCTATATTTCCTGAAGCCCCTAGTCTAGTATGTTATTCACATGGGGCTATACTTTATTTTTTATAGTATTCAAAAATATTATTTATTTTATTCTATTTTTTTCCCACTAAAATAGACCAACCTAAAGGCAATAAGTGTTGATCTCATGCATAAAGTCAAAACTCACGAACTTAAATCTAAGATGTGCGTTAATTGCACACCATATATCTAATGGTGTGAGATCAACATTGCCAATTTTGGCCCACATACCAAGATTTTGCTTGGATTAAATAGATGAGAAGAGTTTTAGAGATTTAAAGGATCAAAAGATGACTTACATAATCTATGAAGAGCTAGACTATCACTAGGATGTCATGCAAAAATGGATGGGTTAGCTTACTCACGCATTTTATAATTATGTTTAGAAATCCTCATCTGGTTGAAGGATCACATGGAATCATTTTTCTCGATGATAAGATCATACTCTATAAAATTCATTTCTTGATGATATTTCTATCTCAAGATCTAAGCCTTCAAAGATTAACTTGAAAAATGGGATGGGCATATAGACATTAGAATTAAGCTCAAAAATTAACCATTTGGTGTTTAAAGTATGATAGTCACTCAGATATCAAATGACAAGCATGCAAACATAAAAATTAAGCTCACAAATTGACTATTTGATGTTCAAATCTTAACGGTCATATGGACATCATTAATAGTGATAGATGTCATTAATAGTCATGTGAATGTCCAAATAAATCTTAGAAATTATTAATTAGAGTTCAACAATTAATGGTCATGGAGACACCGATGATAATCACATAGATGTAAAATGATAGTTGCACAGATGTCAATTTTAAGCTATGGTAGATAATTGTTTGGATTTAAATAATCCAAATATCAATGCACTACATTGATTTATATAAATAAATACAACTTTGTGAGATCAATGAGACTTTTTAAAGGTCCAAGAGCTAGTATAAAATTGACACTTATCATGATCTTGTGAGCTAAGAGGTAAAAATTGACTTTGATCTCATTTTAAAAAAGCACGAAGTAGGGGCATGTGTCCAAAGACAATAATAGTCACGTTTTAATTAAATGGATAGATTATCATGGACATTGGTACATGAACATGACACATTATATTACAAACTAGTGAAGAACATATGGGTCTTATACTTAATCTAGTTATAAAATATAAAAAGGAAGATATGGTAGTAGAATAAGAGAAAACTATAGTTACTCGAGCATCTCAAAGATTAATTTGACATAACATATTATTTTAAGATAAATACCCTACAAATATTTTTGAAGGAATTTTCTATTCTATAAAGGTAGGGGTAACATGTAACACATAGTAATAGGAAGTTAGTCCAAGTTATGTAATGATTTTGGTTTTGTGACATTGGTGAAAGGGCACTTGTCTTTAATGCATGTTTAAATTCCATTAGAAATGGTTTAAATTATTTCATAGGTTGTTATCATAACTTTTAAAATAAAGCATTGATCTATAATTATAGTTTTCATATATTTCAAGTTTTAGTTGTAAAAAATACCCTTCTTTTTGCACATGCACATGTTGTATAGCTTTTGTAAAGGCTAACTTAAACTAATGATTGTAAGAAGACTATTATATAGTTTCAACCATAGTTAGAACTCAAGTTCTGACTATCATATGTAATGACTTTGCATGGACTTTTATGATGAGGTGACCCCTTCCCAAAGACTATTTAAAAAAAATTAATCCGCTAGCTGGAGTGTGTGGGAAAATTTTCAATATACAAGAGCAGAAGAAATTTTGATTGCCAGTAAATGTGTTTGTGTATTCTCTCTCAAATTTTTTTGTAATTAGGCTTATATTTTTGGTTTTATGATTTAATTATTAGTGTCCAATAAATTTAATGAATTCTTTTTTATCTTGATTGATATGTTAGTCTTATATGTGAAAAATTTATTAAAGGATTAGAAAATTACATTGATTATTCAATATTAAGTTGATTGTTCATAATTTTGAATGTAAATTAGTGTTAGATTTTGATATATTTTTTTGTGTTTGTTAAAATTTTACCTCAAATATCTCATTATCCTGAGCTATAATCTCCTAAATAAAGGTGTACATTAGCTGATCTAAAAGGGGTAACCTTTGACTGAGGCTTGTGTTTCTTATAATAGTATTTCCTTAGACTTATAAACTATGTTTGTATGTGTGTGTGCAATACCTAATTTCAACAGGCATAGGTTTTGAAATCACTTATCCATTTAGAAACCAGCCAGAGAGGTGATTCATGAAAACTACATAGTCTTCTTCTCTACTTTACCCTTCTTACCCTTCCATCCTTTTTTTATTTTTTTAAAGATCTGCCCACTTTATATTAGAAACCATCCATCCATCTAACTCATGTATGAATTCACTAACCTTTAGAGATCACACATTCATTAAAAAAAACCTTTTCAATAACCTACATACCCTACCATCTATTCCATCAATAGGTTGTTTTAGATGCATACCTAAAAATCATGCCCTAGAGTGGAATTTACCTCCATTGAGATCCTAAAATGTTAGAGGTTGACTCACTAATTAAGTTGTGCATAAAAATTTGCATCAATAGTTTCACTAGCACTAGAAGGAGGGCCTAACTACTAATAATAGTAGTTTTTATTTACATAGAGTTGTACTAGAGTCACCTAGGAGAGTGACTAGATCTAATTCCTAAGCTGGTTTTCTAGTCTCACCCTTGTCAAATCATAGGAGACTTAGAATTGTGCCAATATCCCCAGTTCACAATAATCCACCTCCTCCAAATGAGAACTCTTTACCTGTAAGGAACCCTTTATTAATTAATCAACCAATTGATTAACCACATTGGCTAGTTGGATATTCTATTTCCATCCCTAAAGACATGCATGATTTACCTAGGAATCCAAAAAAGTACTTACAATCATTTTTTCCTTCAAGAGAAAGGATAGCAGAGGAACACATCAAATATCTTAAAGCTACTTTAAAATTAATGAATGTTTTTAGTGAAGATGTATCATATAGATTATTCCATTTTATATTAATAAATGCTACTTATGATTGGTATTTAAATCTAACAAAGAACTCCATCACTTGTTGGGATGAGTGTCAAGCTACTTTTCTTGGACTATTTGGATAGGTTACCAACCTTAGTTTGGTATATCATAACTTTACCAACTTGAAGAGAGAGCCTAATGAACATATTCATGTTTTGAATGAAATGTTTCAAAATATGTATAATTAGTTGACCCCAAGTTATAAACCAAAAGCTACATTAGCATTAGAAATTTACAAGAATGTTTTTGACCCAATCACTGCCATGTTCTTGAGAAGAGAATTTGTGGTCAATGATTTCATGTTAGCATATGAAGATGCCATCAACATAGACAAAAAAATTTATCCCCAGATGCCTAGCATACCTAATGTCAACAATAGCTTCCTAGTATTGAATTTGATATCACATGTGAAGTAGAATGTCCTAGCATTCAATTAGAACTAGCTCTAAACACTACCTCCATTAATGCATATAACACAGTTCAATTTTAGCTTCTTGAATAATCATACATTATGCAATGGTTACCAATATAATCAACATTTAGCTATGTTCTATACTACTATTTTACAATGTATTTACTTTACAAAGGTAGAACTAGATTTTGTTCAAAATATGGTTCAAAAGTTGACCAATGATTTATTAAATATGTAAAGAATGATGGGAAATGCCAATGGCCCAACTAATAATCAGAACAATGGATTTCAAAGATATAATCAACCATTCAATAGGCTTACTAACAATATGGAGTAACATAACAATTTTTTAGATATTAACATGGAAAAAATGGCTCTTCCTAATTGGTGCAGAATTCACAATACTTCTAAGGATAATGAGCTTAATTGTGCTGAATTGTTGTGTAGAATTTGAAATCTTTCAAAGAGAGGTGGTTAGACAATACCAAATCCATAATCCACCTAAACATCATTCAGATCCTATCTTTTCAAGCACTATCATGTGCATTGAAATTCACAAGTTTCCCTTTCTAGGTGAAGATGATAATGAGTCAAAGGATAACACAAATGAAGTTCATGCTTTCTATAAATTCTAGAAAGGGGGATACTATCTAAGGAATAAGCAGACACTCACAATGTTAAATCCTTCAAATACTACTACAATTATACCTAATCCTAAAGCTATCAAAAATTTATCTCATTTGAGAGGGATTGATCAACCTTAGACCAAGGAGGAACCTAATAATAGAGTTATAACATTATTGAAGACATGAAGAAGATCAAATCAAATATAACTCTCATGAGTTAGCTTTGATTATAGAATAAAGGGAACTACTCTATATGTCTATTACTAGGAAGAGACCTATGGAGAAAGTGAAATCATCTATAGAAAAATCAAAATCATATAACACCAATGTTATCTACAAGAGTAAGCTAGAATTTTAACCCTTTTTATTGACTATTATGGATTTTTCAACTGTCATGCCTACTTCCATATGTCAAAATCTTGGTTTGATGTCAAGCCCTTTGAAGAGGATAGATTCATAATTGGACAAGGTAGTAGTCCCTATAGTTGGTGAACTAAGGGATGTACATATCTAAGTAACCTTTGAACCACATGTTTAGATTACCATTGATATCCTAGTGGTAGACATACCTAAATGCTATGGACTGCTGCTAAGTAGAGACTAGTCCAAAACACTCAATGGGTATCTCTCTATAGACTTTTCTCATATATGGATACCATCAAAAGGATTTACAAATCAAATTAGAATTGATAGAAAGCCAATAAATAATTATCCCATCATGGAATATAATGTCAAGAATGAAGAGGTAAAGTATGAGTTCCCTAGCCTTAATATTTACACTTTTACTACTCAAAATTAAGTACAAAATCCAAAACCTAAGGGTTCCAAACATCTATGGAAATTATACTTTGATGGCACTAGATCCAAGTAAGGATCAGGAATAGGACTACATATGATTGATCCATAAGGTAAAAAGTTCTTGATATCATATATTTTGTAATTTCCATGCATGAATAATAGAGTTGAGTATGAGCCTTTGATTTTAGGATTACAATTTTCACTTAAGAATAGTGTAAATAAAATATTAGTATTTGGGAATTTAGAGTTGGTAGGTAACCAAATAAAAAATAAATACCATTGCAAGTTGTCTTATTTTGAGAAGGTACAAACATAGAGCATGGGACTTGATTGAAAGCTTTGAAACTTTTAACATAGTATCCCTCTCAATAGAGCAAAATCAAGTTGTCAATTTACTAGATACTATTTTTACTGATCTAGATCCCCTCCAAGAATCTAAGGTAAAGGGTTTCTCCATTAATTTTGTGCCTTATACCTATATTCTGGATAATTTATAAAATTTCTAAGTTTTTAATGATGACCAATAAATTATTTAGTTTTGAGCCAATTTGAGGGAATTTGAGTCTAAAATAATATATGACAAGGATATTAATCACTTCTATCAATAAGAATCAAGTAGGGAAGGTATTCTCTAACTCAAAAAAAATTGCATCCCAGTTGGGTTGGTCTCTTTCAAAAGGTCATTTGGCATAGACCCTCAAGTTTAATAAATTAGATAGCCCAAGGTCAACGAATCAGACTTAAAAAGAGAAAATCTAGGAGATGAACATAGCCCATGCTATCTTAATATCATTCTTAGTTGCACCACAGAAGAGAGAAAACATATGAAGGATTTAATCATCTACTACAAAGATGTCATCACTTGGACATATCAAGACTTGAAAGTATTATGACCCACACATTATTATTCATACAATTCCCTTTAAGATAGATCACAAGCCATTTATATATAGGAATAGAATAGTCAATCCCATTATAGGGCCTCTCATTTAGAGAGAAGTAGAGAAGTTTTTTAATTCAAAAATCATCTTTCTAATGAGACATTCTACCTAGGTGATGAATTTGGTACTAGTAAGAAAGAATGGTGAGATCAGACTATGTGTGGATTTTAGGAACCTGAATAAGGCTTCTAAAAAGGAAAATTATCCCCTCCCTTCTCTAGATGAGGTGATACAAATAGTAATCCTTCTTGGATAGATATTCAAGCAATAATCAGGTACTACTGTAATCCAAAGATAGAATGAAGATAGTGTTTTCCATGAAATGGGTAATTTATGCATATAAAAGGATGTCATTTGGCCTAATAAACATGGGATCAAACTTTCAATGTGTTATGGATCATGCATTAAAATGACTAATATATAAATTCATAATCATTTCATGGATGATCTTATGTTGTTCTCAAATAATAGGGATCATCATATAGGCCACCTCGAGTTGATATTCGAGAGATGCAAAAGGTTTAGTGTTTCATTATACCCAAAGAAGAGAATATTTGTAGTAACTGAATGAAATCTTTTGGGGTACATCATCACCAAGGATGGGATCACTATTGATCCAAAAGAATTCAAGGAATTTCAAGGATAACACCACCAAATAGAAAAAAAGAGCTCAAATGATTCTTCAAAAAAATTAACTTCATAAGGAAGTTCATCTCAGGATTTGTAGAAATTATTAAACCTTTGAATACCATGCTCAAATAGGATGATAAAATAGAATGGATAGCTGAAGCTCAAAAATTCTTCCTAGACGTTAAAGTTGCAATATCATAGACTCTCATACTACTGAATTTAGATTTTAATAAATATTTCTACTTGTATTCATTTGCTTCAGAACATATAATTACTATTGTCATAATGTAGAATAAGGATGAAACTAAGCATTCAATTGTGTTCATGAACATAAATCTAAAATATTTATAGCTCAGATACACTATGATTGACATACAAATTTTGGCCCTTATCAAAGTAGTAAATAAAATTTGATATTACATCTTGAGGAATAAAATCATTGCCATTGTACCTGATCCTACTGTCAAACTCACCCTATAATATAATGAATTAGGAGAATGTCAAGGCAAGTAAATGGAAAAGATAAAATAATTTGATATAGAAATCAAGCCTTCAAAAATTATCAAAGGTCAAGGCATCATTCAACTCATGACTAAACCTGGTCCATGTATCACCATTGAAGATATTTGTGAGGCTCAAGTGTCTAAATGGGAATGGTATACCAATATGATATACTATTTTATTATAGGTACTTGTTCCCTAAGGCTTAATAGAGAATTAAGGAGATCTTTGAGACTTAAAGTTGCTCATTACATGATTAAGAAGGGAGTTTTCTATAGAATAAATTATGAATGAATTTACCTCAAGTGCGTGTCTTTAGAAAAATATAAATAACTCTTAGAAAACTTGCATTAGAAAATAGGCAACAATAATTTTTTTAGGAATACCAGAACGCACAATATCTTAAGAATGGGCTACTATTGCCAATAGTTATCAAGGATGCTTAAGCTCATGTAAGGACATGCCATGAATGACAATCTTTATCCAAAAGGGAAGTACATGTAGCAATGCCTTTACAATCAGTTGTTGAAGGAAGGCAATTTACCTAATGGGGTTTAGACTTCATTGGCATCATCAACCCAAAGTCCTTATCAAGCCATAAATTTTTGTTTAATTCTATTGACTACTGCATTAAATATACTAGAGCCATAGCCACAAAGAATTATAGAGCACAAGATGTGATCCACTTTTTGGGGTAACACATAAAAACCAAAGTTTGCATGCATATTTCTTTGGTTTGTGACAATGGACCAACCTACATATTTGTATAATTTATTGAGTGGACACATCACAACTAGATTATTATTAGGTAGATTCTAACAAATACCCTTAGGGAAATAGACTAGTAGAATCAATGAACAATAATATAATAGATTCATTTAATAAATTAGTAGGGGATAAGCCTAAGGACTTGCACAACTTGTTGAAGTATGATCTTTGGGTAGACTGAATAAGATACAAACAAGCCTTTAAAGCTTTACCCTATTTATTAGTATATCAATGTAGGATTGTATTCCTAATTATGTTGAAGCTACCCACTTATCAGTTCATACATAATTATATGGATCCATGTGATGAAATAGAGTCAATACTTCTTGACATCATAGAAATGGAAGATTTAAAGACTGGGGCCTTATAAACATTCAACAAACATTAGGATGTAGTCAAGAGGTTCTTTGATAATAGAGCTAAGGTCAAATCATTCATGATTTCAGATCTATTGTTACTTTGGGATAAAACCCATGAGAATAAAGGATATGATGATAGTTTTTCCCCATTATGGATTAGACCATACTATATTATTGAGATCATGAGCAATAATGCATTTTGTTTGAAGGACCTACAAGTCAATGAGCTTACATATCCAATCAATAGATAGTTCTTGAAGCACTACTTTAGGGTTGTGCCATCTGTAGACATTACTAATTGATGAGGGACATAAAAGTGTAGCTTTAAAATTAGATTATATTTATTGATTTTTTAGTTTAGTTTCCTACTTATTAGATTAGATTTCTTGCTTTCTTATATTAGTTTCTTGCTTTCTTAGATTAGATTTCCTGCTTTAAAGATTAGTTATTTTTAATGTTGTCTATGGAAATCTGAACTATGTTTTCTCTAACCGTACCTAAGCTAAAACTCCAAACCAACTGAGCTTATGTTCAAATAGAATTACATAAAAAGGGTAAAAATAAAAATTTGGCAATTTGGGACTCGCTTATAGATTGGGTGTATTTATATGTTTTTAGTTTTTAGGATAAAGGTATGTAATCATGAATTATTCTGGATATTGTCATAATTGAATACTTTTACCAGGCATGTGAAAGTTATTCTCATATTACTTCATGTAAATTTGTAAAGTTTTATTATTATTTTTATCAAATTCACTTATCACATTAAATACCTATTGGAAATGAAAATTGTGGGTATAGGCATGGTTGGCAGGGACATTATTGTAATGATTTGTTTTATAATTATATCAACTCATTGGGATTCCAACTCTTCTCTTTTCATTCAAGAACAAAAATAAAATAAAATAATAAAAGAGCCAATGGGTTCAAAACAACAAAATAATATCTAAATAAAATTAAAAGGCTCACATGATGAAATAAGGTCAATGTATCGCGCATCATGGTTAAAATAAAATAATGGAAAGAGAAGAAAATGAGCCTAAGGTATCCCTATCATGGCTATGGATGCCTAACTGGTAGTAGATTAATGCATGAGCTTCCATTGATTTAATGCACTTTAAGAGAAACTAGAATGAAGCGTATAACTTCATCAAGCCTTTTAAAAACTCATCACATCAAGGGTTATATGAATTACATGATTGATACACACATATCCAAAAAATTGGAAGGCATGTATGTTATGTGAATCCACTTAAGAGTCTCTTTCATGTTTCTGATTTAAGTATTTTTCTATGGGACACTTGATGATTGATTTAAGGATTGATAACCAAAGTTTTGGGTTCTTGAATACTCAAGATTATTCCCTCTATAATTCACCATTTTTTATACCCAACACACCCCCATTTCTAAAAATAGGAACCCTTATTCAAATTTTTTTAAAAAATTCTATAAATTGAACATTCAACTTGATCAGGAACCAATATTAAATATCTTGTCATGATTTACTATGTTAGCACAAAATATTTATTTAACTTCATATAATATTTCTAATATTTGATTCTTATGTTTCCATGTTGTGGGTTTAATGGGTTTCATTTATGAGAACACTACCTATGGGCTTCATACTTTAATGATTAAATTGACTCTTTATTTTTAGTAACCCTTTGTCTTTAATCATCTAATTGGATCTATGTTTAAATAATGTTAAAAATCCTTAGTCTAAGTATGTTAGCCTAGGTCTTTTTTAAAATAATATTGAAATAAACATGGGGTCAAAATTTACTAGGGAGCACTTTATTATATTTTGAACTTAGTATGAAGATTTCTCCCAAAACTTTAGTCCAAAATCTTCATACTAATTCCTATATTTCATGAAGCCCCTAGTCTAGTTTATTATTCACATGGGGCTAGACTTTAATTTTTATAGTCTCTAAAAAACTTATTTATTTTATTCTATTTTATGCCCATAAAAATAGACCAACCCAAATTCAATAGGTGTCAAGTTCATGTGTAAATTTAAAATTCAAGAACTTAGATCTATGGTATGCATTAACTCACACACTATAGATCTAATGATTTGAGATCAACATTACTAATTTTAACCCACATACCAAGATTTTGCTTGGATTAAATATATGAATAGAGTTACAGATCTTTAAAGGATCAAAAGAGGACTTACACAAGATATGAAGAGCCAAACCATCATTAGAATGTCATGCAAAAATAGACAAGTCAGCTTACTCATGTATTTTATAAGTATGCTCAGAAATCTTTATGTGGTTGAAAGATCATGTGGAATCAATGTTTTTGGTGCTAATATATTACTCTAAACAATTCATGTCTTGATGATATTTCTATCTCAAGATCTAAGCCTTCAAATATTAACTTGTAGAATGGGACATGCATACATACGTTAAAATTAAGCTCAATAATTAATCATTTGGTGTTTAAAATATGAAAGTCATGTGTACATCAAATGATGAGTGTGTAGACATCTGAATTAAGCTCATAAATTAACCATTTAGTTTTCAAATTGTGACGGTCATGTAGATGTTATTGATGGTCATGTAGATGTCAAAAAAATCTTAATAATTATCCATTGGGGCTCAAAGATTGATGGTCACATGAACATTAATGATAGTCACACAGATGTTAAATGATGATCACATAAAAGTCAATCTTAAGCCATGGTAGATAGTCATTTGGATTCAAATAATCCAAATATCAATTCACTACATTCATTCATCCAAACATATCCAATAGTATGAGTTCAATGAGACTTTTCAAATATTGTGGAGCCAATAGAAAATTAACACTTGTCATGATCTCATGAGCTTAGAGGTAACAATTGACTTTGATCTTATTTCAAGAAAGTACAAATTAGGGACATGTGTCCAAAGGCAACAATGGTCATGTTTTAATTAAATGGACATCTCAACATGGACATTACTACATGGACATGGCATGTTGGACTATGAACTAATTAATAGCAAATATAAAAAGGAAGATCTAGATTTAAGAAAAGAGAAGACTACATTTAATCAAGCATATCAGAGATTAAGTTAACACAACATATTATTTTAATATAAAGACTTCGTAAATCCTTTCAAAAGAATTTTATACTCTGTACAGGTAGGGTCAACATGTAACACATAGTAATAGGAAGTTTGTCCCAGTTAAGTAATGATTTTGGTTCTGAGACATTGGTAAAGGGGAACTTATCCTTAATGCATGTCTCAGTTCTATTAGAAATGTATAACTCAAATTATTTCATAGGTTATTCTCACAACTTGTAAAAGATAGTATTGATCCATAAATGTAGTTTTCATGTAGTTCAAGCTTTAATTTTAAAAATTGCCCTTATTGTTTTACATATACATGTTGCATAGCTTTTGTAAAGGATAACTTAAATTGATGACTATAAGAAGAATCTTATATGGTTTTGACCATAGTTAGAACTCAAGTTTTAACTATCACACGTAATGACTTTACATGGACTTGGAGGATGAGGCAACCCCTTCCCCAAGCCTATTTAAAAAATAATAATATACTAGTTGGAGGGTGTGTGAAAATTTTCAATATATAGAAGCAAAAGCAATTATGATTAGAAGCAATTTTTTATGTAAGTAGGCTTATCTTTTTTGTTGTCTAATGCAATAATTCTTAGTGTGCAATAGATATAATGATTTATTTCTTTTCTTAATTGGTATGCTAGTCTAGATGTGTAAAATATATTGAAGGATTATCAAATTACTTTAATTATTGGCAATTAAGTTGATTGATTCATAATTTTGAATGTGTATGAGTGCTTTATTTTGATATTGTTTTATGTGTGTGTGTGCAAAAGCTACCTCAAATACCTCATTATCCCAAGCCATAATCTTGTAAATAAGGGTGTGCAACATCTACTCTAAAAAGGTAAACCTTTAAGGCTTGTGAGTTTCCTATATCAATATTGTAGATACCTAAATCTAGCCACCAATAACCTCCAACCAAGATTTTGGCCAATTTCCACTTAAAATACACAATTTGGCATAAAATTACTAAAGAACATTAAAATATTTAAAACTAACATATTCAAATGCTAATTTTGGCCAGGGTATCCTTAAATAGGGAAATGTAATTTATGGGCCAACTAACTTTGATCAGATCATTTTGAGTCAAAATACCAATTTTACACCTAGGTCATTTGGATTGATCTTTTATATCAAATTTATTGAATGAGACATGTGCCTTTGTTATTTGTTATTGGTAACATCCTAAATGGGGTTATGGTTCCAATGCATTAGACATTGACTTCCAATTCTAATCTAGTCAAATTTTGGACCAATAACAAGGCATTCTAATCAATTGGAGAAATCTGTGCATAAAGTGCTTAAACATGCTTAAGATCTAATTAACCCAAATCAAGGCCTAATTAAGAATTCCATGGAAACCTGTTGAATGCTTATTTTTGAAAATGAATATTGAATATATACATCATCAGGTGACTTCATTTCTTGGAAAGACATCCCTAGGCCATAAATGCCACAAATATCAAGATTCATGCCTCTCATGCCTCATCAAAGTTGTCAATGCCTCATAATTTATCTTCTATCCCAAATATTGATGAGCCTATTTATCAATTTTAATTGCAAAATTAGATTAATCCTTAGCCACACATCTCAATCCTGAGATCGATGGTTCAGGTTAATTATGATCAATCTCAAAAATCTATAAATATGAGGCCTTACCACATCATTTCTAAGCTTAATTTATGTAAAGTTATAATGCAGGATTGGTTCCAAAAGCTTCAATCAACTAGTGTTACCATGCCAAATTGATTCAAAACCAAGCCAATCCACAAGCCAAAGGTACCAAGGAGAGATGTAGGTATAAAAACTTCCATTTCTAAGGACTTCATGAGCACAAAACCAAGAAAGCCACTACTACAAAGTCATTTGGAGCATCCAAGGAAGGTGAAGGAATTCTTGTGTTTTTCCTTAATTTTTAGTTCTATTTGTCATTTTTTTTGTTACTAATCTCACCCTAGTAACTAGGAATGAAGGTGTTAGCTTAATGTTTTCTTTGTCAATTTTTTTTTTGCATTTTTTCACTAACACCATACTAATCTCCTCTTCTTAGTAAAATTTTTAGTTCACAAGTATCCCCGTAGACTTATAAATTATTTTTGACTCTGTGTGTACAATATACACTTGTAATAGGCATAGGTTTTGAAAGCACTTGTCCATTTAGAAAGCAACTAGAGAGGTGATTCCTAAAAACCATAGAGTCTTCTTCTTTGCCTTACCCTTCCCTCCTTTTTTGATTTTTTTTGAGATCTACCCACTTTTGATTAACAACCAGCCACCTGTAGACACCGAAATCGTGTCGACTCCCCTGGTCATTCCCCGTCTTATTCTTCTTCGCCTATTTAACCCTTGTCGATCACTTGTTCCACCAACCTTGACCCTGGCAGCATGTAAAAATGAGCACAGAGCTAAAGCTAGACTCTATCCCCATTATGCATCTGCCGACGACGGTCTTTTCCCAGCCGATGTCGCCAACGTCGGTCATCTATCAGCCAACGTCAACAATCCTGCCGACGTCGGTCACCTTACCGTTATCCATTATCAGTTATCATTTGGTTTCCTAAAACGGTTGACGAACCGTCTCTGGAACCGTCTCTTGCCTTCATCAGCGTCCGCCAACCATTCGAACACCCGATCCCGAACGCTATTCAACCATTCGAAACGCTGATCAATCGAACCCGAGTAATCATTCAACCAACCTGTGAATTCTGACATCAACACTCTCGCGATCAACACTCTCGACATCAACCAATCTGCACTCAATCCAGCACTACACAGACAACTCCAACTATGGCTTTCATTGCGTCTTCTGGCAGGTAAGTATTTATTCTATTTGTTTTATTTCTTCCTTGGTTATTCTTTATCAGTTCTGTCATCCCGATTCTTCAAACCTCAGACCCAGCATCCCTCATTTACATCCTTGCCTCTAGCCAGACTAAAACCCCCAGACTCTGTTCAGACCCGACCTGACCTTGCCCAGACCCTGTCCCGACTCTCTCAAACCATGTCCCAAACCTATTCAGACTTTTCCAGAACCTGCCCCTACCGACGCCGGTCACTACCCCGACCGACGACGGCACCTCAACCGATGTCGGCACCTTCCCTAACCGACGCTGGCACCACAGAGACCGACGCCGGTGACTGTGCAGAATAGTGCTGCATATCAGGTACGCACTTTTATTTTTTGTCATTTATTTCTATCATTATTATCTACTTTCATCCAATATTCTGCTTTTTTATTAGTGGGTTGATATCCTTCTAGGAAGTCTTCGTACTTCCGGGATCGGGCGTTCGCCTGACAGCCCACCATATCTTTGACTAACGTTTTTCTGTGTTTTAGCCTTTTATTCGCAGGTGTCATTCCTCCACAGCAAAAGAGGAGAATCTTCCAACGTCTGATTTCGGTGCGCATGACTTTATCAGGTGCTTCTAGCCTTGACCATTTCTTTTAGTTTCTTTATTCTTTTAAATGTAGAAAGCAATTTTGCATAGAAACATTCTGGCACGCCCGGTGGGACCCTAGGTCCTCCTTGGGTTCTTTCTTTCTTTCGTTCATTTAGGTGCATTAGGTTTCTTCCTTTTCGCCTCCTTTCGTCTCTTCTTAAACGACATCATAAGCAGGACTAAAACGAACATTTCTTTCTTTCTTGCACTTCTAGATTAGCTAAAACTCATATCCTTCGACTCTTTCTCCATTCATCTTCATACGAACAAACATTTCGACTTGGGCATTAAAACACTTTGCATTCATTTCTGATTGCCTGCATCTTTTAGACCACACATAGTAATTAAACCGCATATTGAATTAATCTAGATCACTTGATGTTACACGACCAAACCACCTGCACAAAACAAACATAAAACTTACCTGAGACAAGGCCCGACTGGGATTTCATCCCCCAGTGGATACCTTACCCATCCCGGTGACCCTACTTGGATTTCATCACCAAGGGGGAAGCCCACTCCGTTCTCTGGCGGAGGATAAACTCTAGTGGAAGTATATTTTGGCTAAGCGAAACCAGCTAACCACTGGAATCGTGAAGTGAGGGGAGCTTGCTCCTTAGCACCAGGCCTGTACGGAAGCTAACACAGATTTCTTGAGCACCATAACAAAACCCGAAACCATCCATAGACTGCTTCTTCTAGGACCCGACTCACAAAGCCAATCTTCCTCTACACACATTCTAAGGCATAAGCCACTATAATCCTAATAATTTACTTCTAGGGTTTTAGGATCTGCTTGTGTCTTCATCTTTTTGGTTCTTATCTGCTTGTTTGAGCTTGTGAGGATGTTCTTCTTTGCCTTGAATGGTTCTGACTCGTAGCCAATCCAAGGCTGTAGTCAATCACGCAAGGCATCATCCTCTTCCATCTACCCCACCTACAACCAACCCTATAATGGAGTTCAACTCGGAAACTGAAAGAACTCCTACCAGACCATCTCCGACCCAAACACCTATTATCCTAGAAGGGGACCAAGACTTCGCACGATTCTTGGACCTCAATACCAAAGCCTTGCAACACTATCTCACGAATAGCCAAACGCGAGACCCCTTTGGCAATCCAATTTATGGAATGCCGACTTCTTTCCTCGAGACTGTGGCCGTATCAACGACATCTGTAGTCCAACCCTTATACACCCAGGCTGTTGCCTCAACCAATGACCAACCTTTCACCAACCATCCAAGTGTGGCCTCTCCTTCCATCGTTGGGCCCACTTTCACCGGGGTTTTGGCCCCCAATCAATCTCAGTCCACTCAACCACTTTCTACCCCCTTTCAAAACCTGGTCGTCTCTATTCCGCCCACCCTTACTCCTATCAACACTAGGGTGGCTACCCATCCATTAGCCCATGTTACCTCTAACCAACCTCCCATGACAACATCAAACCTAGCCATGCCTTCCATCCAACCATCCTTAGTCACTTCTTCTGTCCCTACGACTAGTCATCCGTACGTTGCGCCCTTATTGGTACAACCGACTACGTCGTATACCTCTTCTAGCCTCTTTCAAGTGCCTTACAATCTAGGAGGTGCTCCACCCACCAATCCGTCAGTAGATATTATCAAGATGCTGATGGATAAAATGTCCAACCTAGAGACCTCCATTATCGGCTCACGCAACACTCTCTCGTACGAACAAATCTACAACGAGCCCATCCATCCTTCTGTCCCCATCAAACCATATCCCAGCCAGTGGGAACTTCCTAAGTTTTCTCATTTCCAGAGCAAGGAAGACCCACAACAACATTTACGGGCATTCAGACATGCCTGTTACCTTATCGCCCACGACGATGCGTTGCTCTTATGCACATTTCCCATGTCTCTCTCAGGTGCTGCACTTGACTGGTACAGCTCTCTTCCCAGCCATTCCATCCTCACATTCACTCAGCTGGCCCAGCTCTTCCTCGATCATTTCTCCATCAATATCACCAAGAAGGTCTCTATCACAGACCTCTATTCTATTCGCCAATTTGAGGATGAATTTATTGCTGATTTCATCACTCAGTGGAGGAGCCTTATCAATCAACTTTCATTTTCCTTACCTCAGCCTGAGCTTATTGAACTTTTCTCTCAAGCCTGCGCTAAACATATTTCTTCTACCTTGAGGGTTCAAACCTTCCGCACTTTTGACGAAGCCTTCACGATGGCTCGTAAACTTGAGTTACGTGCTGTTGAGGAGAATAAAGTCAAGTTGCAGAGTAAGAATCCCAACTCCAAAACCAATGACCCTTCTTCTAAGCCCTCCTCGTCCAATCCTAAATCTAAAGCTTCAGTAAATGTTGTGGTTGTTAGATCTTCCTCTTCTTCGCCTTCAACTAATCAACCTGAACCATCCACATCCATGAGCGCCACTCGCCAATTTCAGTAGAGATACATACAGCGACAGTTTACTCCACTTGGAGAATCATACGCGTCTGTGCTGGAAAAACTCGTCAAACAAGGGGCCATCAATCTCCCTCAGATCCGACCTCCACCACAATTTGATCCCTCACGCGCCATCCCTGTGTGGTATAGGGAGAATGACTTCTACCACTACCACCGTGTTAAAGGTCATGACACGGGCAACTGTAAAACCCTTAAAAACATAGTCCAAGACATGTTGGAAAAGGGTGACCTCATCCTCGACAATCCTAATGCCCCTCCTAATCAGGGTATCGATATCTTCAAACAACCATTCCCTAATCATCCACCAACCCAAAACAACGTCCAGACCTTGACTGACAATACCCATGAACATAATATTCGAACAGTCAATATGGTCTCGCCCCTCATTTCTAACCAACCCCAAGAGGTGAGTTCATCCATCAGTCCATCACATGTGGACGAACCTCTTTCTCTGGCTAGTTCTCCCTCAACTTCTCTCATTTTGGAGGACGCCTCGACCTTACCAGCACCACCAGTTTCACCATCTTCCTTCTTGCTGCCCATGGAGGACCCAACCTTTCCTACTCCTTGACCACAAGTGGAGGGCACTATCATCCCTGCCCTTTACCCGCTTGAGGAGCCTCATTCTCCAGTTTCTTCTCCACCCAGGGAAGAACCTATTTCTCCTTCATCTCCAACCAAACATGAACCTGTCACAACTTCACCATGCTTTGGGCCCGAGACTACTACACCCATCTCACCTTCAGTCCCACAACCATCGGCATCTTCTCAAGAGCCTAAACCTCATCCCGCATCTTCTCAGCCATTTTCCCGACTAGTGGAGAGACTCGAACTTCTCCCTTCTAGGAAAGTGGAACATCAGGGATTGTGGGACCGTCTCACAGCTCTTCAACAAGCTCAGGCCCTCTCATCTCATGCTGCTAATCCTCCCATGGTAGAACCTCCTAAGACTATCAACAAAAATCAGATCTCCACTTCCAAACCGTCTACATCTTCATCAACTTCATCAAAACCAAAACCCTCATCTACTCCGCCTAAACCTATCAAATCACTTGGCGTTCGCCCCGTCTCCAACCTCACTCATCCACAAGTGAAGGTGGACTTAACCCAGACTTCAAATAATAGTAGTCTTCAACCTAAATCACAAAAGACTGCCAAACCACAGAGGCGAACGCCTCCTCTTCCATCACCATTGCCCTCCATTTTGGGCCCGCATCCTTCAACCTTAACCAGAGTCCTTCCCGCTTCAACCTCTAACCAAAACCGGTTGCCTCCTTTGCTTCCTTTACCTACCACTAGCCTACCCTCTCCCAAAAGGGTGATACCTCTCACGAAGAGTGTACCGTCTCCGCCTGTCATCGCACCATCAACCCAGAAGGTGGTACGAAAACCCCCTCCCATTTTGCCCAAGCAAAAGTCACCGACATCGCATACATCGATGAGCATGGACCCTTTAGTGGGCTCATACTCTTTGATCTTGAAACGACTTTTGCAAACCTCTAGCATAACTCTTCCACCCATCAAGCCCTTTCAACCTCTCGGGTCTAAACCTTCCTGGTTCGACGACATGAAGATTTGTTTATATCATCGTACACCAGGACATGACACCGAGACTTGCTGTGCCCTCAAGGCTGTCATTCACCGTTATCTGGAGAAAGACACTCTTCTCTTTGAGGACACTTTCGACCACCCCCCGACTCCTTCTCATAACCCTTCAACCTCTTCAAACCAATCCACATCTCATCAACTGGTTACAACCCCTTCATCATCTTCACCTCCCATCTTTGAAATCAATGCCATTCACATCACCACTAGGTCACAAAAGGATAAGGTGAAAGAAAAAGCTGCCATTCCTTGGACCTACCCTTTTGTCAATCCACCTCAACCACCTAAGCCTAAGATTTCTATCCTTGGCGTGCCTCAACCCTCTTCTTCTTCTTCTTCCTCTTCCGGACCAATCCACGACTCCATGTTGAAACAGCTTCACCAGACGCCTGTGAAGATGTCCCTCTACGATCTCATCCAAACCTCACCCCAACATCGTCAGGCCCTCATCCAAGCCCTGCAGGAAGTAGAGGTCCAACCTGAGGATCCCCAGCCACTTGCTGCCCTTGTCCACTCCTTAGCCCCTGTTGCCTCCATCACATTTAGCGATTCTGAGATTCCCACACCCAACACGGAATATCAGGATGCCACCCTCTTCATCACTACCTACATCGATCGGACACGCATTAAACGCGTTATGATCGATGGGGGCGCTAGCATCAACATCATCTCCACCCATGCCTTTGATCAGTTGGCTCTTCCCAAGAATTGCATCTCCAAAACTGACGCGATCTTGCATTCTTTTAATGACACTACTGCCACGACCATTGGCACAGTCATCCTTCATATCCACATTGGTCCACGCATAGTCTCGGAGCTCTTCTACATCATTGAAGGAGAGTTCCAATACAACATCTTGCTGGGCCGACCCTGGATCTGCACCATGGCCTGTGTCCCCTCCACCCTGCATCGTTGTGTGAAGTTTGAGCATGACGGACAAGTCCACACCATTCCCGCTGACCCTTCGCCTTTCAAAACATGCAATACCACCTACCGTCCAAATGATGTCCTCATTCCTATCAAGCCATTAACCCCGGCACCACCTCCATCCACGGAAGCTTTGACCAGTTCGCAACAGGCAGTCGCCCTTACACCTCCCCTTCAAGCGAAAACCACAGACCCCATGGAAGATGTCTTCCAAAGACTTTAATTGGGAGAGTATCACTTGCTGGCTTTAGACATGTTCCAAACTCCACAAGAGTATGGATGCCTTCATCACAGCCCCAGCTACGACCATCAGATCGGGATGATCATACCTTATGGTCCCCCTCACCTCCGCACCAACCTCGTCTATGGAGGGCTTAATCAAGCTCCTACTGATGGTAATCCTCTTTCTTCACCCCAACCTTTCACATCAGATTTTTTGTTTCTTGGCAACCCCGCCTTTGCACATACTTACCTTTACAGGTGTGCATGGAAGGATTTTGGTTTCGGACGCTATGAGCAGGGCTCCCATCAGCCTATCCAACCGCTCAATGATGACGACGCCAAGAAATGGTATGGTCTGGGATATCACGACCCCACTCAAGACCCTGTAGACCTTTATCCTGAACCAATCCTTGACCAATCTCCTCCACACTCGCCTATTTCACCACCTTCACCTATGGAGTCAGTGGTTTCCATTCCTCCTAGTTTTTTTTTCCATAAACACCATCCGCCTGGACCCCTTACTTATCAGCTCAATGGGGTATCCAAGTCTCTCCCTCTCATTTTTCCCACCATGATCGAAGATGAGTCGGCAACCATTCACACTGTTCACTGCATTGACGATGACGCCATTCTTTCCTACATGGGCGCTGATGATTCTTTCATCCAGTGCTCCCTCCCTTCTGAGACCCAGGTTATGTTAAATGAATCAACCATTGACATCAACCTTCCTTCTTCTGATGTTCCTCATGTCTTAAAGATTGGTCAATCTTTAGACACTCAGGAGTAGCTTGACTATACCCAGTTCCTCTCCGACCATAGCAAGGCCTTTGCCTGGACTTACAGTGATATGCCTGGCATCGACCCCACCATCGTTACCCATAACATTGTCACCAAACTAGAGGCTAAGCCTGTCAGGCAAAAGCTTCGAAAGATGCATCCTCACGTTACCCTCCTTGTCAAGGAGGAGCTTCAGCGTCTCCTTTCTGTTTCCTTCATCCAGCCCATCGATTATCCACAGTGGGTCTCTAACATCGTCCCAGTCACCAAGGCAACTGGGGGGATTCAGATCTGCACAGACTATCGTGACCTTAATCTAGCCTGTTCTAAAGATGACTTTCCTCTTCCTAACATCGACCAGCTTGTTGATCTTACGGCCGGCCATGAGATGCTATCTCTTATGGACGGGTTTTCAGGATACAATCAAATCCTGATTGCTCCAGAAGATCAGCACAAGACTACTTTCATCACCCTATGGGGGACTTTTTGCTATCGAGTCATGCCTTTCGGCTTGAAGAACGCAGGTGCCACTTATTAGCGTGCCATGACCTACATTTTCCACGATCTCCTCCACAAAATCATGGAGGACTATGTGGATGACCTTCTCGGCAAGTCCAAATTTCTCCGTGACCATCTGACCATTCTCAAAATCATCTTTTCTCATCTTCTTCAGTACAATGTCCATCTTAACCCCAAGAAATGTGTCTTTGGGGTCCTCTCTGGCAAGCTTCTCGGCTTCATCATTTCCTTCCGTGGCATCGAGATAGATCCCACCAAGATTCGCGCTATCCTCGAAATGCCTCCCCCGACCAATCTCAAGCAGCTTCACAGTTTGCAAGGCAAGCTCCAGTCCATTCGTCGCTTCATCTCGTAGCTTTCTGACTGCTGCCAACCTTTTCATCATCTCCTTAAGAAGGACATCATTTTTACATGGGATAAGGACTATCAAGAGGCTTTTGAAGCCTTAAAACGCTATCTGGTCTCTCCACCAGTCCTCATTCCACCTAAAGATGACCAACCCTTCTACCTTTATATCTCAGCCACTCACCATTCGTTAGGTGCCATGATCACGCACCGAGACGAGCATCACCGTGAGCAAGCCATTTATTATATCAGCCGCACACTGGTCGACTATGAAACTCAGAATACCCATATCGAGAAACTCTGTTTGGCGTTAGTCTTTGTTGCTACTAAGCTTCGCCACTATCTTCTCAGTCACAAAACCTTTGTCATCACCCACACCAATCCTCTCAATTATATGCACTCCAAGCCATATCAAAATCAACGTATGGCTCGGTGGCTCATGCTGCTTGCTGAGTTCGATCTCGAATTCATCCAGCAGAAATCTATCAAGGGGCAAACCATCGCTGATTAACTAGCACATGCCCCTCTTCTTGACACTCAACCTTCACAGTGTGAATTCCCTGATGAGTCTATCGTTGCGCTTTACTCTGACAACACCACCTATCAGATGACTATGTTCTTTGACAGATCCAAATGTCAACTAGGTGGAGGTGCTGGGGTCATTCTCATCCCACTCGAAGGGGAGCCCATGCCTTTGTCTTTTAAACTTGACTTTGATTGTACCAATAATATGGCCGAATATGAGGCCTTAATTTTGGGACTTCAGACCGCCCTCTCTCTCAGCATCAAGTCCATCAACATCTTCGGTGACTCGCAGCTCGTCGTCAATCAGGTCAACGGTTCATACCTCTATAAAAATGAAATTTTGCAAAGGTATAAAAACCGTGCTGACATTCTCCTTGCATCTTTTGATCATTTCCTCCTGCAGACTGTTCCTCAATTCACGAACAAGTTTGCTGACACTATGGCTTCTCTCGCTTCACATATCCCATCTTCCTCATCTGCATCCAGACTTTTTGTCACGATGCGTCGTGTGCCATTGCCTTCATATATCTCTCCTCACATTCATCATGTCAACACTATAGACCCAAGCCCACAAGATGCTTGGTATAAGCAACTTGTGGACTTCTTATCTCTCTCTATCATTCCTCCCAACCTCTCTAGTAATGCACGACGAGCTTTTATCAAGCGTACTGCTCGCTATACCATGCTAGGGGGTCTTCTCTATAAGCGAGGCTTCGACGGCCTCCTTCTTCGTTGTCTCACCTCCACTGAAGCATCTCACGCCATTCAACAAGTCCACGATGGGATTTGTGGCAGACATTTTAGTGGAAATTCGGTTGCCAAGCGCATCCTTCATCTGGGCTATTATTGGCCTACCCTTCATCAAGACTGTAGCGATTATGTTCGGCGTTGCATCAAGTGTCAGCAGCACTCTAACTTGCTTCATCTCCCCAGTCATGCCTTACAAATTGCTCAGGATTTTTGGCCTTTTTCTTAGTGGGGTTTAGATCTCATCGGTGAGATTAACCCTCATTCGTCTCTTCGTCATCAATCCATCATCACAGCCACTGAATATTTCACCAAGTGGGTGGAAGCCATTCCTCTCGTCTCTACAAAAGCCGACAAGATTGTCGACTTCATCAACACCCACATCATCTGCCGTTTCGGTGTCCCTCATAAAATCATCACTGATAACGGCAAGTCCTTCAAAAACAAAACTGTCCAAAAGCTATGCAACTCCTTTGGCATCAAACTCAGTTTCTCTTCGCCTTACTACCCACAAGCAAATGGGCAGGCCGAGGCTTCCAACAAAATTCTCACCAAAATTCTCATGAAAGTGGTCAGTGACACAGGCAGGGATTGGCACATTCACATTCCCTTCACTTTGTGGGCTTACCGCACTAGCATCCGAACCTCTACGGGTGCTACCCCTTTTTCTCTCGTGTACGGAACAGAGGCTGTCTTACCTCTCGAAGTACAGATCTCGTCTCTCCGCATTTCTCTACATGATATCCTTTCCAACGATGACTTTCGTCAAGAGTGCTTAGCTCAACTTGAGTTACTTGACGAACGCCGTCTTGTTGCCCTTAATCATCTCCATGTCTATCAACATCGCATCAAGCACGCCTATGACAAAAATCTACGAGAATGAGATTTCAACATCGGAGACCTCGTCCTCAAAGAGAATCAACACGTGACCAATATGGAGCGAAGTAAACGAGGCAAGTTTGCTCCTAATTGGCTCGGACCTTTTATTATCACGCACAAGTATGGATCGGGGACTTACCGTCTGTCTTCTCTTGATGGACGCCCAGAACTTGAGCCTCTTAATGCGTTGCATCTGTGACCGTTCTACTGTTAGTTGAGTATTCATCCACTTGACACTTAACTTGAGCTCGTCCCTTGAGCAATCCCCGTCCTCTTTGTCCTACTTCCTTTCAACCCTATTCCTCTTAACAATTCCTATAACCCTTTTATGATGTATGGATGCTTTGTCCTAATAAAAGGGAGCCCTTGACCTTCTATAATCTTGTCCATGACTCACATTTCTATAAAAACAAATCAAGATGTCAAAACATATCCATGGTCACTATATCAATATCAAAATCAAAAAAAATAGACTGCTCCCTCGAAGGATAACTATACTATCATTGCTATAATAAATAGACTGCTCCCTCGAAGGACAGCTATTCAAAAGCCTTTATATTAAACAAAAATCTAGACCACTCCCTCGAAGGATGGCTATGACTAATCTGGCAATAAACAGCATTATTTTAGAAGCTTCCCGCATTGATCAGCTTCACAAACTGACCACCAAGTAAATGACATCTCTATGCAGGCTTCCCGCATTGATCAGTCTGCGCCAAAAAAAAAAAAAAAAAAAAACGAGTCACGGACTTGGCTTGTAGTTGTTTCAGGGTCTCCTAGAAAAAGGGGCAAAGTTATCTCTGCTCTTAAAATGGGTTACCCTCTTTCCTCCTCCTATCACCTGCTCAAGGGACTTCGAGCTCACTTTAATGTCTAAGTGATTCGATTACCGCTCTAACATAACTATGGTCAACGAAGTCACGCATGAATGGGGCTCTTGGTTCTCATAACCCCTATCTATGCTCTCTTTTTGGTCCTTGTCAATGAAAGAGCGATTCGCCTTCCATCTTTTCTCTACACTTTGGTCACATTCACCTTCATCACTTGTCAATCGACTCAAATCAACTCTCTTTTCAGACCATCAACATGACCTAGCCTATTCACCCTAGTTTCTATGGACACCAATACACATGGAAACTATCGACACGCCGCAATTTATGTTCAGCATAAACCAATACTTGCTGAAGCATAAATAGACCTCAATTCATTTTTAGCATACATCCATCACGAATATGGAATATTGCTAGGGATGAAAAACCCATCAACCAATGTTGCAGAATACACCATTTGGAAAAGGCTGCAACATCTTTTTTTTTTCCTCATCATTTCATCATAACCATGACCACTCTATCAACTATTTTAACCACCTATCTACCACTCGGACCCTTTGTCTGAACTACATTGGTCTGAGGCCCTTCCACAGGGGCTATGTAGGCAGCACTCAGATGACACGACTGTCTTCTGGGGTTAGCTCGACCATTCTCGTTTGTTCATCTCTCTGATGGACAAACCTTCTTGCCTTCTTTTAACCATAACCTTGCCCTTCACCACGACCCATTTCCATCCCTTTGACCCTTCCTCCTTTCTAGCGAGAACTACATCGGCCTAAGGCCCTATCACCAGGGCTATGTAGGCAGCACTCAGTTGACATGGGGTCTTCTGGGGTTAGCTCGGCCGCATCCTTTCATCCATTCATCCATCCATCGACCACCAACCATTAGAGATCATGCCTATCTCCTCCGACCTCGACCACTTCCAAGACATTGTTGCCTTGGTTGTTTTTGCATGTATGCTACCTCATGACTGGTTAGCAGAATTGTGTGCAGACCTTTTTGGACCCTCACAAGTATAGGATCGCAAGCTGGTTGATCCACACTACTTGTGACTTTTTCGTGTTTCTAGGAGCACTTCTTGAGCCCGGGATACCTGGAACGCGATGACCCATTTGGAGCTTCAGCTTAGATTGAGTGACCCGATCAGCAGATGACTAAATGCTGGGGCCCGGTTACTTCAATTTTGGCACTCCTTGACCCTTGACCTGTGACACTTTGGCCTGACCTTCTCGTGCAATGGTATGCACACAATCACGACTTTTGCCGCATTCACCCTCCCCCCTTTTTTCATCCACTCCTTGTCAAATTATCACCTGATTCCCGGTTTCCTTCCCTTGACTCCTACTTTGAGGGGGAATACCTTATTCATACTCGGGGCATTCCGCTTCCTATTTTTGTCTTGCAGTTCATTCGAACAACCAACAAGACGAAATCAACCTTATCCCTCACCTGGGGCAATCCCTCCTATTTTTGTCTTGCAGTTCATCTAGAACAACCAACAAGACAAAAAGGGGCAAATGTAGACACCAAAATCCTGTCGACTCCCCTGGTCATTCCCCGTCTTATTCTTCTTCGCCTATTTAACCCTTGTCGATCACTTGTTCCACCAACCTTGACCCTGGCAGCATGTAAAAATGAGCACAGAGCTAAAGCTAGACTCTATCCCTATTATGCATCTACCGACGACGGTCTTTTCCCGGCCGATGTCACCACCGTCAGTCATCTATCGGCCGACGTCGGCAATCCTGCCGACGTCGGTCACCTTGCCGTTATCCGTTATCAGTTATCATTCAGTTTCCCGAAACGGTTGACGAACCGTCTCTGGAATTGTCTCTTGCCTTCATTAGCGTCTGCCAACCATTCGAACATCCGATCCCGAATGCTATTCAACCATTCGAAATGCTGATCAATCAAACCCGAGCAATCATTCAACCAACCTGCGAATTCCGACATCAACACTCTCGCGATCAACACTCTCGGCATCAACCAATTTGCACTCAATCCAGCACTGCACAGACAACTCCAACTATGGCTTTCATTGCGTCTTCTGGCAGGTAAGTATTTATTTTGTTTGTTTTATTTCTTCCTTGGTTATTCTTTATTAGTTCTGTCATCCTGATTCTTCAAACCTCAAACCCAGCATCCCTCATTTACATCCCTGCCTCTAGCCAGACTAAAACCCCCAGACTCTGTTCAGACCCGACCTGACCTTGCCCAGACCCTATCCCGACTCTCTCAGACCCTGTCTCGAACCTATTTAGACTTTTCCAGAACCTGCCCCTATCGACGCCGGTCACTACCCCGACCGACGACGGCACCTCAACCGACATCGGCACCTTCCCTAACCGACGCCGGCACCACAGAGACCGACGCCGGTGACTGTGCAGAACAGTGTTGCATATCAGGTATGCACTTTTATTTTTTGTCATTTATTTCTGTCATTATTATCTACTTTCATCCAATATTCTACTTTTTTATCAGTGGGTTGATATCCTTCTAGGAAGTCTTCATACTTTCGGGATCGGGCGTTCGCCTGACAGCCCACCATATCTTTGACTAACGTTTTTCTGTGTTTTAGCCTTTTCTTCGCAGGTGTCATTCCTCCACAGCAAAAGAGGAGAATCTTCCAACGTCTGATTTTGGTGCGCACGACTTTATCAGGTACTTCTAGCCTTGACCATTTCTTTTAGTTTCTTTATTCTTTTAAATGTAGAAAGCAATTTTGCATAGAAATACCACCCATCTAACTCACGTAGGAAATCACTTCCATTTAGAGATAATAACTCTTTCTAAAATAACCTTGTCAAAAACCTACATGACTTATGAGTTATTTCATAAATAGGTTGTTCTAATTGCATACCTGTAACTCATGCCCTAGAGTGGAGTTTACCTTCATTGAGATCCTAAAACATTAGAGGCTACCTCATTGACTATGGTGTGCATAAAAAATGCATCAAAAAAACTTATTATCATTCTAAATTACACCATTGAGGTAAATATGTTTTATACTTCCCTCATCTATCTAATATAATGTAATCACCTAAAGGTGTGGATAGCCTATTGTGTGAGGTGAATCTCTAATTTTGGGGCTAGCTCCCTTAATGCATCATCTACACTCAAATCCTAAACCTACATTATTGTTAATGAAAAGGGATAGAAGGAAGCATTAAACAAACCTAATATATGGGAGGTGATACACCAATATGTTTTATATCCTCTACTTGATCCTTAACAATGCTTGTAGATAGACCAAGATTGATTTCTAACATACACTCTCCAAAATACTCCTACACATTAGTGTTTCACATGGAGGTTATTCTAGATGACTATGACCTAAGGATGATGAATGAGAGGCTTGATTTAACATAATATCAATCCAATTTCACTACAAGTATAATCACTAACACCTTCACACACCATGTAAGCTGCTTTAGATAATCCACTAATACCTAGGTGAATACAAGGACCTACAAAGGGAGAAAAATCAAACATTTGTGCAAATCTAACCAGAATCAACACACTAGAATATGAATATAAAGATGATTGAATCAATATTTTATTATCTCAAAGTTTTGGATACAAATGGGCAACACTTTCGCATACCCCATCATAGGGATACATATAATGGCTCTTACAACCTAATTTATAAAACATGATAAGGGGAGATAAGGACAATGTGGCATAAAAGTTTGGAATAGAATCCATGATGACCATAATCCACTCAATTAATCAATTACTAATGGGTATTAATATCCCTATAACTCCTCATATACATTTCCTTGGCTACATATTGGCCTTGTATGAGACATTGGGTATAGAAGTGTGGTGGGTGACTTATTTTTGTCATAGTTGACCCCATGAAGATGCCATACACCTTGAAACTACTCCATCACACCTTGACATGAAGTGATAGGTCATGCACCCATTATGATAGGTAGTTACTTTTTTTAACATATCCAATATTCTCCTAAAATCCACCCTTGAATCCATTTATAGCCCATTCAATGCATTTATCCTCTTAGTGGGTGAGGGATGTAAAACTTAGGAATATTCAATCATATGTTGATCTTGGTAGTGGCCTTTAAAATTTATTTCAAGGGTGCCTCTATCTTAGGAAACCTTTTCATTATGTGAGTAGACTTGCAACATCCTTCTCTCAATACAAATTATGGAAATCTCCCTAATAGAATCTAAGTCTGCTTATTAGGCATATTTTTAATATTATGGGGGGTGGAAGAGTGGTTTTTTGGAGACTATTCCACCTGTGAAAATTCTCAAGATGCCTTTATACTCACTTGGGACGTTGAACATCTTGAGAATTATGAAAAGTGACCTAAAACCTAGCCTTATAAGACATTTTCTTACACAAATTATCTCACATGTGCCAAAATTCTAGTTTACAAAGAGCACATATGACCTGTATGTGTCCTCATGATGTTTTCATAGTGTCTCATACTCATTATAATCATAAATAAGAGTTTATTATCCATCAGGTTCCCCATGAGGGTTTGGGAGGGTTTAGAGTGGCTTACCATCTTAATGATGGTTCATAAAGCATATGCTTTGGATTTAAAACTTAAGGTCATGAACACTAAGTACATATACCTCCTCAAATATCCCTAACAAATCTTGGTCTCGTTCACCTTATACGGTGAGTTTTGAGCAAAGGTTGGTAGCCTTTAGGTTTTCACTAGGCATTCTAGACATGTTCATGGTGTTAAGGATTGTTCATAGAGTTACCTACCTCGAACCAACTCTTTCAACTATGGATGGCAAGTTCATATGGGTCATAAAATTCACCTAATATTAATGTGTCCCATGGATATTATCATGTAAGATATGAACATTTAAACTAGCAGCTTCAAAGTGGTAGATTGGGGTGGTGGAGCTTGAGGAGGGATATTAGGGTAAATTGCCATTTCTCTTATCTTATCCTACCTAAAAAACCTCTCTCAAGAATTTTACCATCTTTATGAATCATTTTATGGTCTTAGATCTTCTTAAGGATCTTATCATGTCAAAAATAATGAAGTTAGGGATCTAAGTGCTTAATAGGGTTTTAGGTCTTATAGACATGAACTAAGCTTCAAGACATTAGACTACCTATAGGTGATTGTGATGACTTAAAAAGTTTCTTAGCATCGTTTTATATTTAATTTTAATTTTTACATGGTCTCATAATGTCTTAGACCCCTACCTCTATCATTCTTGCCCTCTAGGTCTATCATGACTATCCTTGGCCCATACTAAGTGCTTAGACTAGTTGATGTTAAAGACCTAAGTGGTATTTATTTATCTTTTCCTCAATTCTAATGGAGTTTTAGCTCTCATGGAGTGTTCTCTTAGGATGATTCAACAATGATTGAACTAGAGTCTCTCTCATACTTTGCAACTAAACACATTATATAGCCATACACATATGCCTCTATGTGTTATAAATGTCCAGTTAGGCCTAAGAAAATCTCTTCAACTTAAATATACCTTCAAATGTCTTGAAGACCCTACATATTCGATACACCACCATGGGGTCACTTTCACATATTTTACTACCTTCATCATTCAAACCAACTAGGTACTCTAACTGACTAGGGAAACCTATATGTATTGATCCAAGTATGTCTACAAAGTAAGACGGTCCTGAGTTAGTTTGTTTTAGTCACTCTTTCATATTCTTTTGTCTTTCAATATCCTCTTTACTATGTTCATTTTTTTTATCCTCCACCTCAATGTGTGTGTGGAATTTCACTCCCAAGGTTGGAGATAACCTGAATATAGCCTTATAGGTGGTGACTAGGAGTACTTAACTACAATTGGATCCTTTCTATAGGTCAATGAGTAAGAGAAAGGTTCTCTAGGCCATATAGGGAACAAAATTGACCTAATTTGAATCTCAATATCCTCCCAAAAGATAGTCATCTTCATAATTATATAACCCTTTCTTACATCTACTTAGGATTAGTTTTAGGTAGTGATTTGGGAGAACTATTGAAAGTTAGGCCTTAACCTAACCATCTAAACTATGTTATTGGCCTCTTAACAGTGTCCAATCTTGATTAGGCTTCTTCTCTCACTATTTCATTGGCCTTTCATGGAATTTTATAAACTTTAGGTCTTACTTTCACACATAAGTTTATACATGAGAACTTAAACCTATATCTGTATTAAACAATCCTTCTAAATTTTTGAGTCTGAAAGATGAAACCCATTATGATGTGAAAATGGCTTAATGAAGTCATTATATAGTATATGTCTTTGGTAGACCTCATGTGGACTTCTACTAACCTCTTAAGACCACCCATTGAGACCTTAAACATCCCTATCTAGGTACTCAACAAGGGAAATGCATTTCTCTAAGTGAATCAAGAATTTTTAGGGATAAAGTGAAACCGAAGATTCCACAAAAACCTTAAACAACACTAAGAAACCTCTAACCATGATAAAAGGCCAATGGATTCTTTTGGAGATAGTCTATGTGGGTTGGTCTTGAGGGCCAAGTGGAAACTTGATTCTCTTGAAAAAATATCTCATCCACAATATTAAACTATCCATACAACTTGAATAAGACATCATTCATATGTTTTCACCTTGGATATTGGTTTTGATGAGAAAAACTAGATCATGCTTGGAGCCTTTCTCATTCCTTCACATTTTTAGCTTTGATTAACTTGAAGGAGATCTATTCTAACCAAATGGTGACTAGGTGAAGTATGTGAGGATCATGGGGGAAGCATGTAAACTTTTCACTAATCATCCTTGTGTTCTACTCCATGAAAACATAAGAAAATTTTCCATGACCTACAATATTCCTACCAAAGGAGATTAGATGTTTATCTAACCCTATAAGTTCTAAGAGATTATTCTCAAAGGGGCCTATTACACTTAATATACCTAAAGATACCTGCCTCCATGCTCAAACTATCACAACAAGCTCAAACATTTCATAAATATGCTTGTTGCTAAGCTTATGGGGTTTGTAAAGGGATAAAGACAACCTAAGGGTCTTAGTGATTATTCATAAATCCAAGGGCCTTGATCTATAAACCAACACCACTAATTATGATCCCACTAGGGACTCTACCTCTGGCTAAGATCTTAGGCCCTAACTCCCCTTATACAAAATGTGCCATCTAATGAAATCTAGCCCTTATGAGCTTACCAAGATATCAAGGTATATTTCATTGCATTTTTTCCATTTTCTACACATTTGGTACATGAATTATTCTTTAAGGTTCTCTTAAGGGATCCTCATGAAATTTCTAACCTCTTCTAACTCTAAACTATCTATACAAATCTGTACAAGTCCTAGAAACACCTGCAAAACATCATTTTTATGCATTTTCTCAAGTTTGAGATATTTAAAGTCCA
>JARHVA010006913.1:42500-55000 GCA_037957365.1 Torreya grandis | reverse complement strand
CACTAATGAAATAAGTAAAAGACCAGATCTAGGATCCCAAATATCTATCATACATCATTATTTCATGAAGAGGTTCACCAAATGATATAAGCTGAGGGAAATGAAGTAGAGGTTGAAACTAAGACACTAACTAGTCATAGTATGCACATGCAGGATTCAATCAAGAGATGTAGGACACTAAACATGACATGCAAAACTAGATGATCTAGTAGCTAGTTGAGATCATAATTTTACAAGGAAGAAACTTCTACCACATATTAAAATATAACATATACACACTATACTAGAATAATTAAATCTAAACATAGCCTTCTATTCATTTTAAGAGGCTACATGCTCCATATTGATAGAGTTTTATCATGTCCAAGAAAGGGAATAGAGAAAATATAGAGAGGATCCATTTTTTCACTCAAAATCCTCTATATAGTAGAAAGAGGTGAAAGAGATATGGGAACAATGTCTTGGATAATGGAGAAAAGATCATTATGATCAAGAAGTGTGGTGGCATCTCATTAATTACCTTTTATATCTATGTCTTGATCAACAAATGGACCTCTTTTAATCCCACTATTCCCCAAAACCCTCTCATTGGCTGAGAGTGTCCTCCTAGAGATAAGGGTTTGTTTCATGATGACTAAGTTTGTAAGTGGAAATAATGCCCTTAACTTCTTCTACTATTAGTTCACCACCTTAGGACCCTAATTCCACTTGATGTGATTATGGGGATCAAATCCTCAAATCCTAATACTAATAATAATGTCATGCCTTGAATGGTAGAGTACCTACTTTGTTGAGGATGGGCCCCTTTGCATTTATCACATATTTTTTCCATTTCCATATCTGGATTATAAGACCCACCTATAGACAAAAGACCAATCTAAGGTCATTGTTTTTCCCATAGTTATCCATATTAATGTAGACCTATATACCCTAGCCTCTTTTAGACTCCCATTAGGTCTTAAAAAACCCATCAATCTTTGTAGGAGTTGAGAGCTCACCATACCCAAGTCTTTTTTTACAATGGAGAGCATAGTCACAAGAATGAAACCTAAAAGCCATAAAAAGGGCAATCTATAAGTCTATATTAAGCTCCAATAGTGGTCCCTTATGTTCCGTATACTTGACTGCATCATAATGACTTCTCCATGGTGTTTGAATGAGCTTCAATAAAATCAAAATGACCCTATAAAACCTTATTACCCTTGGTCAAAAATGGATTTTCAACATCTATCAAAAACCCTAGGCTCACCTTTGTTCTAGTTGGCTATCAAAAAATTTCTTGACTCATTGACATATTAACTCATCTCGCACTATTGATCCTACTTGGTACAAAATCCCATTAATCATTGATTCTCTCACAATCAAATGTGCTATTGACACTTATCATGCACACATTTACTCTTGAGATTATTGAACCCCTTTGACCTTCTCTCACCATTAGATCTGAATGTATAATTAAATGCTAATTTTTAATCTATTGGGACCCACTATTTGAAAGCCAACAACTAGTTCATGATCTTAAAAATTAATGTCTTCACTCCCATCAAAAGAAGTTTGCACTACTATCATTGACATCCCACAGACCATAAAATTTAGGCTAGTATGGATTTTTTTAGTGGATTTAACTTGATGTTAGTATGAACATCCTAATTTTTTATTGACTTTGAAGGCTTTCAACTTGAACTGTAAAAGCTATCAAGGCACCAAATTTTTAAGAGATGTTATTCTTATCAAAAGGGATGAACCCATTTGATCCACTAGTCTTGGGTTGCTTCTAAGTGAAGATATTAAAATCACAATTTGGCTAGTCCATTTGATCCTACATGAGGTCTTGGATCGATCTAGTTCATTTGGTTAAGTATGGGAAAATTAGTGAAATCTGGTTGAGGACCCAACTTTGAACATGCATAACTTAGTTTGCACTTTGGTATAACACCTAAAACTTAGTGCATAAAAACTAGGGACTAAGATAAACAAATCCATATGATTAATTTTTTTTTGAAACTACCATATGTATGAGATATGTCCTCATTAATATTCTCACTTGGTTTTATTTGAACTTCTTCAAAAATGGACAAGTATGGAAACTTAGTGGATTTTACCTAAGAGGCCAACTTTGGGTCTTCATATCTTTTAATGCACTTCGACAAATGACTAGAAAATTGGCACATATGTTTTTGGGACTAATATGCAAAAAACCATATGACCAATTCTCCCTAACTCATCCACATGTGTTAATTATGACATTAGCAAAGTGCCTACTCATAATTTTATCTACTATACTCAAGATATCTAGATGAACACAATGAAGAACCATATGAAAACCATGCACTTACATACTTATTCTAGGAATTCTTGACATTTAAAAGGTTATCTGAAACCATGTCCATCTTTTTCATCCATTAACAACCTAATCCATGTTGGTACAAGCTTGGTATGTGGGTCAAAATTGGCTAACATCTTTGGTGACTCATAGGGGTTGCATGTCTATCAATGAAAAAGAACCCAGACCATGTGCCTAGTCTAGTCCATTACATATGGAGTCTATATTTGGGTATAAGACATTAACATGGTGACAATCCTGATATAACCTATCTTGAAAAAAAAATAAGGACTAAAAAGATAACATAACAAGATAGAGTTCCCAATGCACTTATTGAAAGGAAACTAACCTACTCGATAAAATAGGGACAATAAGCAAATGTTCTAAAGTAACACTTAGAGGAATTTGAACAACATAAATCTAATATATGCAACCTAAAACTATGTGTACCTTTCTTCTTGGATCAAAAGGAAAGTTTAATAATTTTCTTTCCTAATGGGACGAGGAATTAAATGAGGCATGCAGTTCCTTGACACTTGGTCTTGATGTCTTCTTTTTATTTGTTAAAAATATCATCCACCTTTGCATGATGTTCAATGAGAACTAATCAGATCCAAATAGGTTAGATATGTGCATCCAAATAATTTCAACTTTATCATATGGCTCCTCAATTTCATCCTCTAATGGTGGTTCAATAAGGCATACCTCTTTGATTTCGATGGTGTCCTCAATAATACTAGGATTCCTCTTTGAATTGAGTTCCTAAAGATAATCAAGGAGATCTATATATACTGCCCAATCTTGGTCATTATCCTCCATGGGATATTATTTGTCCACCTTCTCAAGCACTTGATCCTCAACTTGACAAAGAACTTTAATAAGAGATAACTCAATCTCATCCATGTCCTCCATTTGTACCAATATCTCATCAATACTAGCATTCTCATTTTACTTGATCATCCCTAGAGTATCACTATCATATTGAAGTTCCAAAACTTTAATGGAAGCCTCAAATGAATATTCAATTAGATATATTATCACATCATCCAAGTTTACCATCTTAAATTCATCAACCTCACCCATGAAATCATGTTACAATTGTTGCTAATGGTTTTTTTCTTTAAGAATGCTCTCTACCTTAGTAATGGTGTTGTGTGAGTTGTCCTCATGGATAACTTCCAATGACATATTATCATGTACTTTATCTATATTAGCTACAACAAGATCTTGATAAATAACCTCTTGATGCACATTTGATACTTCCCCCTATTGGATCTCATCTCCAACTTTTACTTGCTCTTGTATATCATAATATTTGAAATTATGAAAGATTGAGACATGCTTTCTCTCACCAAGTGGTGTCCTAATATTGATCTTCTCTTCTGACTCTAATAATCCATCATTATCAGTTGTGAGTTCAACATGGAGTTCACCACTTAACTCTTAAAGGAGTAGCATAGGATATTCTTAAGATGACTCCAATAGAGATGAGTGATCCAAAACTTAGAATCTTTTGTTGAAATAAATTCAAGAAACAAGAAAAACACAATAATAATAATGCTATCTATGAGAAGAGATGTTTTATTCATAAAAATTTGCAGATCCAAACATATGTTTATCTCTTAAAAGAGATGTATGATTTCCATTTTAGGTTACATCTTCATTTATACACATTTTTAAGATAGTATGAGGATGTGGAAGGTCACCAATCTCAAGGGAGATTAAGTGGTATGACTTCCATGATTTACAACAATACAAAATTTGAGGAATTACTATTTTTAGATACTATTTTTAGACTACACTACTAAAATTGAAATTTGGGGCACTTACATTGGGTTTTATGAGGTCAAAATCCATTGAGAAAATATCAATTTCATCTCATCACATTATCCTTATTCTTATATTTCTAGCAGTTCAAACGGTGAGTCGATTGGAGCTACGATGCAAAAGTTATGGCTCTTAAAAGTCCTACCACCGATTGGGGTAGAACCATTACCTGAATTATCACCTAGAATGTTACCCAGAGCAATGAGACATATGTGATGCCACATTTAAAATGCTTGTATTTTATATTCATGTCCTCTTCCTTATTTTGCATGCTAATCTAGATGAATTTCTAGGATGGAAATGACTTAGATTATTGAGGAAGGGATGGGGGCTGAATGACCTTGGATTTTCTCAATTACATGACTTGGATCCAAGATGGGAAAGATAGAGGTTCTACTTTGACCTTTTGATTCTATTTATCCTTCTCTTTCTATGTATTTAGCTCCATCTATTTGATTTACCTATCAATATTCTCTTTGAATATATCCTCCTTAAGGTGGTTAGTAGCTTCATAAAGATAAAGAACATAAGAAGATTCTTGAGGAGGGGTGAGAGAGGTTTTCATAGCTTCAGATCCTTCTTCAACTTGGGTCCTCAAGTCTAAATTTACCTTAGTTTTCCCACCCCATGATTCCACCACTTGGTTCTAGCTTGGAACTTTGAAATACTTCATAAGGGGTTCTTGAGGAAGGGTGACATCTTAAACCTTAACAGCAGGTTGTTCCACAATAATCTCCTTGTTTATTTGACAACTCTCTTAGATATATCTCCAAGAGGGAAAGGTCTGAGAAACATATGAAAAACTTGGGACATTCAAACGGTTACTTGGAATGGTCTCTTGGGGAGGAATGGGTGGCACATAAGAATGTTGAGGTGGTGTATATTTAAGCACATAAGGTTGGACCAATTACTCCTCAAGTTTTTGAATGTAACCACCTACATCCATCATCTCACCTATGTGATTGTTATAATTTACTCTCTCAATAAGTTTCCATTCTTCTTTTATTCATTGTAATGACTCTATCACATGATTAATAAGGTGAGTAGGGACATTTTGGCCATAATATTTTTGTGAGCACAATTCTAGTGCATATTTTTCAAGGCTTATTAAAGTTTGCTTAAGTGCTAGCATAGATGGCTCATGATAGGGTTGATGAGGAGTACTATTCTGATGGGATTGATATTCATATGGAGGATCAGGGCAATATCCTTGTATATATGATTGAAATAGGTCCTCATGTTGCTATTGAGGATCATGAGGAAGGTAAGAGTTATGCCCTTGATAAAAAGGATCATGAGAAACTTGCCAAGGATCCTCATAAATTTGATAAAAATCTTGGTAGGGTTGATTAGGCTCATATATATCATCAAGGTCATATTGGAGCTACTGATAAGGAGGTGGATAATAGGAATATTCATTGTAACTACTCATATTGACCTCATATGTGAAATGAGATAAAGAAATAACTAAATTTTTTAATGAGACATACCTAGTCTGCTCATAACCAAAAGATTTGATTTGGAATCACCATTGGTGCTAATGTGATTGATTTCAAAATTTGATTAGAGGAAATTCACACTAGGATATTTCCACTCTTTTATACCTAGTCCCATTAGGTGTGCTAAAATTGTTAGAGATCTAGATTACACCCTAGCTGGAGGTAAGAGTGTTCAAGAGTTACTTTCAAATCTATCTCAACATAGGACTAACCCCAAGGTGTTGGTTTCATATAATGGGGTTAGAACTCTAGGATTTTTAATGAAGATAGCTCCTTTAATGCATCATTTTATCCTATTCCTACTACTAAAACATACTAATGACTAAGGAAAAGGGAAAGAGAGAGAGAGAAAGAGATAAACATGAAATGGAAACCTAAGTTAATTGTGGTGATTCACCTAAATTATGGGTTGATCCACCCTACTTTACTCTTATAACATTATTGAAATAAGTAAAAGACCAAATCTAAGATCCTAAATTTCTTTCATACATCAGTATTTCATGAAGAGGTTTGCCAAATGATCTAACCTAAGGTAAATAAAGGATAGGTCTAAAGTAACACACTAACCAGTCATAGTATCCACATACAGGCTTCAATCAAGAGATGTAGAACACTAAAGATGACCTTCATAACCAGATGAAATAGTAGCTAGGTGAGATCATAATTTGAGAAGGGAGAAACTTCTACCACATATGAAAATATGACATGTACACACTATACCATAATAATGAAATCTAAAACACAACCTTCTATTCATTTTAAGAGTTTTCAAGCTCTATCTTGGTAGATTTTGGTCAAGTCCAAGAGAGGGAGCAGACAAAATAAAAAGAGGATCCCTTTTCTATCTCAAAATCCTCTATATATAGCAAAAATGGAGAAATAAAGATGGGAACAATGCCTTAGATAATGGATAAAAGATCATCATGATCAAGAAGTGAGGTGGTAGGTCATTTATTACCTTATGCATACTTGTCTTGATCAACAAATGGACCTCCTTTTATCCCACTAGTCCCTGAGCTCCTCTAATTGGCTAAGAGTGTCCTACTAGAGACAAGGGTTTATTTCATGATTACTACTTATGTTTGAATGGAAGCAATTACATTAACTACTTCTTCCACTATCATTTCACCACCTTGGGACCCTAAGTCCACTTGATGTGCTTATGGGGATTAAGTCCTAAAATCTTGATACTAATAATCATGCCATGCCTTGAGCAGTGGAGTACCTACTTTATTGAAGATGGGCCCCTTTAAATTTATCAAATATTTATTCAATTTCCATATTTGGATCATAGGTCCCACTTATAGATGGAAAACCAATCTAAGGTCATTATTTTTCCCATATTTGTCCATATTAATGCATACCTATAGACCCTAGCCTTTTTTAGAGTCCCATTAGGTCTAAAAGGACCCATTAGTCTTTGCAAAAGCTGAGAGCTCACCACACCTAGGTCCCTATTTATAAATGGTGAACATAGTCACAATAATGAACCTTGCAAGCCATAAAATAGGTGAGCTATAAGTCCATATTAAGATCTAATAATGGTCCCTTGTATTCCTTATACCTAACTATATCATATTTATTACTTTATGGTGTTTAAACGAGCTTTAATGGCATTAAGATGACCTTTTAAAACCTTGTTACACTTGGTCAAAAATGGATTCTCAACCTCTATCAAAAACCTTGGGCTCACCTTTGTTATGATTGGCTATTGAAATCTAACTCGACTTGTTGACATATTGACTCATCTCATACTATTAATCTTGCTTGGTATGAAATCCCACTAATCATTGATTCTCTGATAATCAGATGCATTATTGATACTTTTCATACACATATTTAATTTTGAGATTCACTGACCACTTTGACCTCCACTTCCCATTAAATATAAATCTATAATCAAATTCAAACCATTGATCTGCTAGGACCCACTATTTGAAAGATAATGGCTAGTTCATGATCTTATAAATTAACATCCTTGCTCTTGTCAAAATACATTTTTGTAACTACCATTGACATTCACACGACCATCATTGACATCTCATAGACCATCAAATTTAGGCTTGTAAGGATTTTTGTAGAGGATTTAACTTGATGTTAGCATGAATGTCCTATGATTTTTGACTGAATTTGAAGGCCTATAACATGAATCACAAGCTATGGAGGCACCATATTTTTAGAAGATGTTCTTTTTACCAAAAGGGACAAACCCATTTAATCCACTGGTCTCAATATCATTGCAAGTGAAGATATTAAATGCAAAATTTGGGTGGTCCATTTGATCTTATGTGACATCCTAGCTTGGTCTAGCTCATTTGGGAAAGTATGGGAAACTTAGAAAAAATTGTATTAGGAGCCAACTTTGAAAATCCATAACTTCTTTTGCACTTTCATAGATGACCTGAAACATAGTGAGTAGTAACTAGGGAATGAGTTGAACAAACCCATATGATCACCATTTTCTAAAATTAACACATGTGTGATATATGGCCTCATAAATATGCTCACTTGGATCTATTTGAGCTTCTTTGAAAATGGCTAAGTATGAAAATTTAGTAGATTTTCCCTGAGAGGCCAACTTTGGGTCTTCATATCTTTTGATGCACTTCAGCGGATGACTAAAAACTTGGCACATATTATTTTTGGAATAATGTGAATAAAACCATATGACCAATTCTCCCTAACTCATCCACACATGGAAATTATGATGTCAAAAAAGTGCCTACTCAGAATTTCTATTACTAGACTCAAGATGTCTAAATGAACACAATGAAGAATGGAATGAAAACCATACACTTTCATACTTATTCCAAGCAGTCTTGACATTATAAAGGTTATTTTCAACCATTTCCATCTTTGTCATCCATTATCAACCTCATCCATGTCGGTATGAACTTGGTATGTAGGCCAGAATTGGCCAACAAGAACATGGTATGATGTATTCCCAAGGCCATACCATGTTGTCACATTTATATCATGATATTATTAGTTTATTATATAAGATTTCATTAGAAATTTTAGGTTTACAACACTTTTAAATTATTATTCCTAAAAGGACATCACAATCACTCAATTGATTAGGATGATTCATTCTAATTAAGCACACCTATAATTATTTGCATAGAGATGGGTTAGTATAGTGTATGTGTGAGATTGGAACACCATGCTATGTAGGATATTAATTGATAAGTTGATGTTTGATTATATTATTTGGAGACCATAGACATGATTTTTTGGGTGGCTCAAGGATGGTGTATAGTCTCATATGATTTATGTCAGTCATTAATATCAAGATATATGGCAAAATATCTATGAGTGTTTCTAATATGATCATGTTACTTTGTAGTTCAGGGGTGAATGGGATATGCCCTTAAGTTATTAGGTATGGATACAAAGTGTTAGAGCTCTAATGAGACCAATAGATAAAGTTATACCATCTAATGTTGATCTTAACCCCATTCTTATAAATGAGAGGGGTATTGTTATATAGAACCTATGTGTCAATGATGTCGGTTATACAAATGCTTATACCATATGGAGGACAAATCATAGGTGGGTTAGACTATTACCAGTTGGAAGTATAATTTTTTTGAGTTAACTTGTTATTATATGTTTTTTGTTGAATTATTTTTAATAGTAGTTAATGTATTTCCTTTTATTTCTATGTAGGTGATGATGACTACTAGGTTATGACATTTGAGTTAATTTTGTGTGAGTTGACTCACCATATTATTGATTTTGTAGAGTATGGTCATATCATTGAGTGAGTGACAGTTGTTACTAGGGTACACACTCTATTTTATGACTAATTTGTGTTCACTACTATCATATATATTCAAGTTTCAATATATAAATATGCATTAAAAGTGGAGGTGGAATTACTAAAGATGCTCTCACTAGACCTACTAACTACTTGAGGTGTAAGGTTTTTATGTGAGTATGTTTGGTTACAAAAGAAGCACATAAATACAAAGGATATATTGGTTGTGCATGAGGATTGAAATTAGAGAGAGATGTCTATATCTAGGACATATGGTTATTTTGGGGCTTCTTTCTCTAGGTCATCAGTATGAGTATATATAAATGACATAGAGGGACATGTGGATTCAAGTCCTATTATTGAATGACTATTTTATTATATAAACATTCCATGTATGTCATGTTGTTTGAAAAAATACATATATTGTATTTAAGTAAATATAGAAATATATATTAAGCTATGAAATCTTAATCTAAACTAACTCAACCTAAGCTAGAGCTACAAACAAAATAAGCAACACAAACTTATACCTTAGTTCCAAAAATATTCTTTCATTGTGATGTCAAATTGATTAGCTCTCTTTGAGTTGTGGTTGTTCATTCTTATAATGCAAGGTAAAATGGGCAACATTTTGATGCAAAAATGCTATTAGATGGATTTTATTCACTTTGGATTCACTTTTGAATTCGATAGCACTACATTATCATAATTTAGTATGATGAAATTGATGGATTTCATGTTTATTTATATATTTTTGGATAAATATCGAATGGCGGAGGATTATTTGAATATTTAAAATAATCCAAATAATATATGGTGGCTAATTATTCCTCATACATGATTACTATGAATATTTCAAATGGTTAAGGAAAACATAGATATGGTTAGTTGAATCACAAAGAATGGGTCAAACTATTTGACAACTCAAGGGAGGACTCAAGGGTAGTTGAAGAAGTTGTTGAATTAGTTGGGGTGATTCAACATGTGAGGGAGATAAAGGTATAATATGTTAGGTGAGGTGTAAAATCTAGATTTAATAATTAAATTTAGATTGAAAGTGTTGATTTATTCAATTAATTAAATAAAAAATGAAATGTCATGAATTATAATTTAAATTTAGGAAGAAAAATTAGTAGTTTTAGGTGAATTTTTAAATTAAATGTAAGTTACGTGTCTACATTTACCCCTCTTTGAAATGGAATTATGAAGCAATACCTTCTCAAAGATTAGTAAAATTAGATCATTGATGATTAAGAAGAAAAAAATGCACCAAATGAATGAGAAAGAATGTGATAATGCCCTCTTGAGAGTTTATGTGATAAAAAATATAAATATTCAAAATGAATGAAAGAGGGAAAAAATGAGGAAGTATTTTGGACCATCAATAAATCAAATTACTAGAATCAATGTCAAACTTCAAAGATGAAGGTACGTGTAATTAAGTTTCCCATAGTTGTTAAACTAGAGTATTGATTATAAAAATAATATTTTACCATTCGAAGATTACATGCATAATTGATGCTCATAATGTAAGGGTCATGTGAGCAGACATGAGAATGATATATCCCAATGATGGTAATATATAGATTCAAGAAGAGAAAAATATAGATCTTAAAATTGTAGCGAGAAATGTATGAAATGGATAATTCTAAGTGATGAATTTAGATTTGGAAGGCTTTGATTTAAATTGTCTTGAAATTTGAAGAAGAATAGATTAAAATGAATGAAATGAAGGGAGGGGGGAATATATCAATCAAGAGAGGAGAATATAAATATGAGAAGGATTTTTAATAAATTTATTTATGCACATTTATTTTAAAATTAATTTATATTATAAATTGATTGAGGAGATTTGATCTGAGGCCTTGGAAGAAAATAGACTGTATTCCACACCACTAGCACTGCAGAGAGTGTGTGAGGAGACACTAGAGACCAGAGAGGCAAGGTCCTATAATAATTTAAATTTCATGCATTATTTTTTTAAGTGAATTTATTATGGGTTAAATTTAATATAAATGAATTTACAATTAGGCCATTTATGAATTAGGCAAAAAATGTTATAAATTTTCTAAGAAAATTTGAGGAGTTGTTGAACCAAATAGCAAAATAATAGGTTAGGATTGTAAAATCATTGGAGTGGGAAATAAACTAAGAATTGGTGAATTCATAATTTTTAGTTGTAAAATTATGAAAATAATTTGTGAATTAATCAAATAGGATGGTGAAATCATTTGGTAGGGAAATATATTAGGGTGATTGCAAAATTGCATGTCATAGTAATGAAATTAAAGACAAATAGAAAAAATGCTAAATTGAATAGTGAAAACATTGAAAATGTGAAATAGAATATGTTAAGTTTGAATTTGACAAAATAGATTATGTAAGCACTAAAGGAAGTACTAAAAATGATATGTTTATAATGAAAGGGCCAAATTAGCAAATGAATAGATAGGTAGGGAGTTGAATAGCCAGAAAATAATGTGAAGGAAAATGTTTTTCAATGTTTTTAATGCTTGTTAATTAGAGGTAAATGGATTTTAAAGATAATAAGTAGAATTTACATCACAATATTGTGTTATGTTTGTATGAGGTATTACCATTATTTGCAACATGGGAGTAGAGACTAAGGGCATTAGATAAAATAACATAATTCACTATGAGTTTGGATTATTAGAGGCTACAAGACTATCATATACCATGCAGATGCCTAAGATCCATGTACATATAGTTTTGTTGACTATGCTAGCTAAGATATGACACAACAAGACCAGCACATTTCACCTACCAATAGGGTAGATGCCTATGTCACTGGAGGTGATGTATCATATTTTAGGGATTTTGACCTGAGGTAGATAAGTATACTGGGGGTAAGGGCCATAGAGACTACTATGTATAGGATTTTTTGGGATGGATTGACTTTAGTGGTGATGGGAGGAGTGGATATAGATTATTTCATGTGATTAGTGGAAGATTATTAACTATGGTTACCATGGTTGTTGTCAATGGTAGTATGCTTCCTAACAAGAGTGGGAGGTTATCTTTGATTGGTTTATTAGATGTTATTAGAGATATGATGGATATGGGAGAGAGA
>JARHVA010006913.1:0-37500 GCA_037957365.1 Torreya grandis | reverse complement strand
AAAAACCATTTAAGTATGTATAGAATGCTTTTATCAGTTTCTATTGCTTGGTTGTTTCCTTATAGTTAATAGCGACTGGACCACTTGTGCTTGATGTGGTAGGTTTGGAAAATATCTTTAACTTTCTTCTTCTTGAATGATTTATCATTATCAAAAATGATAGTGGAAGGGATACCAAAGTGACAACCAATATGGTTTAAAATAAAATTTGAAATTTGTTTTCTTGTTACATAAGGGGTATTAACTCAACCCAATTAGTAAAGTACTCAATTACTATAATAATATTCTTATGACCATCAAAATAACTAAGATTTATATTTATAATGAGGTATAACCCCCATGTGGATAGTGGCCAAGGTGTGGTAATAGGTTGTATAGCTTGTGATGGGTTATGGATAAGGTCCCCATGTTTTTTACAAGGAATACATTTATTAACATGAGTGAATAAATCAAATTCCATGGTAGTTAAATAATAACCTACCTATGAAAGTTTGTTTATAGGACTATGCCACTCGAATGTACACCATAAATTCCCTCATGGATTTCCTTAATTGACAAAGTAGATTATTCATAATTCAAATAGTGTAAAACTATTCATTCATAGCCTCTATGATATAAGGTAACACCAAGGATTGTGTAGTGATAGGTACATTAGCTAAATGATTTATGTTGATTATGGAATAATTTAGGTGGTACGGTGTTATTAAGAATATAGGCATATATGTTAGAATACCAAGGAGAAGTGGGACCAACCACCTCACAAACTATTTCTAAAACAAGAATGTTGTAAGCAGGTATCTTTAGGTATTCAATATGGAACTTCTTGTGATTTTCATTTATATCAAGTAACAAACCAATGTTAGTCATGCCATCTACTACCATGTTATTGATTCATGGTACTTGTTCAAATTGGATGAATACAAAAGATAACTTTAAGCTATCCACCATCCACTTTTAATGGATTAACTTATCATCATGATATTGTAATTAATTAGCTACTTGATTTATGATAAACTTAGAATCACCAAAAATAATAAGATGTTGGATTCCCTATTGGATAGCTAGTTTAAGAATTTATATTAGAGATTCATACTCTGCAATGTTATTTGTAAAAGGGAATTCAATTTTGAAATCTTTGGGAATATAATCCCCATATGATGTGACTAGAAAAATATCTACTCCTCATCCATACTTTGTGAAGTAACCATCAAAAAATATTTTCCAAATTAAAGATTCATCTATAGATATTATTGCTTCATCCATAAATTCCATAATAAGATATGCTTATTTTAATGCATATACTAAGGCATGTCCCTTAATTGATTTATAATTGTCATACTCAAGATCAAACTCATTGAAAATCACAACCCACTTAGCCATCCTTCCTACTAAAGATATTTTGGATAGAAGATATTTGAGAGGTTTAATTTTTGTAATAATTTTAGTTTAATTGTTGAGTATATAATGTCAAAGTTTTTGTGAAGAAAAAATAATTATGAAACATGCCTTTTCCATTCGAGAGTAATTAAGTTCATAAGATATCAAGTTTTTACTTAATTAATACCCAACTCTATCGTTTACACCATAATCATGTTGTGCCAACCACTCAACCAATGTAAACTGAGTAGTTGATATATATAACAAAAAAGGTCTACCGTCAATAGGTGACATCAATATTGGTGGATTATAAATATATTACTTAAGGTGATCTAAGTTTGTCTCAAAACTCTCATTATAATTTAAAAGAGTGTCTTTATTTAACAAGAATGTGAAAGGGTGATAAATATCTACAAGCTTTGATATGAAATGCCTAATTGATTGGATTTTACCTTGCAAACTTCAATTTTTTTTGGTGATGGAATATCAATGATAGCTAAAAATTTAGAAACATCAAATTCTATGTTGCATTATGAAATAATGAAACCATAAAAATTTTATTATGTCACATGAAACAGAGATTTATTGGGATTTAATCTCATCTTATACTCTCTCATTCATTTAAAGATGTGACAAAGTACCTTAGGATGTTCTTCTCTATATTTAGATTTTTCAAGTATGTCATCCACATAGTTCTCCATAATATGATGAAGTATATCATGAAAGATGATAGTCAATTGTAGTTTGATATGTATGTATAAAATTATTTAAACCAAAAAGCATCACTTGGTAGAGAAATTCCCCATGGTGTTTTGAATGTTGTTTTATGTTAGTTTTCAGTACTGATTCTCATTTGGTTTTACCCTAAAAACCATCCATTAAAGACAACATTTTGTGACTTGTAGTGGAATCCATGATCATGTTAATATTTGGAAATGGAAAATCATCTTTTGGACATGTTTTATTGATATCAAAATAATATGTAAAAACTCTAATTCCTTATAGTTTTTTTAATACTAGTACTATATTAGATATCCAATACAAATAGCCAATAGGGCATATGAAACCAACTACCAGTTTCTTCTTCAACTCTTCTATCACTAATAATTTTATCATGGGATTCATCTTGTAAATCATTTATTTGATGGGTTTGGTGTCTATATGTACAACATGATGATGCACTACTAGTTTTGTATTAATCCCTAGCATATCCACATAAGACCATGTGAATACATCATAAAATTATTAAAGAAAAAGTGTAAGTATTTCTATTTCTTTTTGAGTAAGGGAGACTGCAAGTTTGACAATTTTTGGTTCTTCCTCTACTCCAATTCTTATAGGAATAATATCCTCAAATAAGATAGGTTATTCTTATTTTTAGTTTAGGGATGGTAGAGGAATATTTAATTCCTCCTCTAGGTCCACTTAATTTGAAGTAGATGCTAAATTTATATTTTGATGTGGTTGTTATTCCCCAAAGTATGCATAATTATCCAACTGAATAGAAAACCCTTAATCATGATCACTTGCTGGAATGTGGTCTTGCGTTCTCATCAATTCTGAAATTGCCTCATCATTTTATAAATGATCAAGTGGGAGTGTTTCATGTTGGTCATACTTTATTAAGGATGTATATGTGAGGTCTAGTGTAAAAAAGGTATTCTCATGGAAAATATTTATGATGGCAAGATCTTTGAAGTGGATACGAATGGACCCCATTTCATTGTATGAATAATCATCCTCTAACTCACTAGAAGATCCACTTTGGAAAAGTGTGAGATATACATTGAGTGGATTAAACCTTATGATGTGAATGGTTTCATTTTATTTTAACATTATTTGTTTAATTGATCCTTATTCATGGAGACTGAGGCCTTTCACTTTATAATTCATAATATTGCACATAATGGATTTAGGGATAGGATATTTATTATCGGTAAAGCAAGTACCTAATTCATCAGAGTAAAGATAAGAGGGATTTGAATCTTAGATCTATTCATATATAATTAAAAAACCTTATAGTAATTTTATTTTTCCAAATATTTTAACCACTTGATTATCTTTTTGATGGTTAGGTCTATCATAATTATGTGGATTTGCATGGATTTTACTTATATATTTGAAATCTTGGATTGTGTACTCATTCATACCTTTATCAATGGTTTTAAAATGGGATGAGGAGGATGAATATGATTTAGAAGTTGGTGGTTGGTGGTAATCTTGATCAATATAAGTATGATTGGAAACTTGTTTTATAGATGGTTGATTGAATGCTTCACTAGAAAAAGGAATTTCTATGGAAATGGAGGTAGTTGGTGTGTTAATCCAACCACCAAGAGGAGGTGTTTGAAATAAAGTTTTAGGGTGGACATAGTTTTAAAGAAATGGATAACCCTAAAAGGGATTAAATTTTTCATTATTAATTGGTAAATAATAGGATTTTTGATATATTCCTTCTAATAACTTATAATATTGTAAGGGTTGAGGATCACCTTGAATAGTTACTTCCATACCTTCATGTGAAAATTTGAAACATTGGTGTAGGGAAGATGGTATAGCATTCATTGAATGTAACCATGGACATCCAAGAAGTATTTTACAAGGTAAATTAAGATCAAGCATATGTACTAAAGTTTATTTTATAATATACCCCACCATCAAAGGAAGATAAATTGTACCCATGGATTGTTGCTCATTATTATTGTATGCCTTTATAGTGATAATATTAGTTTTCAATGTTTTTGATGAATATATTAAGTGTTTTATTAATCTTAATTTACATAGATTTAATCTAAATCCATTATCTATAACCACCCTCTTTACATTGTGCCTAGAGACAATAACCTCTATGTACAATGGAAGATTGTAAATAGATCCCAAAGGGGAGAGATCAAAATGGTCAAAAGTTACCTCATTATTAGTAAAAAAAAATCATACTAATTCTTGAAAGTTTTAAGGGTTGATGTATTTTGGGATGCTTGACACTTGAAGGACTTTATATAAAATATCTTTATATATAAATGACATCTTACAAAGGTATAATATAGAAATATTTAAGGGTTTATTCTAAATATGATCAATAATGTTGTACATGAGTTCAACATTAGATGATGGTGTACTTGGAATGGTAAGATTTTCACACCTTGGAGTAACATGCACTAGTGGTCTTCCATGGTAATGACATTGGCATGATGAAGCATAAAATCAACACTATTAACTATAGAGTCAAAAAGATGACTAGTTTGGTTGACACTACTAGCTTTACATTATTCTTGTTTTTTATTACCTTTTCCTTGCTCATGATTGGGGAATGGATCTTGGTATATCCATAGATTTTATTTGTTGGATGTTTTTGATTTTTGGTTTTCAATCACTATGTTCCCTTAATCAATCAGATTTTAAACATAGTGCTTCAATTGCATACACCGATTAGTAGGGTGTCACTTTATCCTATGGTATTTATATTATTCATCTTCTTTATACCATTGAGTTTAGGAATGTTCTCATAAAAAGGTTTGGTGTTTGTCTAATTGATCATGTTAGCATATGACAACTTTTAGAAGACATTTTCATAAGTGTTACCCAATTGAGTGAACTTATGTTCAGGTCTTCCTGATCTAGGTTGACCACTAGGAATGGTCATGTTATTAATGGGTTGGGTGTAATTTTTTTGTTGTTTTGGTGGGTTTTGAATTTTTTAAAATCATTCACACCATCTCTAATAATGTTATTATTCTTTTAAAATAAATTAGATTTCCTAGTTGGTTTGGAAAAAATATTTTCCAAGTGTAAATATCTTGATCACAACTTTATTAATTAATGTTCTTTCAACTTAGACCCCCATTTCAATGATTTCCTCAAGTGACCTTGGGCAAAGGAGTAATAAGTGATGTTATAAGTTTGAGTTTAGATTATTTATAAATGTCCATAAGTTTGGTTTCAAGAAATGACCATGTAAATTACCTTCCATTGCTTTCCATTATTGTAAGAAGGAATCAAAGGTCTTTACATTGAATTGTTTGGTATTGTGTAAATCCAATGTGTCAAATATTTTTCAATGCTTTAGGAAAAATGATGATCAAACTTCTTAGATATGTCCTCAAAAGTGAAAATAGATCCTTTAGGAAGGCATGAAAACCATTAAAGATTGACCTCTGAGAATTTATGGAAATAATTCATATATTCATTTATATAAATAACATTTGCGCATGCATGATAGGAACTTGTAAGGATTCCTTTAGGATATCCTTTACCTTTCTATTTGTCAAATTTTGGGAATTTGAAGTATTTATGAAAAGATGTTTTCATGGTACTTAATTCATAAGGGTAATAACAAATTTCATCAAATTTAAATTGTTTTTTCCTAGATTAAGAATCATATTATAATTCTTTAACCCTATATTTAATGTTTTAGAATTCTTGTATAAAATAAGGAGATAGTTGGTGTTGACCTAATTTTGTCCCCAAATCAAAATAGGTCAACCCATATAAATTAAAACTTTCATAAGGTGTTCATATATTTTTTTCATAGTCTATAATTGTCCTAAAGAGTCCAACATGGTCATGTTTTCCCTTCCTTAGCCTTGTCCAAGTTATGATCTTAGGTTCCCTTGTCTAGTCCTATGGTTGAGTATAAGGTCTTGTATAGTCAAACAACCTTTGAATCTCCTTCAAAAATTATCTTCATTTTGTTTGATATATCTTTAGAATAAGTACAATGGATTACCTTAGTTTATTTAGTCTCTGAAAGACCATAAGTGATAACATTAATCACCTTAAAATTGTTCTCAAACAACTTCTTATCTATATCACTAGATGGAGTAGTAATAGGAGCAACATAAATATCTAGAATAGATTGTCATACATCAAACCGTAGAGACATAATATATGTCAACTTGCTTGAACTTTGAAAATCATAATTGGATCCATTAAACATTGATGCTTGCTTAATATAGAAACCTCCTTGATGACTACCCATATTGTACCTTGGATCACCTTTAAGTTGTTAATCCTTTACCAAAGGACCTACTCTGATACCAATTTTTATAGGTATAATCAATGAGAGGGGTGAATAAATTAGCCCAAATAATCTAATTTCAATTCTGATCTTTACAAACACATAATTAGTTACCAAAATACTTCATGAATCATACACAATATTCATATCAATGAGCAATAAAGATAATGCAAGATCAATCACATAACACATGACATACATGGGAAGCCCTCTTGGGGAATAAAACCACTAATTGGACTAATATACTATAATAATAAGATCCAATTTAGACCATATATAAATTATAAATTAACTACACTCCCTATTTAGTGAGACTACAATCCAAAAAGGTGCAACAACACCTATCTAACTAAGCTACAACAACAACCAGACCTTTTAACAAGTTTCACCTTGCAAGGAGTATATAACCACCTTAGATATTCATATATTAGAACAAAACCTTTTTGAACACATCCACCTCTAATATTATGTCTATAACACATGATGATGGACCTTTGCTTATCAATCCTCACCTTCACTCACACTCAATCTACAAGAGTACTATTCAACCAACAAAATTATGACCTACAAGTCATACAAATAGTCTTCAAAATGATATGATTTTCAACTCATCCTCAAGGAACTCTACCCCTCCTTCACTCCATAAAACACACACATAAGCCTCTCTCAAATCTCTCCTTAGTCTATCACACAAAGTCTATAAATCACCATCTTTGATTTTAGTATTTACAGATCAATTTTGATAATCACTACCTTGGTCATCCATTAGGTATGTCTTAGCCCTTAAGGCATCTCTCACATGAAGACACATCTAAATAAAATATTCATAAATTGTCCATAGAATTAATGGGTCACCCTTAAGAAGCTACACCTTTTAATAAGGCCCTTCTAGATCTTATAGGTCTCATAGAGACTTACCCATTTAGCACAACATCTATCAAAATAAGAACACTTGAACACTTTAAAATACATGGGTCCACTTATTATGTCCCATTTTACATACTAAAATGATCATAGTCATCTTATATCACTTCTTCATATTCTTAAATAACTCAAACACTGACTTAGTGCACAAGAACATCATGAGAAAATACAAATTCATTTTCTTAAGCATTATTCATACTTAAGATAGATTAATCACACTTCCAAAATCCACATAGATCATCCTCATGGGGTTTACAATACTTATTAATATCCAAATCATCAAGAGACATCAAAACAACATTAAAACAAGCTCAAACATCCTTCTTGGGTCACCTGCATAACAAGCACAAACACATAGTCAACTTTGAACATTAATATGTTTGGTTGTACACACTTCTAGATCTTCAAATTAGGTTTATTAGATGCATAATGGAGTCCTCTTAATATTTTATTTTTAAAACACTAGAAAATTCAAATTATTTATAAATATATGGATAAAATATATAGCTATAATTTTTCCCTATGTTAAATTCAAATATTTGAATTCAAGCAGTCACAGTTAACCTTCAAACATGATTCTCAAATCTTAGGTTCTCTCAGCTCAGGTCAAATATGCACCATCGATCTTGTTATATCATTAACACATAGTCCACTAATGCTAGATGTTAAATCTCAGTCACTTTTACCTCATCTCATGAAATATTAAAATTTTGACTCAACATGCTTTATTGATCTTTGTATAAAATGTAGGTCTTTAACGATAAATGTTCATCATTTGATTAATTTGTGTGAACACGCACTCATCATTAGATCCTTATCTTGTACCTTTTCTTAATAATTAAACATCATGAACCTATCCTCATCTCACTACTTCCTAACTTATTAAATCAATGTGCACCATCGATCTTTCTTGAACTTTAACTTGTGTAGAAATGACTAAGTATGGGGACCCTTTCACGATGCCTGAGTAGCCATTTGTCAACCTTAATAAGTTCTTCTATGCTTTGATGCATGATCTAAAATTTGGACCATATGATATCATCACATAGGAGAATCCAACCATATAAAAAATAGATCTTTAATCCTCATGAAAGATATAATTCCATTAAAATTCCTTCTCAAAATCTTTTGTTATAGAGCCAACTATGTCAAAACTTGCTTGAGAGGCCAACTTTAAGCATGTATAAATTTCGCTCTACTTTTGTGCATGATCTAAAATTTATCACAAATAAACTACATAAAAAATTAAACAAATAAATATTATCACCTTATCTTGAAACATCCACACATGTGAGATATTCCATCATCAAACTACTTACTCAGCTCTTTCTGGCCATATTGCAAATTTGGCTAAGTATGGGGAAATAATGAATTCTGACTGAGAAGCCAACTTTGCACCCTCATATATTTGATTTCACTTAAATGAATGAATTTATATTTAATTAATAAAAAATAGGTACTAATATTTTCATAACCATATGAACAACTCCTCTTGAATCAATCATACATGGAAATGGCTATGTCATCAAACTGCCTACTTAGATTTTCTGCCACTGAACCCAAAGTGTCTAGATGAAAAATATGATCAACTAGATGAAATACACTAATGTAAACAAGAACTCAAATAATTATTGAATTTTTATAAGACCCATTTCACATTATAAAATCACCATACTCATCCCTGAACCTCTCTATCTATGTCAAAATTAAATATCAACCAAGTATACCTCAAGCAAACTTAGGAAAAGCACATTGCACACTTTGTCATTACCACTTAAGATATTAAAAAGCTTTATCCAATAAATAGGTCACATCAATTACACCATAATTACATCATAATGACAAATATACAACAATGTCCCCCTTTATCATTGATGCCAATAATCATCATATATAAAAATATATATATACAGCTCACCTTCTCTCTCTTCAAGCACTCCCCCAACAAGAACTTTCTCCCCCTTTGAAATAATAAAAAAGTGGAAAAAAATGATCTTAATAACCTGAAAATACTATCAAATATGAAAGCACCATCTTATTAATATGATACAAACTCCCTCTTACCTTGATCCTACCTCTTATCTTGACAACTTCCTCTTGCTTTATGCCAACACTCTTTTCAATCAATCACTGTAACCAATGAATAAAAAACATATAAAACCATATAAATATGATGAAACACATAAATAAACATATAATATGGACTCCCCCTAATAAATTTGAATAATTTCACCTTTTGATCATCTTCAAATCTCCACACACCATGAAGAACCACCTCATATGCTTACTAGCCTTCTCTCTCAGGTTACGGCAAGAATCATCAACAAAACTTCATACCACTCACCAACTAGTAATTATGAACTAATAAAACCTAAAAAATATCAGTTAAACAAAAAAACCTTTCTCTTTTAGAGAAACTAAGCAAAAATAACTATTCTTCAAACTAGGCCTATCTAGCCTCCTTGTAGCCCTACCTAGAACTTCCAGAGCCCACAATTTTTAGTAGACACAAATTTAGGACATAAAATTTAATATCTAAATAAATATCATATGCCACCTCAATAAAAAAAAAAATTTCACCACTCTACTCCTTTTTCATATATTTCCTTCACAAAGCTACTACCCAATCAATCCTCCATATTGACAAAAACTTGAATAATTTGAGAAACACAAACCTTTAATTCTTTGTAAAGATTAATTTTACCACCCATTTATCCCATTAAACATATTAATAATCCTTATACCTCAATTCATAAGGTATACCACTTTTCTAGTATATCCCAAAACCCTAGAATCTCAAAACAAACAAAGTCAATAAACCTCCTTCTAGTCAACGCATACTTTTGAAACTTCTTTCACACCTGACACCCGTCACACACTTTTGGACAAAAAATTGATCCTTCACCTCTTTGGTAACCCATAAATTATATAATCCATTTTATGATTTTCATACTCTTAAGCACAAACTAAACCTGAGAGTAAACAAAAAACTTCAATTTGACTTCAGCATACCTTTAAATCACAAAACCACCTAGAGCATGGTAGAATAAGGTCAACATACATTTATATGAAAAAATATTAACTTTAAAAATCACAAATCCTCCGTTTCCATTTGGGAACCTTCAATCTAACCCTATAGACTATTCCAACTAAAAAACACCACATCATTACTTGCTTCTCCACCTGAAAGGAGTCTCTTAAGAAGCATAGATAGAGACACCATCTATACCTGAATGATCTAAAACAAAAACCACTCCTTATATTCCATATCCTCATTGCTCAATTGATACTTATATTTCTTCTTCTTCTTCTTCTTTGGCTTTAGAGAAAGAACTTCCTTAACTACTACAACATTTTCCGTTTCTTCTATTATTGGATTATCAATACATGGAGATAACAGAGATTCATGGCATACCTTTTTATTTGAATAATATTCCTTGAAATTTTGAACCTCATCATTAGGCATAGATAATTTATTTATTTACATGATATATGTTCAACAACAACAATATATTCACTTGGATCCATACATGCCTCAGGACTGGCCTCAATTAACATCTTGGTCTTCTCCTTTAGTTTGATCTCTTCATTCTCAACATGAGTATACAATGAGACGTCTTGTCACTCTTCAACTTGTAAAGAATTATCCACCATAGAAAATAGATTACCTGGACCTATAATCTCATCATGACCCACACTTTTCACCTTTATATTTCATGTGTTGACATGCCTTCTTGCTTGCACTCTAGGATCCTGATTAAACTTATTCTGACTTATAGAATTTTTCTTGCATAACCTAGAAATGTGACCTCTCTATTCATAATTATAGAAAACCATACCTTTCACAAGAAATGTATCTTTCTTTCCCTTATTTGGATATAAATTTTCAATTTGTCCTATATCATGACAAACAAAACAACCTCCCCTTTTGAAAGAGGACTCACCTTATTTAATCTTATGTGGATAATGGTTTGTAAAGTCTCCCACATCAAGAATGTTAAAGTACTTGATTTTTTTCACACCTTTTGACTGATGACCCCCATCATAGACCCATGAAAATTAATTTATAGCAAGTCTCTTGCACTCATTATCCCTATGACCAAATTGATTACATGTATAATAGTAATCATTTAATCTTGCATACCTCATGGCATTTGGCTATCTGATCTAATTTATCTTTACTTTACCATCACCTTCAATATTTGTTCGATGATTCATCTTCAAAGTATGATTTCCCTAGTTCACATTAATTTTCATCTTTTCTTGAGTTACATTATTTTGTTCTTCTTCATATCCAAGACCAGTTTTATTACTAGCATGCTTTTGACCACTCAAAATATTGTCTAGATCACATGATATCTTTTCAAATATCAAAAATGTCTTCACCTTACTAGTTTTCATTTCTAACTTAGATTTCAAAGACTCATTTTTAGAAACATATAGTGATCATTCATCTTCTTTAGATTTTAGGCTTGTAGATATAATTTCAAATTGATAACTGAGATGCTTGATCATATATTCATGTTCCTTGGTGTCTTCATTCATTATTGCCTCATACACACTAAATTATTCCTCATAGTCATTGAGTTTATATTTCATCTTCTTATTGATCTTCTTCTTAGTCTTCAATTCTTCAGGAGCATTCATCAATATAGTCTCACAGTCCACCTCATCTTCATTATCATATAAATAACTCCAAGTAGACTCTTTCTGATGTGAGAAACTTCCTTCCTTAGCCATGAATATGGATTCATCTTTAGTAGGACCATAATATTCATGATCATATTATAAGTCACTATCTTCACTCTCATCTAATGAGCTACAATCTTATTTGGTGTAAAGATTCTTCTTGTTCTTGAAAAACATCTTGTTGTTGTTATACTTTCTTAATCCTTTCTTCTTATATGTCTTATTGTCATCATCTTGGTCTTCACCATGATCTTCATCATCATTCTTCTCATGTTTATGAGGTAAATTCTAAGAAAAATTTCATATCTCTCCATATTTGAAACATTTGAAGGAAAGTTTACCCTTATACTTCCCTAAGCTAGTGGTCAATTTCTTAGTAATCAAAGCAATTAGTTCATCATCATCAATATCAGATATGTCATCCTCTTTAGAAATATTACCTTATAAATTCTTCATAGGATTCATCTCTATCTTAAATGCAACTTCCTCATTTGGTGGTATATATTCATTTATTATCATCTCATATCTAGTAAGGGTGCCATGCAATTAATCCATCTTCAACTAAGTAATATCATGACTCTCTTCTATAACAGAAATTTTTGGATCAAAATTGAGAGATAAATACCTTAATACCTCTTGAACTAAATTTTATTCTTAAATATTCTCTCTGAGACCTTTGATGATGTTCAAAGTCTTATCAATTCTTTGTAGAAAAGATTCCACATAATATTATTCCTTCATCTTGAGACTTTCAAATTACCTTCTATGAGTCTACAACTTAACAAGATTAACCTTTGAATCTCCTTCAAAATTGATCTTCATTTCATCCCATATCTCTTTAGTATAAGTATAATGGATTACCTTAGTGTATTCAGTGTCTAAAAGACCATAAGTGATAACATTCATTTCCTTGGAATTGTTCTTAAATAACTTCTTATCTACAGCACTAGATGGAGGACTAATAGGAGCAACATAACCATCTAGAAAAAATTTCCATAAATCAAAACCTAGGGATATAATATATGCCCTCATCCTTGTACTTTAAAAATCATAATTGGATCCATTGAACATCATTTATTTCTTAGTATAGAACCTCCTTGATGATTACCCATATTTTACCTCGGATCACCTTCAAGTTGTTAAGCCTTTACAAAAGGACCTATTCTGATACTAATTATTAGAGGTATAATCACTAAGAGGGAGGGTTGAATCAATGATCCCAAATAATCCAATTTTAATTCTGATATTTAAAAACACATAATCATTAATAAAGCATATACAATATTCATATCAATGAACAAGAGAGACAATGCAAGAATAATCACATAACACATGGCATACATGAGAAACCTTCTTTAGGAATAAAACCCATTAGAACCTACAATTATACGATTATCCTATAATAAAAATATCCAATATAGACCATCTACAAATGATCAAGGAACTAAAATCCTTATTTAGTGAGACTACAATCTTAGAAGGTACTACCACACATGTTTAGCTAAGATGTAACAATAGCTAGACCTTTTAGAAAGTTTCACCTTATAAAGAGGCTAAAACCACCTTAGATTTTGATTTAATAGAACACCTATAAACACATCCACCTCTAAAATAATGTCTATAATACCTTATGATGGACCTTTGCTTATCACTTTTCACCTTCACTCAAACTCAATCTACAAGATCACTATTATGCCAATAGAATTATGACCTACATATCATATTAATAATACTCAAACTTATCTTCTTTTCAACTCATACTTAGGTCACTGTACCCTCCTTCACTCCAAAAAACATAGACATAGGCCTCTCTCAAAGTCTGGAGATCACCATCTTTGATTTCACTATTTATAGATCAATCCTGATAATCCCTACCTTGGTCAGCAATTAGGCATGCCTTAGCCCTTAAGAAATCTCTCACATGAACACATGGCTTAATAAAATGTTCATAGGTTGGATATAACATCTATGGGTCATGATTAAGAAACTACACCTTTTTATAAGGCCCTTATTGCTCTTATGGGTCTCATGGAGACCTATTCACCCATTTATCACAACATCAATAAAAATAAGAACATTGGACCACTATAAAATACATGGATTCATTTTTCATGTCCCTTTTGACATCATAACATGATCATAGTAATCTTAGATCACCTTTTTATATTCTCAAACAACTCAAAAACTAACCTAGTGCATAGGAACATCATGAAGGAATACACAATCAACTTCTTAAGCATTGTTCATACTTAAGATAGAATGATCACACCTCCAAAATACACACAAAGAATCCTCATGGAGTCTACAACACTCCCCAATATCTAAATCATTAATAGACATTAAAACATGATCAACACAAGCTCAAACATCCTTCTTGATTCACTTGTAGAAAAAGCACAAACACATATTTAACTTTAAACATTAATATATTTGGTTGTAACACTTCCAAATCTTCAAAATAGGTTTATTAGATGCAAAATCTAATCGTCTTCATCTTTAATTTTTACAGTACCAAAAAAATTGATTTCTATCAAAAGATATGGATAAAATATACATCTCTAGTTTTTCCCTATATTAAATTCAAATATTTGAATTCAAATGGTCACAGTTAACCTTCGAACACAATGCTTGAATCTCATGTCCTCTCAGCTCAGATTGAATACACACCATCAATATTATTTGATATTTAACACATAGTTTACTAATACCAAATGTAAAAGTTAAGTCACTTTGACCTAATCTCATGAAATATTGAAATGTTGACTCAATGTGCTCCATTGATATTTGTGGATCAGTTAGGTCTTTAATGATCAACACTCACCGTTTAATCAATATGTATGAACACCCACTTTCCATTGGATCCTTATCTTATACCTTTGCTTAGTCATTAAACATCATTAACCTGTCCTAATATTAATTCTTTCTAACTTATTAGAGTAATTCACACCATAGATCTTGCTTGAACTTTAACTTATGCATAAATGACCAAGTATGGGGACCTTTCACTATGCCTGAGTATCCAGTTTTGAACCTTAATAACTTCTTCTTCACTTTGACATATGATCTAAAATTTGGACTAGGTGATTTAATCACATATGAGAATATAACCATTTAATAAATAACTCTTGGAACACTCACATGTGTGAAATATAATGCCATTAAAATGCCTTTTCAAAATCTTCTATCATAAAGCTAACTATGTCAAAACCTACTTGAGAGGCCAACTTTGGGCATGCATAACTTTTACAATGCTTTAGTGCATGATATGAAATTTAAAAAAACCCATATGATTACCTTATCCTAAAATATCCACATGTGAAATATATTTCATCATCAAACTACTTACTCGGTTCTTTTTGGCCATATTGTAAATTTGGCAAAGTATGGGAAAACAATGAATTTTGACTAAGAAGTTAACTTTACACCCTCATATATTTGACTATATTTGATGCACGACTTTAGATTTGGTGCATAAAAATTAGGGACTACTGTGATGATAACCATATGACCAACTCCCCTTGGCTCATTCATATGTGGCAATGCTGATGTCATCAAACTGTCTACTCAAATTTTATGCCACTAGACCCAAAATGTCTAGATTAAAACTATAATCAACCAGATGAAATTTAATCATGAACATAAGCACTCAAAGAATTATTGAATTTTTATAGGTTCCCTTTCAAATTCTTAAATCACCATACTCACCTTTGAACCTCTGTATCCATGTTAACATTGAAGATCAACCAAGTATACTTTAAGCAAACATAGGACAAGCATATTACACACTTTGTCATTTTCACTTAAGCTATCAAATTACTTCATCCACTCAAAAATAAACCTATATGAGACCATCATGACAAATATATAATAATATTATCATCTAAATTCATTTAAAGTGGTTATTTGGATTTCATTTGTATCATATTATCATGATCTAATTTTTGTTTTGCTCATATATGCAAAATATCTTATTTTGACCACTTTTTGGCCCATATAAAAGAGGCGGATAAACAATTTAAAGAGGATAACATTTAAAAAGGATTATAAACTTACATTATGTCATAATTTTGTCATATAATGTTAAAGGGTAGTTAGAGTCTGACAGAATCTATAGTTTAACTCCTAATCTTAGCAAAAGGATACTTATCAAGCACTTTTGTGGCCTTCCAAGATATTTTTTTAGTTAAAAAGAGTTTATAAGTGTCTATTAGAGTCCCTTAGATCATTTTATTTATTTTTTCCATGTTTCATTTTAAACTGACACTCCAGACTACTTTTCTCCTCCAGCATTGCCTTCACAAGCTCAAGAAGGTAAATTTATAGTGGATGGTATGACCGAGAGAGAGAGAGTTCAGATATAAAATTTTGTCCATTATTAGGGGTCATAATTATATTCAAATTAGTGTCATTTTTTTCATAATTTCAATCTCTTATTTATTAAATATCATTAAGAGTGATAATAGATCACTATGGCCTATTCATCTGAGAGGGATCTTTTCTTTCACCTATTTCTCCAATTTAGAAATCAATGGAGAGGAATGATTTTAAGGGTGGTTTTTAAAATTATTGGATCTCTTTTTCATGGTGTTTTAATTATTTTAATTATCTCCATTAATTAAGTTCACTTGGAGGAGGAATGTCCTAGTTTATAGGTTGGTTTAGTGAATTATACAAGTATCTATTATATATTCATTTTAGTGATTACTATAGGTTTATAATGATTCATTGTTCATGAAAATTTCCTTATTTTTATGGATTCATGTTCTACTTGTTTTAAATGTGTTTTATTCCATCTTCTTCAAGTGTGATGGTTTTTTAGGAACATTATCAGTGTTTGAACAAGTCTATTAGAGTTTGATTATTAATTTTGGATCACAAACTAGTGATAATTCATGGTTCATAGTTCTAAGATCATATTATTCTATTGAAAGCATGAGAGAATCAATAAAAGAGCCCATAATACACCTTCTAATGGGAGGTTACAATTTTCTCTTTTATATAAATTTACAAGAAATTTAGAGAAGTTTTAAGATGCTCAAAAATCTAAAAGTAGCTTGATACATATTTTCACACCTTCATGTATCTATTGCTCTTGATTTTTCCACCATCAAGTTAATTTTAATTGATTATAGATTCAAATTTATTACACACAGGACTTATGCATGAGAAGATTATTTATACAATCCATACATGACTATAGGGTGGGTTTGAGATGATAAGAATAAATAAGTGTTTAGATGGTATGAAGTGGTGGAAAATGTCAAGAATTCAAAATTATTAAGAAGTGGCTTCTTGGTGTATCTCTAAGCATTCCATAGTGACCTACGAGCCCTATGCATGTAGGTCCACATTTTAGACTTAACCAATGACATAATCAACACTAAAAGAGTCTCAAACATAGTATATTAAACCTTAGATAGATGAAGATAAGATAGTCTCATACATAAGATATCCTAAGTCACTTACACTCATAGTCAAGATTATAATAAAATTGAGTAGATAGTCCTAAATATCCTCTTACAAGACAATATGGAAGTGGTAACAAGTAGTAAGTGGTTTGTGAATGTTATTAAATAATTTTTAGACCCTACAGTGACAATGAGATAGCTCCTTTGGTCTATATTTTCCAAAACATAAATGGTAAGTGAGAAGAGACTAGTTTCAAAAGCCTAACACAGTCAATAACCCTAATGAGCATCTATAGGTGGCTATAAGGGAAGATGAATTGAACTCAGGCCTAAAATAAAGACCATATCATGTTTGAAACTATTGAATTCACTTTTAGGTCCTAAAACAACTTCAAAATCTTGGAAAATATCAATGTGTAATAATGAGGTTGGTAAACACAAACAAGACTATCAATCATCCTAAAATACCACCTACAAGTATATACAAAGCAAGGAAAAGTGGTGTGAAGTGTTGAAAAAAGTATTTAATAGAACCCTAAGCCTAATTAAATAATACAACTAGGTTCATGAACTTTGAGAAGGTGAGTGATGACTTGGGCGAAAGCCTAAAACCATGAACAATATATGCATAGTCAAATTACCCTAAAAGCACCTATAGGAATACATGGATAGGTTGGTTTATGAATTTAAGAAACATATTTAGAGTATATATTAGAAATTATCTAAGTATATATGTAAACCCATCTGGTTCATACTCCTTTGAGTGTGTTAGTAATGTGAAGATAAAGCTCTTAAACCCAAGAATGTAGTCAAGTGTCTTACACAGTCACATACATGCCTTTAGTTTTGACCATTCCACTTTCAAGATTAGAAAGGAAATAGAGATATGTTTGAAGTTTATTTAGCCCATTTATAGACCTTAAACATTTAAAAATCATGGGAAAGGTCAGTGAGGAAGAGGAGAGATCTCATAACTCCTAATCACATAGTCAAACCCTAGAAACACCTACAAGATGCCTTTTAAGACACATATGGGCTAGTGTTAAGACTAAATAATGAATGGATAGATATGTGTTTATAATGTGTTTGAAACATAATTAAGTAATATCAACTTAGATTTCAATATCAATGTGAAGTCTAGTTGTGTAAAGGTGAGGTTTCAAAACCTAGTATACAGTCCTATCTTTAAGGATACATATAGGCTACATACATGACCAGACAAACCTTAAGCCTAAAGTAAGGATTAAAGCATGGAGTGAGGGAATATATGGTCCAATTTAGGGTATATATACAAGTTTTCTTGAGTTTTTAAAATAATATAGATCTATAAAATATTGAACAGACCCATCTCCAAACTCCATACACAGTCAAGATACACATATAGACCTACTTTCTCTTTTACATGAGTTTTAATAGAATTGAAGGAGTAATATTAAAATGTTTGAGATAGTTAATTCTTAATGATATATAGTGTTTTCAAAACCGATAAATGACTACTTAGGCCTGATAACAAGGTAAGAAGGTTAAATACTTAGCCTAGGCTTCAAAACCCTACATACTGTCATAGTGGACCCAATTAGTCATGAGGTAATTTAATTTTTGATACCTCCATATCCATAATAAAAATATAATAATTTTTATATATGTTGGTCATGGGTTAAAAATTATGTTCATGGAAATTTCAAGGTTAGACAAATAGTGTAAGCACTCATTATTTTGTCTCAGACCTTGCCCACTCCTTGGGCAAGGAACAACCATGAGACTTAGGTATCTACTTGGTCTTAAAGAGAAAATAAAAAATTATATACCTAATTAATGGATCCTAAGAGAGATATATATTCATTATTTATTGGAAAAAAAATGAATTTTTCACTCCAAGGCCCTTGAGCCTAGTAAAGAGAAGACAGACTCTTAACCTTAAGTACCCTGATTAGTGTATGAGTTGTATATAAAGGGGTAATGAAATTTTCCATATAATTTTGAATCATGTAAATTTATTTTATATAGGTTTATTAACTATTCATATTATTTTAATTTACTTATAAAACCCACAACTCAAAGTAGACCTCTCTCAAGCTTGAGAAACACTAAGCAAGCCACCTAAAGAATAAGTTCAGATGCTCATACCATTGCTCACACTTTTCATGGGAGTATGAGCCTTTTGTAATAGTTTAATTTGTATAATAAGAATTTTTTAAAAGTACAAAGAGGTCATTTAATAATTTGTTATTTATGAATAATTATTAAGACCCCAAATAGGTCTTAAACCCAGATAGTGACCAGTCATGGGAAAAAGGACTCAAATTCATATCAAATGACATAGTTTGATCCTAAAAAATCTTGGAATTTTCTTAGGAATCCAAAAAAATTATGCACGTGTACTTCACTTGTATGGACTACTATATGGATTGCCAAAAATAATCTTTTTTGCATGTTTTATATGTTTTTTAGGTATTCTGAGAACATGAGATCTTCCAAATCATGGTATTAGGTCATTTGGTACTTGTCCTATATGTTAAAATCCAAAAATATTCATAATCTATTATATATGTTATTAAACTAGGCCCATGTTTCAAGGCAATCTCACACAGGCTCAAAATGAGATTAGGTGGTAAGGCCATTTCTTGGTTTGCATACTTCCATGGGCTCTCAGGACCCCAAAATTGACATGGATGTTGGTGATGGCCTAAGGAAATTTAATCACATTATTTTTGGTTATTTCATATGTGTGTCATAATTTTGGAGCAATAAAATAGGGTTCAAAGTAAGGAGGCCTGATTCAAGAAAGAGAAAGGTAGAAAAATTAGGCTTTCACTCAGAGTCTAAAGATGAAATTTGCATGGATATATAAATGTATATAGGTTCATATAATATTCCATTATGTTTTCAATATCATCCATACAAATCCCACACAAGGAGGGTTACAATAAAAAAGGCTATAAGGAAATTAGGGCTACTGAAGGCTTATGGAACAAAATGATTTCTTAGGAGTTGTTAAAATAACTAAAATAGTTGGTTTCAAAACTAGTAACATATTTTAATACCATTAATCTATTTTTTAAGATTTTAATAAGATTCACTTGAGTTTTGGACCACTTGGACCAAACTAGGTGAGGGAAATGAAGAGTTACAAGACACCTATGTACTTGAATGATGGAATGGTAGGATAGAGGAGTTTATTAAGTCATTTTATATGTTTAATGAGTATTTTTAGATCATTTCAAGTTTAATTAATGGTTTTTATCTTCATTTATCACTCCTTTCATGCAAATAAGAGTAGCTTCTAATTATCTAGTCAAGGTATCAAGCAAGTTTATAACCTGCATGCCACTTGGAAGGTTGAAGCTGATTCAAAAGTGAGACACATGGCCTTGGAGGTATTTTTTACTATCTCATAAATCCTTTTATATTTTTAACTCTCATGGACACATTTCACTCATCTTATACCTCACCTCTTTCTCTTCTCTCTTACATTTTTAATATATTGAGCCACTTGTGGCTAAGTTTGTATCATCAACCTAGGTATGGAAAATCCCTAATTATTTTTTCTACCTTAATCAATAAAATATATTATTTTTTACCTAATTATATGACTACATGTAGTGATAAATCTCTTAATGGTTGATCTCATCAAGTGTACATGTATGTCACCTTATATGTGTCCTATTTATCTTACTTCATGTGGTTGTTTATCTATTTCAGGTTGTAGTTGGTTTCATCATGGGTTTATTATGGGTTTTAAAGTGTAATTAATATTAAATCTCATCCTTACAATTCCTTACCATTATACAAAACATTTATGTAATAGATTTAGTCTAGGATGTGTGTATGTTCATATTGTCTTATAGATCTTAGTGTATTATGCAATATGTGGTAGTGGTCAACAAATTTTGGTGCATCAACACTATAGTTATGTTTATTTCAATTATTTATCCCCCTTTTCAAGCTAATCAAGTAGTTAAATTGAGGCTAAGTTATTCATCAAGGGGATATAGGACTTCAATCTAGAGTTTTACCCCTGCTATAGGCAACCCAAAGGTCTAGGGGTAATCCCATGTTTCACCAAATTGGAGAAGTATAAATAAACTTCTCCTAGGGTGAAAATTTTTGTGATAATAGTTTTGGCATGTCTAATGGGACAAATATTAAAAATTTTGGAATAATTCTTGATGGTTTCCTTCTACCTATCAACCTTGGGAGGCACTCAACCAAACATAAATGGTGACTCTGAACGTAATCAACTAGTTCTAAGTAGCCTAGGTACTTATTGTGAAAGTTTTTGAAATTATATTTTTTTTCCTTTGACTCATGAAGTTGGGATGGTTGTGTATGAAGAGAAATTATATTTTTTACCTTTATATCAACCTCAATATAACTTATACTATCCCTATGATCCATAACAACCTCAATTTCATTCTTATCACCTTTGTCATGATTCATATTAGTCATATTGTTGTCTTACATTATCCTCATATAGTTCCAACTATATGCCTAAATATCCTTACCAAGACTTGTATCAATCAAACTCCTCCTCTCTTACTTCAATTCCATCTCAAAATTATGTTTCCCCTACCATATTCATGTTGTAACTTAAGCCAAATCTGCTAAAATCATAAGAGGTGATGAGAAAATAGGATAGGGAGATTGATGTGATCCCTTTTCATCTCATATAGAAGATGCTAAATTTAGTTCAAATTTTGATGGATAATTGGATGTGAGTTGGAGAGGAAACCCAATATATTATGAGTGATGAGTTGAGTGAAATGATAATCTTTATCCAATGGTGCATAGACATTTTAGAGAGTTGAGATAATCAAGAGACCCAATCTTAGAAACCCCAATTATCATTTACTATCCTTAATATACCTCCTTTTACTCCAATTCCTCCTTAAAATACACCTATTTCCCCTCAATAAAAATAGATATCTTCATTTTTGAGGTCTTCTTGGACTATGATTCCTAATTATACCATGCCAATTCTTGTGGAAAAATATAAACATATGCAAGTTTATCAATCCCCTCTTCAAGAACCCTCTTGTATTCCATATCAATTCTCATGTGACCCTTATTCTCATGAAACCATTCACTATTATAAAGAGGAACCTCTAAGAGAGCCAATCTAATTCTCAAAAGAGCCTAATAGCTTCAAAATTCCAACTTGGAACCAAGTAGTCAAGTCTTGGGAAAAGAAATATGAAGAGATTGATCACCAAGAAGTTGATGTCAAGAAAAAAGACCTTGTGTTTTTTCAAGCCTCATTACCCTCTCCCCAAGAAATTATAGGTGTTCCCTCATGGAAGTTAATCGAAAATAACATTAAAGACATGAAGAAGGACCTTGTTTATAATTTGGATGATCAAGTTACAACTGATAATGAACTTCAATAATACTATGAGAAGGATGAGGTGGTTGATGAAGAGAATGGAACACCTATGGCAAAGCTGAACCTTCTCTCTCTCTAAGAATTATTTCAAGAATCTCCCATTTCCAAGACTCTAAATTGCAAGATTACTCCCTCCATCCTAATTCCCATTCATGAAACATCCACCACACTTCATACACCCTCTCCAACCTATGAACTTGTTCACCACCCTCCCACCTTATCCCTTATTGAAGGAGAACCCATGTTATGGGAGATAAGTGAAGAAGATCAAACTAACTTTATAACTGATAAAGAAGTTGAATAAAGTGTATATGCTAAAGAGTTCACTATAGGGACTCCCCTTGGTAAAAAAAGCATAAGTCCATCTTCTTAGATGAAGAAAAAGATGATCAAGATCAATTTCTAACTACTCACAAAGAGGTTGGTAAGGGCATGAAAAAGAAGGTACTTGAAATACACATCAATTGAGTTGGTTGAGGCTTATGAGCAACATCAAGAGGTTAGTTTTGAAAAATTAATAGAAGATAAAGTTGTTTTTGACTCCATGGACCAATATCATTTGTGGTTGAAGTCCAATGAGATTTGTGAAGAGTATGAAGGACTTAAAAATCCTGTACCTCCTAATGTTTAAGTTGAAGACATTTTTATAGATGTATTACCTCTTGAAGGACAATATGATAACTTCCAAATTACCAAACTTTAACAAGTTTCAACTATCTTGGAGGTTGAAGACTCTTCAAGTAATCAAGATGAATTTGATCAAGTACATAATGAGGAAGAAGATGAAGTTGAAATTTTAGTTCTTAAAGAGAAGGAATACAAAGATGATTGGTAGTAGAATGTTGAGATCCTCTAAGATCTTTAAGGTTAAAGATCATGTTCACAAAGATATTATTTAAGATGACTTCATTGAGGATAATGATGAGGATTGGGTCTAGTATACTAAGCTCCTCAAAGATCTTGATGATTGTTTAATATTCAATGGGAAGCCTAATACCATGGAGGTCAAAGAAACATGCTTTGGTGAATCATTATTAGACAATGTTACAACTAAGGAGTCTCATTAGAAGATAGATATTCTTGAGTCACAAGAATAATTCACCTTCATAGGTGATATGTTTTCATTTATTATTGTTGCCTTGGACATCATGTCAAAAATATTAGCAAGTATGAAGGAGTTGAAGACATCAAGAGCAAGTCCCATGGGACAAGTTACTCTATATCATCCTTCATCTCATAGAGTAAAACATGATACAAGCTTCCCCTTTTACCTAGGAGGAGAAATTTTGCTTCAGGTTAGTTGTATATAGTTAGTTTACTTCCTTATTTTATTACACTCCCTAAGTGTTTGATAGCAAATGTGTGTGTCTTGTTCTTACCTTTTATCTTGTTATTTTGTTTTGTGTGTTTTGGAGGTTAAATCATCTTGTTGTGTCATGTTCAAAGTCAATCCTAATCCAAAAATGAGTACAAGAGACTCCATTTTCAAATGGACATGTAAGTCTACTGGTCTTATTAGTATTTTAAGCATGCTACACTTATGAATTGCCAAAATATTGACCAAATTTTATCACCAAGTCAAAATAGGTCAACCCATGTAGTTGAAACTTTCATAGGGTGGTCATATGGCTATCATAGTCTATAATGGTCCTAAAGAGTCCCATATGGTCATGTTTTCCCTTCCTTAGCCTTATCCAAGTTTTGGTCTTAAGTTCACTTGTTTAATCCTATGGTCAAGAACAAGGTCTTGTGTAGTCAAACTTGGTTAAAGGTCTAGTGAGGTATAGATTAATTTAAAAAGTTTATTTGGATGTAATTTGTATCATATCATCATGATCTAACTTTTGTTTGGCTCTTATATGCAAAAAATCATATTTTGACCACTTTTTGGCCTATATAGAAGAAGTTGGCATACCATTTAAAGAGGATAACATTTAAAAAGGATTTAAAATGTCCATGATATTAGAGGTTGGTCAGAGAATGTTTAGGGATAGTTAGAGTCTAATAGAATCTAAAGTTTGACTCCTAATCTTGGTAAAAGGAGACTTTTCAAGCACTTGTATAGCCTTCCAAATTTAGTTTTTAGTTGAAAATAGTTTATAAGTGTCTCTTGGTCTCCATAAAATAATTTTATAGGTTTGTATCAAGTTTTAGGTTGAATTGACACTCCAGACTATTATTCTCCATCGTTGCCTTCACAAGATTAGGAAGGCAAATTTGTAGTGGATGGTAAGGCTAGGAGAGAGATAGTTAAGAGATTAAATTTTGCCCATTTTTAAGGTTCCTAATGAGATCAAATTAATTCATTATTTTTCATAATGGTGGCCTCTTCTTTATTAATTATTGTTAAGAGCGACAATAGGTCTGTATGGCCTATTCATCTGAGAGGGGTATGTTCTTACACATGTTTCTCTAGTTTATAAATCAATGGAGATGAATGAATTTTAGGGTGGTTTTTAGAGTTATTAAAGAGTAATTTCATGTTGGTTTAATAATTTGAATCATCTCCATGAAGTGATTTCACTTGCAGGAGGAATGTCCTAGTATATAGGTTATTTCAATGAATTCCACTACAAGTCTATAGAATGGCAGTGATTCCCATAGGTTTATAGTGATTCATTGTTCATGAAAACGCCTTAAATTTTATGGATTCATGTTATAATTGTCTTAAATATGTTTTAGTTCATATTCTTCAAGTGTGATGCTCTTTAGGAACATTGTCAATGTTTAAACAAGTCTACTAGATTTTGATTATCATTTTTGGATCATGAACTAGTGATACATCATGGTTCATAGTTTTGAAATCATATTTTTATATTGGAATCATGAGATAATTAGAAAAATATCCCATAATACACCTTTGAATTACAATTTACAATTGTCTCTTTCATATATAGTTGTATAGACTGTAGAGAAGTTTGAAGATGCTCAAAACTCTGAAAGGAGCTTGATACATATCCTTAGAGCTTCATGTATCCATTGGTATTTATTTTTCCATGACCAAGTTACTTACAATTTATTAGAGGCTCTAATTTCTTACACACAAGGCTTTAACATAATAACACTATGTATGCAATCCATACAAGATTGTAGGGTGGCTTTGAGATTATAATAAGCATGGTCATGAAGCTTGTGGACCATTGAAAAGTGTTTATAAGGTATTAAGTTGTGGAAAATGTCAAGAATTCAAGGATCTTAATAAGCGGCTTCATGGTGTAGCTCTAAATAATCCATAATGACCTACATGCCTTAAGCCTGTCGATCCACATTTTAGACCTAACCAATGACCTAATCAACACTAAAAGAGTCTTATACATATTAAATTCAACCTTAGATATATGAGGACAATATATACTTATACATAAGATATCCTAATTCACTTATAATCACAGTCAAGATGACTATAAAATTGAGTAGACAGTCTTAAATATCCACTTATAGGATTGTATAGAAGTGGGAGCAAGTATTAAGTGGTTTGTGAAAGTTATTAAGGAATTTTTAGACCTTACAGTGATAATGGGATAGTTTCTTTGTTGTAGATTCTTGAAAACATAAATGATAAGTGAGAAGAGACTATTTTCAAAATCCTAACATAGTCAACAACCTTATTGAGCATTTACAAGTGGCTAAAAGGGGAGATTAACTAGCCTCAACCCTTGAAGAAAGACTAGCTCGTGTTTGAAAGTGTTGAACTCACTTTGATGTCCTAAAATAACTTCAAGATCTTGGAAAATATCACTCGTTAATAATGAGGTTGGCAAACACAAAGAAGACTACCAATCATTATAAAAGACCACCTACAAGTCTATAAGGAGCAAGGACAAGTTGTGTGAAGTATTGATAGAGATATTTGAGAGAACCATAAGCCTAATTAAATACTACAACTAGTTTTATGAACTCTGATAAGGTGAGTTATGACTTGGGTGAAAGTGTAAAGTCTAAGTCTATGCACAGTCAAATTACACTAGAAGTACTTCCAAGTATAGATGGATAGGCATGTTTATGAACCTAAGAAATAAAGTCTAAGTCTAAATGGAACCTTAGTTGGTTTAAAGTCCTTTGAGTGGGTCACTAATGTGAATATAAATATCTTTAATCCAAGAATACAGACAAGTGTCCTACAAAGTAACATTTAGACTTTAGTACTAACCATTCCACTTTCAAGCCTAAAAAGGAAGCATAGATATGTTTAAAGGTTATTTGATCCAGAGGTCAATTTGGAAAAGGTCCCAAATAAGATCAAAAACTATACCATTTTTTAGGGCCCATTGATACCTTTCTAATAGTATGTAAAACTTTAAAAATAGAGCTTGTATGCTCCTAGTGTAGCTAGTCAAAGCAAATCAATAAGTGGTTAAAGCTTGTAAAAATGAAAAAATTAAATAGTATGGAATGTTTCCAAATCATTTCCATGTTGTATAGATTATATGTGTGTGTGTGTGTGTGTGTGTGTGTGTGTGTGTGTGTGTGTGTGTGTGTGTGTGTGTGTGTGTGTGTGTGTGTGTGTGTGTGTGTGTGTGTGTGTGTGTGTGTGTATCATATTTTATGATTCAAAAAATAGAGTCTGTATGTGTAAGTTATGACCAGTCAAAGTTATGGTCAACCCCGTTAACATGGAAATAAAGTGACATGGCAATACTATTCAAACCAAGTCTTTAATGATTGGGGATAAACATATTCCACCATAAATTGGAGAATAATTATCACCCCATATTTTTAAATGTAATGGATAATTTAAAATCCCATAAAAATTGGGTATGGGATAATTATGAAATTTATTTAAAAAGATTATGGATAATCATCCCAATCAGAATAAGTGGACCTTCCACAAGTATATAAATGGGTCCAAGGTTAATTTAAATTCATTAAAAAAAATTAAAATCTCTCATTATATTTAAAGAGCCAAAGAGCTAGAGCTGAAGAGCTAAGAGATGAAGAGCTAAAGAGATGAAGAGCTAAAGAGATGAAGATCCAAGAGCCAAGAGCCAGAGCCAAAAGCCAAGTTTTGAGAACCAAGAGCTGAGAGATAGAGCCAAGAGCCAAATCTAAGAACTAAGATCTAAGAGCTAGAGATGAGAGCCAAGATCATGAAGAGCTAAAGAGATGAAGATCCAAGAGCCAAGAGCCAGAGCCAAAAGCCAAGTTTTGAGAACCAAGAGCTGAGAGATAGAGCCAAGAGCCAAATCTAAGAACTAAGATCTAAGAGCTAGAGATGAGAGCCAAGATCTAAGAGCCAAGAGCCAAAGCTAAGAGCTAGCACTGAGGTCAGAGCAGAGAGCTAGTTACCATAAAGCCAAAGCTAGAGGTCATCAAAATATTCATTTGTAGATCAAGATCCCATATTGGGGATAGATTATGTACAAATTTATTTTTGCATGAATATTTTATTGTTTCCTCCTTTTAATAGGACTTAAATATGTATCCCGAGTAGTAGGTGAACTCTATTATCATGAGTTGACTTTTATGCTTTCTTAACTATGTATGATTAATTAATTAATCATTTTGAATGTAAAAGTTAATCATAATGTTAATTAACAGATATTTTTAAATCCTTTGGGTTTTGAGATAAACACATTTTTAAAGGTCAAATTTTGATTCATTTCCTTTGAGTATTTTTGAGAAATTGAATATTGAACAAAAAGATCCATTATAAAAATTTTACACAGGGTAACTATGTAAAGTTTATATATTAGGTTGGTATCATAGTAGATAGTGTGTTGGGATAAATTCTATATATAAATTGCTCTAACACATCAAGTTTGGTCTCAAAGCTAAGTTTACGATTGAATTTGTGATTTTATTGTTTTAACTAAACTCAACTATTATAGAATAATGGATCCAATGCCAACTCAAGTTTAGTTATTACTAAATACTATTGTCATTATATTTATGAAATACTTAAAATTAAAAGAACCATAATATCAAGTTGCAGAACAAATACAAGGGTTATATATTGAGAAGCTCCAATAGAGCATTGATGCTCTATGGGTAGAACTGTAGCAAGAACATCATCAAAAGAAGCAAATGCAAGTGGAGTCAAAAGTATATGGTTAATACTCCAAAAAGGTCACATTGTGGATCAATGATGGAATCTAAACTTTCACAAATCTCTAGCCTAGTACCAACAAAGATACAGATCAAAGGGGAAGGCACCTGTAAAAGAAGCTACAAATCCAAATTCTCCTAGGCAATAAAGCAACAAATGAAGGATTCATCTAAGAAATTTTGTCAAGTTAGGTATCAAATATTATGTTGCATTAAAAAAATGAAATCAATTCTTCTAATTATATTAATAATGTTAGGGATACTTTATTTTCTAACTCTATACATTCATCAAGTAGTTATGTTGATATATTTGAGAAGCACACAAGGGGAATAGGTTCTAAGCTGCTAGCCATGATTGAATTCAATGGAAAGGGTCTTAAAATTAATGGACGAGGAATTTTCAAACCTATCCAAGTTGAAAAGAGACCAATTTAAAAATTATTAGGATATGGAGGTGAAGGACAATATTCCCAAGAAGTTGAGCAGAAGAGATACTCAAGTAGCACGTTAGAACACCCTAAAGAGTTGTATGAAGCATTATCATAAGATGAAGAACTCAAATATGATGAGACATCTTCAGACAACTTATCAAGGTATGAAAAGAAAAATAATTGAATGTATCTTATAATTATGCCTTAGAAAGTCCTAGAAATATGCTTAAGAGACATGTCAAGAAGAAGACTGACAAAACAAAATTACCCAACGAAGACATGAAGTTTTGTTTTTACTTCAATACTAAGGGGAAAATACTAAAAGAAGATAAGAAAAGTTATCCAAAACCTTAGGCAAAGGTTTTTATTATATCTTCAGTCAAATAGAAGATAGAGTCTTGTCGATTAGAACCAGAGACAAGTGAAATGTCAGTCAATGAGAAGCTGACAGTTCAGAGATTATCACCCTGGAAAGGTAAAAAACACTTTTTTAAAATAATAATAGTTAAGAATTTTAAGAGAGATGTTATCTTTGATAAAAATTATCAAAATAATCTAATTTATGAAGATGTTGTAGAAACCCCAGGTTTAGAAACTAAGCCACATCTCAAACCATATTCTTTGGATAGGATAGATGATGGTAGTAACATACATATAATTAAAACATGTAAACTAGGATTTGAAATTACCTCAAAATTTTTAGATGAAGTTGAGTTAGATGTGGTTCCACTCCATTTTAATGGTATTGTCATAGGAAAACCATATTTGTCTCTAAAAAAGGCAAATTTTTCCATGAAGGAAAATTAATATAACATTGTAAAAGATGAGATAGAATATCTCATGTGAGCATATCGACAATAACCATTATAGAAGAATGATTCCTTTAGTTTTGTTTTAATCATCTATGTTTTAGATAACACTATAGGGAAACATTAAGATGTTGTCATGAGAAGCATTAGGAACAACCCAAAATATGGGTTGTATATTTTAATTTATATGTTTTAGTATGTGTAAATACGTATGCATGTTTGAATATAGGCATTATTTATAAATACATAAGACCCAAGTATGGGAAATTTTTGTAATCATTATGTTACATTATTTTTAAAGACCCAAGAAGGGTAACATTTGTAAATTGTGTTGCTATGTAAGACCCTAAGAGGGTGATTGTAAAATGGTGAATGTTATACCACTAGGTGAAATGCAACATTTTCATAATTCTAGATCTGAAGACCTGATGAAATATCTTCAATGATCATCAGAGGTAGAGCCATGAAAATATCCTCACATGGAGTATTAGGTCTAGTACCAGCTTTTTGAGGATAAAAAGCCTTCTTAATAGCGAATATTGATCTAGAGGTCAATTCATAAAATTTCCCAAATTATATTGAAACCTATACCATTGTGTAGGTCCTGTTGAGACCTTTCCAATAGTATGAAGAACTTCAAAAATAGAGCTTATATGTTCCTAGTATAGTTGGTCAAAGTTTTAGTCAAATCAAGTCAAATATGGTCAAAATATAAAAATTAAATATCATGGAATGTTTATAGATTAGTTCCATGGTGTATATCTCATTGAGAGATTTTTAATACATTTTATGATTTAAAAAATAGAGTTCGTATGTGTAAGTTATGACCAGTCAAAGTTATGGTCAAACCTAATGACATGGAAATAGGATTTAACCCAAGTATTTAATATTTGGGGATAAACATATTCCATCATAAATTGGGGAATAATTATCACCCCATATTTTTAAATGTAATAGATAATTTAAAATTGGGTATGGGATAATTATGAAATTTATTAAAAAAGATTGTGGATAATCATCCCAATCAAAAAAAGTGGAAATTCCACAAGTATATAAAGTGGTAAGAGGTTCATTTCAATTCATTCAAAAATGTTTAAAATCTCTCTTCATATCTGAAGAGATGAAGAGCCAGAGTTGAAGAGCTGAGAGTCAAAGAGTTGAAGAGATAAGAGCTGAGAGTCAGAGCCAAAATCCAAGTGCTAAGAGCTAGAGATGAGATCCAGAGCTAATATCTAGAGATGAGATCCAAGAGCTAAAGATCCAAGAGCTAGAGTTGAGAGCTAGAGCTAGAGCTAGTTGCCATAAAGCCAAATCTAGTTGCCATAAAGCTAGAGCCAGAAGTCATCAAAATATACATTTGTAGATAAATATCTGATACTAGGGATAGATGATGTACAAAGTTATTTTTGCATCAATATTTGATTGGTTCCACCTTTGAGAAGGTTTTAGAGATGTATCTTGAGTAGCAGGTGAACTCTGTTATCAACCTAGTTGTCATGAGTTAAATTTTGTGCTTTCTTTTCTACAATTGATTAATTAATTAATCTTTTTTAATGTAAAAGTTAATCATATTGGAAATTAATAAAAAAACTTAAATACTTCAGGTTTTGAGATAAACACATTTTTAAAGGTCAAATATTGATTTGTTTCCTTTAAATATTTTTGAGAAATTAAATATGGAATAAAAGGATCCATTGTAAAAATTTTGTGTATGGTAACTGTGTAAAGTTTATGAATCATTATTGAACCCATTTGGAGACCTCAAACATGTTAAAAATCATGGGAAAGGTTAGTGAGGAAGATAAGATATCTTATTACTCCTAAGCACATAGTCAAACCCTAAAAGCACCTACAGGCTACCTTCTAAGACACATATGGGCTAGTGTTAATTCTAAAGAATGAATGGATAGAGGGTTTTTTTTTAATGTTTTTGAAACCTAATTAAGTACTATCCACTTATATTTAAATAGAAATGGTAAGTATATTTGTGTGAAGGTGAGGTTTCAAAACCCAATAAATAATCATATCTTCAAGGATACCTACAGTCACATACATGACTGAACAGACTGTAAGACTAAAGTAAGTAGTAAAGTATGGAGTGAGGGACTCTGAGTTCCACTTTAGGGTATACATAAAACTTAGATTGAGTTTTTAAAATAATAGGGAGCTAGATAATATTGAACAAACTGGTCTCCAAACCCCATGCACAATCAAGATACACATATAAGCTTACTTTCTCTTTTAGGTGACTTTTGATTTAATTGAATAAGGACTATGAAAAGGTATAAGATTGTTCATTTTTAATGATATAAAGTTTTTTAAAAACCTAAATCTAGCTACTCAATTTTGATAACAAGGTGATAAGGTTAAATACTCAGTTTAGGGTTCAAAACCTTGCACACCTTCATAGCAGACCCAACTATAAATTTGGTAATTTGATGTTTGAGACCTCCATAGGAACAATCATTATCTTAAAAATTTTAAAAATTGTTTTCATGGGTTGAAAAATATGTTCATGTAAATTTCAAGGTCAAAAAAATAGTGGAAGTACTCACTATTTTGTCTCAGACCTTCCCCACTCCTTAGGTAAGGGACAGTCAAGAGACTTAGGCATCTAGTTGGTCTCAAAGAGAAAATAAATCATTCCAAACCTAATGAATGGATATTTAGGGTATTGAAAAATATTAATAGAGGTAATTCATTATTATGTGGAAACAAAATTTATTTTTCACTCCAAAGCCATTGAGGGCTAGCAAATAGAAGAGAGGCTCTTAACCCTAAGTACCATGATCAGTGTACCAATTGCATACAGAGGGGTAAAGAACACTTATATAGAACTTATAATAATTTAAATGGATTTTATAGAGTTTTACTAACTAGTAATGGTAGTAGGATTGACTTATAACACCCAAAACTCAAAATAGACCTCTCTTGGGATTGAGAAACACAACACAAGCCACCTAAAGAGGAACTTCAGATGCTCATAGCATTGCTCACACTTTACATGGAATTAAAATCCTTTTTTAATAGTTTAAGGGATCTAATAATAATTTTTTATAATTGGAATGTGTCCATTTAATGATCTATTCATTAAAAATAATCGTTAAGACCTCAAACAGGTCTTAAACCTCTCTTAAACCCTGATAGTGACTAGTCATGGGAAAATGAGCTCAAATGCATATATATTGAAATATTTTTATCTTGAAAACTCTTGTATGTTTTTTATGTTTTGCACATTTACTTCACTTGTATAGACTACTATATGGACTACCCAAAATACCCTATTTTTACATGTTTTTTTTATGTTTTATAGGTGTTATGAGAAGGTTAGAGCTTCCAAATCTTGGGTTGAGGTCATTTTAGAATTTTAATATATTTTTTTTTAAAAAAAAATCATAGGATATTCTTTAAGTGATCAAATTAGGCCCATTTTTTAAGGTAGTCTCAGACAGGCTCAAAATGAGACTAGGTGGTAAGGCCATTTCTTGGTTTGCATACTTCCATAAGGTCTCAAGAGCCAAAAATTGACATCGAGGTTGGTTATATTATATTTAAAGATAATAATATGATATTTGGTTATTTAAAACATGTGATATAACTATAGATCAATAAAATAGGGTCTAAAGTAAGTAGGCCTAATTCAAGAGAGAGAGAGATGTAGAAAAAATAGGTTTCCACTTAGATTATGAAGATGAAATTTGACATGGAGCTATAAGTCCATAATTTCATATAATATTCCATTAATTTCTCAATATCATCTAAAAAAACTCCACATGTGGATGTTTATAGGAAAAAAAGGCTACAAGGAAACTAGGCCTATTGAAGGCTTAGGAAGAAAAATGAGTTCTTGAGAGTTGGTCCAAGAACTAAAGTGGATTTTTTTAGACATGATAACATATTTTAATTAAATTCATATATTTTGGATGAGTTTAATAATATGCACTTGATTTTTGGGCCACTTGGACCAAACTAGGTGTAGGAAATGAAAATTTATAAGACACCTATATACTTGAATGATGGAATGGAAGGTCAGAGGAGCTTCTTAAGACATGTCATATGTTAAATGCATTGTTTAATATTATTTAAATGTAAATTCATGGTTTTAATTTCCTTTTGTAATTTATTTCATGTAAATAAGAGTAGTTTCTAAGGAGCTAGTCAAGGTGTCAAGCAAGTTTGCAACCCCCATGCCACTTAGAAGGTTTAATTTGCTTCTACAGTGAGACACATGGCATTGAAAGTCTATTGGACTATCTTATAACTCCTTTTATGATTTTAAATCTTATGGAAACTTGTCAATCATCTTATACCACACCCATTTCACTTTTATCTCACATTATGTATATATTGAGCCACTTGTGGTTATGTTTGTATCCTCCACCTTGGTATGGTGAAGCTCTACCCATTTGTTCTACATTTGATCAATAAAATAGCTGATATTTTATCTCATTATATGACTACATGTATTGATAGATATAAAAATGATTGATATCATCAAGTATAGATGTATGTCACCTTGTTTGTGTCTTATTTATCTTACCTCATGTGGTTGTTTCTATATTACAGGTTGTAGTTGGTGTCATCAGGGGTCTCTTGTGGGTTCTAAAGTGGAATTTAGTCTTCCCTTTTAGCCTTATAATTCCTTACAATTATACAAAATAGTGATGAAATATATTCACTCTAGGATGTGTGTATGTTCATGTTGTCTTGTAGGTGCAATGTGTGGTAGTGGTCAACAAAGTTTGCTTCATCACCACTATAGTTAGATTTATTTTAGTTCCTTATCCCCATTTTCAAAGCATACAATTATTTAAATTGAGCCTAATTTATTCATCAAGGGGAGCTAGGCCTTAAATATAGAGGTTTACCCCTTATATAGACAACCCATAGGTTTAGGAGTAATCCTATGTTTCACCAAATTTGAAAATTCTGAACAACCTTCTCCTAGGGTGCAAAATTTGGTGATAACATTTGGCTCATTTTAATTTTTTAATTATAGGGAGTTGGATGGTTGACCTATGAAGTTGTTTGTGTTATCTTGATTTTGTGTAAATTTTTTAGGTGGTGGATTAATGTTATTTATAGGTTGGTTGGAAATGTTTATGTTTTATGGATTCACAAAAGGGTTGGGATTAGTGTTATAACTAAGGTTTATTAGATTATGTTAGAATTTAAACTAATTTTTATTGGATTAGGATTGAAAGGTTGACATTGTTGGATTGGGATTACTTGTAAAGTGAATGTTTGGGTTTTTTTTATTTGCATTCGATGTGATCATATTAGATTGGGTTAAACTTGAATACATATTCAAGTTTTGGATTGGTTTGATGTGTAATTGGCAAACTTTAATGAATATTCAAGCTTTGGTTAGCTAGATTATTCATTGGTGAGTTTGAATGCTTGTTCAAACTCATATTGGTTGGATTGATATGTGAAGGTAAACTAGGATTCACACTCACATTAGGATGAATAAGATTTGGGTTACTAAAATGATTAGTTGTTTGATGGGATTTTAGATGCACAATCTCTTGATTACCATGGTGTGCATGGGTTTTCATAGAAAATCCATGACTTAATTGGGATGATTCCTCATAGAGGATAGCTTTCCCTTTACCTTGAGAGATTTAGGGATTGGTATTTGAGGATCCTACAAGGGAATTGCTACCCTCTAAAGAGAATTGATATGTAAATTGGTCATGAATGGAAGGTGAAGTATATTTAATTGCAATCAAGTATTGTAAGTTTTTTACATCAAAGTTAGATAGGAAATTTACTTGTAAGACTAAATATTGAAGCAACACTTCATTTTTATAGGACATGATATATTGATAAAAGGAGGGAGGAAGTAAGATAGCTTTTGGGGATACCCTAATCTTTGTAAATCCCTCCTTCTTATTCAATGATTTCATATATTTATACATGATGTTCTTGGATTCTAAATTAAAAATGATCATTACCAATATCATAGACATTTCATTAAGATTATAAAGCATGGACATTTACCTAGTGATAGGCAACATGTCTAGGGAAAAGGACTTAACTCAAAGAAAATAAAAAATAAACTCAAAACAAGAAACAAAGTGACTTAAATTTTTGATTGCTAACTAATTACTTTTGAGATTTTGGGAAAGTTTTATTTTGATATTTTTTGATATATTTAAAAACTCTAAATAACTTAATTTTTAGTCTATTACAACATGTTTCAAAACACAAGTTAAAAAATTAAGTTGTAATTTATACAATCAAAAAATTTCACAAAAAGGTGAAAATATAAAATTTAAGGTCATTAATAAAGTTTGGTCCTTGTAATGTCACTTACTTATACATAATCTCAATTGTTGGCCTAATATGTCAAGGGACTAACCATGAGGGATCATACCATTACCATGGCTGACTAAGTTTAATTTCAAAGGTGTTTGAAATATAACATCCTAGTGCTAACCACTAACCAATGCACTAAAGTTAAAAAAATAAATATGTTTTTTATAGGCTTAAGGTTTTCACAATATTATCTAAAAGGGAGTCCTCTGTGTATACCTTTCAATACATTGAGACCTAATTATATGGAAGAAATTGATTGAGTGTGGATTCACACTATTGGGTCTTATCCAAACATGGCCAACATAGTGGTAGGGGGTCTTAGTGTGTTGAAAATATATAAAATTATATTTCAAGACAATTATTAAAACCTTGGGTATTAGAGCATGAAATCCCTTCACATCATAGTGTGCTTAAAAAAACACAACTACTTAGGGATTTTAAATATTTGGACTTCAATTTATATACCCTTATCGGTACATGGGGTTTGGCCCTACTATGTGGTGATGAAATACATGGTTAATAGATTCTCTAAAATAGAAATAAAAAGTTAATTCTTGTCTCTAATTCCTAGGTATTATCACCAATGTGATGCTAAGGGAAGAGCATACACATAAGCACAACATGGATAACATAAAAGTTATGAAATTACTTTTGATTCTTAAGTATTATCACTAACATGAACACCAAGGGAAGAGCATACAAAATTCCAAAACATAAACATAATGCTAAAAAATAGAAATGAATTAACTCCAAAAAATAAAAGTGGGGAGCTAATTACTAGAAATGAAAGCAAAAAAATGAAAATAAATTCTTAGTAATAAAAATAAAAAGATTTTGGTTTTGTTTTAGCCTTTTTTGTAAATCTTCTTTAACTATCATCCTACAAAAAAAAATTAAAAATCTTTTTTTGACTTAGAGTTAATAAAATCTATAACAAAGTAATAAAAACCACAAAACAAGAGAAAAATAAGCCTCTATTACAAAATTTTAAATACACAGTCAAGTAAAAAAGCAAAAAAATTACTAGTTAGACAAAAAGCATAGAAAAAGTAAACATAGAAAATAAATTCATGGTTTAAAAATGATTTTACAACTA
>JARHVA010006912.1:767500-803219 GCA_037957365.1 Torreya grandis | reverse complement strand
CCTACTAGAGTTAAGCCCATAAAATGTTCAACTCTATGAAAAGTAAAATCCTCATTCCCAATTATGGTCTTCTTTGTTGTTACCCTTTCTAGGCCTAAAGTCTCTAAATTGAATTACACACTGACTGATGACTTTGTGATTTTTATAGATTCAATAATATCTATCTATATGTTTAATGAGGTTTTAGGGGTGTCTACTTGAGTGCCACTTGACCCCTCAAGGGTGGTCATCCTTATTTCCTCTTCTTTCATCAAAGCTACCATCCATGGATTTAACTCATCATGAACAATGATGTTTAGTGCACTGGTCATGGCCCATGAATGTTTTAGGGTTGGGATATTTTGCATCTTCCCATAAATGAACCATTCAAGTATTATTGGCCCATGAATGAGATTCTCATCACTAAATAAGTTAAATTAACTTAAAGGATGATTGAAGGTTAAATTTGGCCTCTTCTTTCCAACTAGGACCAATGCTAACTTAACCTTCCTCTTTTTTAGGAGTGAAAATGGAACAAGATCCAACACAATCTCCATCCCCTTTTATTATTTTACTTCCTTGGTTTGGCCTAAAGGTTCCTCAATTTGTTCTTCTTCTTATTTATATATCTCATATTCCTTATCAAGCACTTTTACTTCATCTTCCACTATCTCCCCAAGACCTAGTGCAATGATGTCAAGGAACTCAATTGGGGACTTTGGATTTTGAGGTTGGGTAGAAGAAGATGCCCCCTCACCATGACTTTCTTCCAATTATACAACATGTGCTTGAGGTTGTTATGGTGGTTTTTATAGAGGGGGACTAGAAGAAGGTCCAGATAATAAGTGGTATTTTAGGGGGCCCATCTATCATATCTCACTAGGTTTCTCATCTCTATCTATCATATCCTTAAGCCTAATATTATGCTTCTTCATAGGGGTAGTTTATTATTATTTATTTTAAATGTTTGGTGACCCTATCATAAGGGTCCCACTAGCTTAAATCATTCAACTATAAGTTGAAGGAGTCTCTATGTTTGGAGATGACATCTACATGCTACCACTTTTCTAAAATAGTCTTGATAATGGATAATGGAAAGGGGTGAAGGAGTCCCTTACTTCTAATCTTGCATATACTATCTATACCATGGAAAGTTGGTATGCAACCTCATATTATGTCAATTTGATTAGCACATGTACTAGTAGTTTGAGGGGTTAAACTAAGGTCCCTTTTATTATAATCACAATGCAATCTAGATATAACTACAAATCTCCAATAAATTTTACATAATTCTTGACTAGAGGGTTAACCCTACCCATTAGGATCCTTATAATGGCTTCTACCAAAGCTGGATATACACAATCATAAATGAATTGTATATTGTGACTATATTTGAATATGTGTAATTTGGAATAGTGATGAGAAATAATGTATTCCCCTTCAAGTTACCAATTCTTTATGTTAGGGATTTTGGTGGTGGCCCAGAGGTTATCTAGAAGATATGACATCATGAAGAAGTGGTTGTTAGTTTTCTTCTTTATGGGTGAAAATTATTGTTTCAAACAAATTTTAACCATCTCACCTATTGGGGGAGTGAGTCCATTTTCTACCATGAAGTATACATAGGGTACCAATATTTTATTAACATGTGTGGTGGAAGGGGTTATAGATAATATATTCAACAAGGTCATGATTATTTTGATTCCTTCCCTAAATTGGATAATTAGATTTTTTTTGGTGGGGTCTTGAATCACTTGGGTTTGGATAAGCAGACATGGGGAAAGGATGGTGTTCAGATCATTTTTTCCAGTCCATGATCTAATTGTAGTTGAGTCTACCTAGGGATTATATAGATTGTAATATCTTTCAAATGTAAGAGGGGAAATATATGTAATATTTTTAAAAGTATGTTCATGAACTATCCAATCTTGATCAATATTACAATCTTTTAAAATGGGGATAATAACATCAATATAGTGTAGTACCTTAGGTTTTGTAGCAACATGATGGACACTGGTCATTTGGATGTAGACTAGGTCATTGTATCTGTGGAGGACTATGTCATTCTTCTACTCATCCTTTGTGATGGTTTGGATTTTTTCAATGGTCTATAAAATATCAGACTAGTTTCTATTTCTACTGTTTAATGTCATATCATCAAAGTTCGTATCCTTGAATATTTTTCCCTCATTATTTGAAGCTAAATACAATTATATGTCATCTCTTTGCTATTACCTTCTATTGGAAATATTTTCATTGATGTCAAAGGTCTAACATTATTGGTGATAAAGGCCCCATAGAATTTGATGTCTAAAGGTGTTTCTAATGTTCATAGCTTGGATAAAGTGTGTTAATATTATTTATATATTAATGGATATATTCTTGGTTTCATAAAATTAAAAGAGGGCCTGTGAAGAAGTCAAATAGTCACCACTAAAGTCAAAAGAGGGAAAAGACACATTTTCCCATGAAGGGTCACCTTGATGAATTTGAAGAGTCACTAGATAAAGACAAAAGAGGGAAAGGATGTATTTTCCCATGAAGGGTCACCATGTGACTTTTCATATGGAAGAATTTTAAGGGTCATGCAATTTTCACACCATTTTCCATTAGGATTGAAGGGTCACAAAGGGTGAATGCCAAAGGTCATTTGGAAATCTATAAAAGGAGGCTTGAGAAGCCATTTTTAAGATGCAAGGAAGGGTATGGCTTTTAGTTATTATATCTAGCTTAGAAGAGTAGAGGAGAGAAAATAAAGAGATATAATAGTGTGCAATGATTTTTTGAGAAAGCAACATTGAGAGATAGTTGTGTTTTACACAAGAGGGGTTGGTGATCATGTGGGTTGGTGCTCTTGTAAGTTAGTGCTTACAAATTTTGTAATTTGAGTTGGTTCTCATTCATATACTTGAGATTATTCTCCATGGTTTTTCCCATATTGGGTTTCCACATAAAAATCTAGTGTCTCTCTCTCTCTTGTGTGGTGCATGTTATTGTTTTAGTTTTATTACATATCTTGAATGTATGGTTAAGTGAGTTTGATTAATTAATTTTTTTATAACATATATGATATACTAATTCACCCCCAGTATATCTTGTGCTTACAATTGGTATCAAAGCAGGGTCTTTCAAAAAGAGTTTAACAACTTAAAGGTAGATCGGGGAAAGCATGATGGCTGAAACACATGTAGGTTTTTTTACAATTGAGGCACCTTTGTTTGATGGGAAAAATTATGGATTTTGGATCATAGGGATGAGTACTTACTTGATGGCCCTTGGATTAGACATTTGGCAAGCAGTGATAGATGAATACCAAGAGCCACAGACACTTGTAACTACTTCCACAAAAAAGAAGGCAAGTAAAAATAATGTTAAAGATTTAAATGCTATTTTATATGGTTTATGTGAATCAAAATTTGTTAAATTTATTCAATGAAAATATTCTCATGATACTTTGGGAAAACACAAGAATATTTCCAAAGGTGACAGAAAAGTTTAGTAATCTAAGCTTTAGACTTTTAGGAGATAGTTTGAGAGTTTGAAAATGGAAGAGGAAGAAAATATAGCAAGTTATCTTTTGCAAGTTAATCAAATATTAAATCAAATTCAAGGCCTTGGAGCAAAAATCAAAGATTCAATGGTGTTTTAAATTTTTTTGATATCTCTACCATTGAGATGTGATGCAAAAGTATTGACAGTTGAGGAGATGAAGGATCTAGCCAAGCTAAAGATGGATGAATTACATGTTATTCTTATGGCATGTGAGATGCAGACTGAATAAGATAAATCCTCAAAGAGGGAAGTTGATTTCAAAACATCTAAGAAATATAAGGCCAAGATTCAAGAATCAAGTGATAGCTCTAGTGATGAAGAAGATGATAAGGAATCCCTATTCATCTGCAAACCTAAAAGGGGCATAGGTAAATATCAAAGAAAGTTGACAATTAAATGTTTTAAATGTGGTAAGATTGGAAATTTTGTAGACAAGTGTCTAGATAAGAATAATGGTGACAATGAATAGGGAAAGTCTACATACAAGAAGATTTTTGAGAGAAGAGTTTATATTCTAGAGATCTTAGCTCAACCAAATATAGTAGAGTCAATGACTCAGATGAAGAAGAGAATCTATTAATAGACATACATGAAGATGCCTCTAAAATTAAAAGTATAGATGACCAAGAAAAAGAACATGATGAAAGTGAGGATGAAGCTAAGGTTAATCTAGAAGGAGAACTCATTTGTGCCTGAATTGAAGATTGAAGCTCCAAATAGATAAAAATGAAAAGGAATCAGAGGAAATAATTGAAGACCTACAAGCACACATTGAAGAAGCCAAAAAGACTAAAAAATATCTAACAACTCAATTGAAAAAAATTAAGTGAATAATGTGAAAGGTATGTTGTTGAAATTACATATTTAAAAGAATTTATCGAGAAAACAAATAAAGCAATCAATGATAAAGCAGTCAATGATTCAAAATTTGAGAATAGTACTAACATATTGAATAAAATATTAGAAAGTCAAAAATCAATATCAAATAAGATGGTATCAGATTTTAAAAGAAAAGGAGGTATGTTGAAGCCCTTAAAAAAGAGGAAATAAAAAGGGAAGAAGTTAAGAATGTAGAGGACAACTCAAATAAAGAATGCTAGAAGGAACAGAGGTACAAAAGATAACCAGGTCAAAGATACACAAACTAACATAGGTTATATTTTCATGGTTATTGTTTTTATTGTAATGGTTATGGTCATAAGAAAATATATCATCATAAAAGAGCTAACAAATTCAGAAACAAGGAGAAGGGAACTCATGTAGAGTCAAGTAGAAGTCACAACTCTTTTACTCTTCTATTAGGCTTTAATGAAGAAGTCATAGTAAATTACAAATACAATAATTTTAGCCACATATCCTGACATTGTAGAAGCATGTTTGAATCAATCAAGAATGACCAAGGTTTTAAGGCTCCATTCATCAAGAAGAAAGTTTAGACAAATTCATGCTAGAAGAAAAAACCTGAAGAGTTTATGCTAGTCTAGACAACTTTGCATGTAAGAAATGAAGATCAACCATGGTTCATCGAAAATATATGTTTGAGCCACATGATTAGAGACAAGAGAAATTTCATAACTATAAAGAAGATAAATGGTGGCATAACAAAATTGGAGACAATACCACTACCAAGATAGCCAAAAAAGGGTACATTAAGCTTGGATAATGATAGAGCTAAGAATGAGAATGTTCTCTATGTAGAAGGTCTTAAGCATAATCTATTGAGTGTAAGTCAAATATGTGATTAGGGACACACATTAAAGTTTTATACAGAAGGTTATGAGGTTAGAATAAAAGATTCAAATGATTTGATTGCAGATGCTCAGAGGACAAGAAATAATTTATATATGTTATCATATATCTTCACAAAGGCATTATCAAAATATGCATTCAAATATCTATGAGAGAAGCTGGGAGTAATTTATTTTACTTCCCACCATTTATGATAAACATTATTTGAGGGGGAGATAAGTGGTAGCTCTATGATAGACCCTTTTCCATTGATGTCAAAGGGGGAGAAGTACAAAAATAGGTTCAAAAAATAGGAAGCTACAGCAAGGGGGAGCTACTGTATGTTTTCAATTGGTAGTATGTGTAGGTATCAATTTTTGAAGAGAAGTATAGGGATAGGTTTCAAGATGTAGTAGATTAAATTTGAGGGTAACATTAATGGCAAAGGGGGAGATTGTTAGAAATATTTTCATTGGTGTCAAAGGTCTAACATTATTGGTGATAAAGGTCCCATAGCATTTAATGTCTAAAGGTGTTTTTAATGTTCATATCTTGGATAAAGTGTGTTAATATTATTTATATAATAATGGATATATTATTGGTTGCATAAAGATAGAAAAGGGCCCATGAGGAATTCAAAGAGTCACCACTAAAGATAAAAAAGGGAAAGGACACATTTTCCCATGAAGGGTCACCTTGAGGAATTTGAAGATTCATCCTATAAAGACAAAAGAGGGAAAGGATGAATTTTACCATGAAGGGTCACCATGTGACTTTTCATATGGAAGATTCAAAGGGTCATGCAAGTTTGGCACCCTTTTCCATGAGGATTGAAGGGTCACAAAGGGTGAATGTGAAAGGTCATTTGGAAAGATATAAAAGGAGGCTTATGAAGCCATTTGTAAGATGCAAGGAAGAGTATGGTTTGTAATTGTTGTATCTAGATTAGAATATTAGAGGAGATAAAATAAAGAGATATAGTAATTTGTTATCATTTTTTAAGAAACCAACATTGAGAGATAGTTGTGTTTTATATAAGAGGGGTTGGTGATCTTGTGGGTTAGTGCTCACAAATTCTTGTTGTGTTAGTGCTCGGTAAAGGGGTTGGTGATCCTAAAATTTGGTGCTTGAAATTTTTTTAATTTGAGCTAGTGATCATTCATATACTTGAGATTATTCTCCATGGTTTTTCCCACATTGGGTTTCCACATAAAAATATGGTGTCTCTCTCTCTTGTGTGATGCATGGTATTGTTTCAATTTTATTGCATATATTGAATATATGGTTAAGTGGAGTTTTATTTAGTAAATTTTTTATAAGATATATGATATATTGATTCACCCCCATCTCATTTATCTCATGATTAACATATTTGAGTTACCATGATTTTGGGACTTGAAAATTTCTCATTAATGGTCTACAAGTAACCTGCGGGTTATCTTGTTCTCACTCATATAACAATTAAACTCTTTTTGACTTGATTGTGATTGATTAGAGTTTAAATTAGGGATTTTTGAAGAGGATAGGGCTTATTTTATAGTTTTAATGGTGAGGGTTATTTAGACTTAGGTGAGCTCATGTAATGGATTTAAATTAGACATCCTACCTTTATACCTTTGCCTTTTTATACTCACAAAATCTTTAATTTTGTCATTTAGTGATTATGTGGTGCCTATGTGGCATCCATATAGTATCTCTCATGTCATTTTTCATAAATTATTTAAATTAACTAGCCAGTGTCTTTTAAAATCCATCATTTGATTTGTGTCATCGAATCTTTGATCCTAGATCAATAACCATTAATCATGATCTCAATCCTTGCAAGTTATTGGCTATCTTTGAATCAAATTCCATGGTTATGCCACTTGGGAACTTCATAGGCCTTCTAGTGCATGTGTTCTTACCATGCATAAATCCCATGGGATTTTAGAGGTGTTATTAAATAGTCCCTATCGATTGTGCATCAGCTTGCTCTAATTAACTACAAGCCATAGATTCTACAAGGTGCACAAATTTTAATTGGCATCAGGATATAAAAGGGACTTAGGCTAAATATTTTAGGATAAAGTTATTTCATGTTAATAAACATTACATAGACTTTAGGTTAAAATATTTAAGCTAATTTTTAGAAAATGTATAGAGGGGCTTGAATAATCGAAGGATCTAATGAAAGGTTTTAACCTAGGGTTTTATCATATTAATAAACATGATAGAAATTTTAAGCTAAGTTTTATGGCATATGGACTTGTCATTAAAATGAAACATAATATAATTCTTTAGCCTAAGGTTCAATGTATTTTTAAAAAGTGTAATTAGAACCTTAGGATAGAGCCTTAGATTAATTTTATGTCTAAGAATATTAGACCACAAGGTCATTTAATCATTAAAGTTCAAAGACCCTAAACATTCTTTATATTTTCCAAATGGGGTCTCATTGGTTAACAACATAAGTAATAAGTTTTTAGCAATATTTTAGAGCATATTCATATGTCTAATAAAGATGATCGGTGAGATTAAATTTGATGGCCTTGTGGACATTAAATGACATTCATGAGAATGCCAAATTTAATTTTATGAAGTTCATTAGGTCCATAAATCATGAATTTAATATGCTCTATTGGATCATCTAGTCCTGACCAAGCATAGATAATTAATTAAGATCTAAGCACATGCATGTCATTGGTCCCTATAATCATGAAGAGGATCAAGTTAGCTCATAGATCAATGAATATGAAAATTAGACTATGTTAAAATCCTAAGTCTTAAAATCATAATAAATAGGTCCCTTCACATATTATAGTCATAACCTAAGTTTTTAGCCTAAGGTTTATCATATTTAATAAAATATAATAAACCTTAGGGTAAAAACGTAGGTTGAGTCTAAATCCAAATGCACAGGGACCTTTTAACATTACGCTCAAAAATGGGAGTGACACATGGTAGCTCTATGGGACACCTAAGATTTTAACTCTATTTAACCTTGGAAATGGTCTGTAGACCATCGATAAAGATCCATGTTCCCAGGATGGTGACACTTGTCACCCTTATAGGGTTTTCTTTGTCCTTTGACATTTCAATGCCTTGTTCAATCCATTGGATCTTTTCTAGGTAGGTAGTCATAAACCATTAATCATGATTTTGATACTTACACATGATTGGCTCTTTTCATAAGGTTTATCCTAAGGTTTTGTTCTATTAAAAACTACATTGAGACCTTAAGGTAAAACTTAGGCTAAGTCCATGTTTAATAAAATGGGACCCATTTTATCTTGAGTATGATCACACGTCATTTGATCTTTGATCCCACTTAAATGCAGACTATTGATCATGATTCAAGTGGATGCATGCCATTGGTCTGATAGATCAAGGTTTTGGATTCATTTTGTCTCCTTCACTGCATCTGATCTTTTTTTATGATGAAGTAAGAGCCATCAATTTTTCAAAGAGGAAAGATGCTTAAGTTAGGGCTAAGGTTGATATAGGATCTTAGGCTAATTTTTTAATACTAAGGTCTCATTCATGTTAATAAACATGAATAGGTCTAAGGATGAAGACTTTAGGCTAAGTATATAACAAAGAGGATCATGTGACGTAAAGAATGGGACCAAGTTATGAACATAGAGAACCTTGCAAAAAAAAATGTTAGACCATGTTAAAATAAATAGAACAAAAAGAGGGGAAATATAAAGGGACCAAGCATAATTTTTTAGGCTAAGGTTTGGTCGTGTTAAGAAAGATAACCAAGCCTTCATATAAAAACTATGATTCAATATACATTATGTTTAAGCATGTTGCTACTAAATATAAATTCAAACCAAGGGTTTAAGCTAGGGTTTTTTTAATGAGGATTTCAAAACATGAATCCAACTATGAGTTATAATAGAGAAAAGGATAGTAATATCTTGAATGAGGATAAAAATAGGAACATCCTAGCATGACAATTTAATAAGAGTTCTATGAAACCTGTGACTCAAGATATGAGATCCAACTATTAGAAGCATTAGGCAAGGTCAAAGTGAAACCATGAACTAATGGGCTAATTTTATCATGCGTAGATAATCATCAAATTCCAATAATGTGTAGAACATATCAAGATTTTAGTCTTAAGGCTCAAAGTATGCATAAGGGTCCCTATATTTTAGAAATGGGGGGTATGTTTTCTTCAACAAATAGTGACTTCCAGGGGAAGCATAAAAATATGTTAAAACTCAAAGACTTTGGTTTAGATAGATAAATAGGTCACTTATTACACTTGATCAATGCCATTATCAATATTAGTTCATGGTTGAAATAAACCTTGTACATGTAGAATTGGGATCAAGGATCAAGACATAGCCATGTTATGAGTGTGATTTGATTCAACTTACTATTTTCCATGAGATTTAGGGGAAAAATTCCAAGTTTGATGCCTTTAATCATTAACATTGACTTGGAACATGTTTAGATATTTGTTAAGAACCATACTTTTAGTTTAGGGAAGGTTGGGAATTGCTCTACTACTAGCCAAACATCCATAACCTTGACAAAGATGCCTTTGGCTCCCCTCACAACTTATTCCATTTCTAGCTAGGTGTCCATAGCCCTAATAGAGATTACTACAATCACCTTTTCTTGAAAAACTTTTGATTTTTCACTAAGTTATTATTATTTTTTGTACTTTTAGGTCTTTTAGGATTTTATATAAGGTTGGGAATTAGGGTAGCCAATTTTAAGGAATTGGTCAAGTGTCTGATCCTTAGATAATCACCTATGGTTGAAACCTATATTTCAAGTAAGGATGTTTGTAAAGTGCAAGCATGATTGTTCCTTAATAGATTAATATTTCATTCTACATGCATAATTCTTATTAGAAACAAGTTCAGGTTAAGATGATGTTTAAGGTCTTATAGGATAGTCAACCTATCTATCAGTCCTCACTAGTTTATTTAAAATATAACATCAATATCACATCTTGAATCCATGGTCAACATATGCATGAGGTTCATACCAGCATTCCTAAAATTCTGGAGTTTCAAGAAAACTAAGGAACTTTGAGTTGTGGGCTATCCAAAAGGACTTATTGGAAGCAAAGAACAAAGCAACAAACAGAAAACACAATAGAAAGAAGAAAAGCAAGAATCAAAAGGGAAGAAAACAAATATATACAAACTTATGTATAAACTAATAACAAGAATGAAAGAGCTAAAGGAAACTAACCAACCTACCTACACTAATTGTAACCATCTTATAGATTCACTCAATGAAGACCCTAGGGGGGAGAAATAGAGAAGTAATGATTGAGATATTACCCATTAGTGGGCAGTGTGAATTATGCTCCTTGTAGGTATTTAAATTTGAAGGTGTATCTCCAATTGTATCTATAATCTAATAGGTACTAATCCATAGAGGTGTGAATTTTTTATGTTTGCCTTTGGGTCAGATGTTTTGTCCCAAATAAGAACCAAGTCTCCTTGTTTGAACACCTTGATCTTTGATCACTTGTTGAACCACATATTTATTATAGTTTGGTATCTATTATAGTTAGAAAAATTTTCTTCTTGTACATATTACATCTAAATAATGTCCAATAACCTTGAGTTTGCAAATACTTGGTCCTCCTCCATATCCTCTTGCATACACTTGCAAGTTAGCAACTTTTATGTGATGGAGAATATGGGATCTTGACCATATACCAATAAGAAGGGATGTGATTTAAGGGCCTACTTAACTCTTATTATATCTACCTAAAGGGAATAATTGAGAATATTATGCCATGTTCTAGGTTTGTTTACAATAGACTTCTTAATGGATTTCATCAGGTTATTATTTGTTGACTCAGATAATCCATTACCTTGAGGATAATGGTTAGATGAAGAATTGAGAATAATTATATTTTTATATGCCCATTATGTCATCTTTAGGGATATGAATGCTGATCCATTTCAAAATACCAAAGAGACCGGAGTCCCAAATTGAGTGCATATGTTTTCTTCTATAAACTTGATCACTTATTTTGTTCTACATTATTTGGTGGTTATTACTTCAGTCCATCTAGAGTAATAGTCGGTGGCTATTAGAACATATTTGTAACCCTCTAATGAGTTTGGGTTGATTACCCCTAAAAATTCCAATCTCACTAGAAAAAGTGTTTGCCAATCATGACTAGTTGTAAATGAATTTCTACTTTTGGCTATTTTGTGCTAAAGATCTAGCATGAATGGCATTCTCTCACATGCTTATGAGCATCTTTGAAGATGGTGGGCCAATAATATCTAGCCATAAATATCCTATGAGCTATTTTTATTCCTGATGGATGCCCACTTCTCAACTTCTCATGAAAAGTGATCATTACCTTAGTATCTTCTTCTTTGGACACACATCTCAAGTACACACCTTCAAAGTTATTTTGATATAGGAATCCATTTTTAATCAGGTAAGAGGATTCCTTGAGCCTTAGAGATCTTTTTTTCTCCCTAGTTAATTATATAAGACAAGTGCCATTAATCAATAAGTGGACAATGGAGTCATATTAGTCATTAGGTTGAAAATTGTGTTGATCAACTTACATAATACTTAGCTTGAGGCTAGTATTAGCAATTATTTGAATTAGAACTTGACATCTTATCAATTTTGTAATTTTCATCTCTATGTAATATTATTAAAGAATAGACATCCACTTACCCCTTCACTCTCCAAGTTCACATTGGCTCAACATTAGCTTAGTGGGTCTGGTAGAATGGCATTCACTTTGTTCCTAAGAATGTAGTGCCTGAATTTCTTGACCATTTTGACTAATTCAAAAGCTTTTTTATTAATTAAAGGATAGTTTAAATCAACATTTTTCAAATTAGTCCTCGTAAAAGCAATTGGATGGTCACATCCTTCTATTTTATAAGTTAAAAAAATAATAATAGTGTTGTTAAATGAAAAAAGAGTAGGGATAAAAATTATTTGAAAAGTTTAGAATAATCAAGACTGGAGCTTGGTTGATTACCTCTTTGATATCTCTAAAATCCTTTTTAGATTCCTCATTCCATGAGACTTTAGCATTTTTCTTAAGCATATCATTCAATGGTTTGATAATTTATGTAAAGCCAAAAATTAATTTTCTCACAAAGATTACTTTACCAAAAAATGATTTCAATTCTTTTCTACTATTGGGAAGCTCTATCTTTGATATAGCCTCCACTCTTTTAGGATCAATGGAGATTCCATCTTTAGTAATGACATGGCTTAATAATTTACCTTTAGTGACACAAAAATATTTTTCTTAGGGTTGAGTTAAATTTCATAACTTTTTTACCTTTCAAATACCTACTATAAATGCATGAAATAGTCCTCCCTATTTTTAGAGAAAATAATTAGATCATCCATGTAAATTATAATTCACTTACCAATCAAGCTTTGGAAGGCATCATCCATGGTCCTTAGAAAAATGGCCCCTACATTTATCAGTCCAAACTGAATTATATTATTGGAAAAAGTGCCCCACTTAGTTGTGAATATTGTCTTCATTATGTCTTCCTTATCTACTAGCACATGATTGTACCCTAAAAACCATCAAGAAATGAAATCATGCCTGAACTAGAAATATTTATCCTTTTTAGAAGCTCTATTCATATTTATAAAATTAATACATAGTCTAATTTCACTATCATTCTTCCTAACTGGAACCAAATTGGTAACCCAAGAAGAGTGCCTAATAAAAAATATAATTCTAGCATCTAACAACTTCTTGAATTATTTGAAGATCATAGGTTCTAAGACTGGAGTCACATGGCTTTGTTTCTACCTAAAATGTTTGAAATTATCCTTAAGAGGTATAGTATGGGTGATGACACTTGGGTCAAATATATTTAAGTCATCATAAGACCATGCTATGACATATTTATACTTTGTTAACAACTCTTTGACTCTCTTATTTTCAAAACTTGTGCAGGCTTTTCCAATGTTGACCAGTTGGGGTTGATCTTAAGGTCCAAAATCAATTACATTGTAATATTTTCTACTCACTTTGGGAACCCTAGAGGTCCCATCTAATTTATCTTGATCAAATAGTATTTTAAAGGCAATCATGCCCTTGGGAATTTTGTTTTCATTCATCTTAATGACTTTACCATCAAATTTACCTTCCCCAAATGCATTTTCATCAAACTCATCAATGACCTAAGCCTCAAATTCTCTTGAACTAGCCATAAAGTCTAGGATCTATTGGTCATCACTAAAGACATGTAGGTGGTTTACATTATCAATGACAAAAGGGCAAGGTATCAACTCAATGCTAAAGTTTGGTAAATCTTGGTTAGGCATGAGATTAGCTATAGTAGAGGCTAGCTCATCAACATATTTATTTTCATCCCTAAGGATATAATTAATATTTAAGGCATTAAAATATTCCATAAGGTCCCAAACTCTAAATTTGTACCTCTTGAGGTATGATAGTTTGCACTAATACTTGCTTTTTACCTGATTGACTACCAGTTTTGAATCACCATAGACTAGTAGCTCCTTGAATTTTTTCTTGATGGAAAACTATAAACCTAAGATGAGAGCCTCATCTTCTACAAGTTTATTGGTGTATGGAAATTAGAGTCTATAAGAGGCATGGTACTTCTTACCAATAGGGTCAGTTAGAACAATGCCTACCCTAGATCTAGATTTATATCCTACATTGTCAGAATACAACTTCCATAGCCTAGGCACAACATGAGAAGATTTGGGATCACACACTTGGTAGTTTCTAGGGTGAAAAATCCTAAATAAAAATCAATTATGTTAAACTTTTCATTCACCACGTTATATTCAGTGATCATGTGTTTTATTCTTGGCTCCCTTTTAACTCTAATTTGGTTAGGAACTCCCTTCCAATGCAGCCATAGGTGTGAATAGTTTGTGGACATATATCCATTTAGAGCCTTTATCCATTCTCTACTTAAAAATAGTCCATATGCATCAAGGATATATACCACTTAGATATCCATAAATTATTATACTCTTGGCTCAAAATCTAGTTGTATGTGAACATTTAACAATTCTCTAACCACCTTGACCTTAGACTTATCTAATTAGGTGATAACCCTATCAGACTTGATGGGAGTTAGACCAAGTTGCTTACAAACACCTATAGGCATAATATTTTTAGATGCACTAGAATCCAATAGATAATTATGAAATTTCTTACCAAACATTCTGACTATGATCAAGAAGGGTGGTGATTCTACCTTATCTTTGTGCATGGCTACATTAGCTTTCTTAGTCTTGGACATCTTGTTAGATTTCTTAGACAAAGAATCCATCAATAGATCTCTTTACTCAATTATCTATGTTAGTTCATGCAAAGTATATATTATCTATGATTTTCTTCATATCCTCTACAATATTATAACTAGTCTTATTAGAAAAAATGGAAGTATTAGTACTAGGTCTAGAAGTACTTCCCTTTAGAGGATCTAATTAGTATTTGAAGTGGTTTTTGGAGGAGTACCAAAGTTGTTTAAAGGATTTTAAGTGGTTAAGGGTTGATTTTTCTCCCTATTCCTTAATGGATATGTCTTTTTTAAGAAGTGTTGGAAGGCATGAACTTCTTCAGGAATGTCATCAATCTCATTGTCTTCTTGGAAGGGGAAATCAAACATTTCCACCATGAAGGTCTGGTTAGTAAGCTTCAATCCTAAATTACCTACACCATTATCTTTGTTAGGTTTGACCTCAAAAGTGTCCAAATCTTCTTGAAATGATTCAAAATCTTTACTTAATTTAATGCAATCAATCTCATAATGCTTAGAAGTATAATGGACTCTATAATAATTAGGTAAAGAAATATCAATAAGATTAATATCTGTAGTCTTCTTTTAAGAAGATAATTCATTATTATTATTGTGAAAACTATCATTATTAAACCTATTATTGGGCCTATTAAACCTTTGGAAAGAGAAGTTCCTTCTAGAATTCTCTCTAGTATTACCAACTTGTTTTTTCAACTGAAGGATGTTAGTGATCAATTTTTGGACCATTTTCAAAATGGACTCATTCTCATTTTTCAGGGTTTATGAATTATGAACCTAGTTGTTATTAGTACTAATGGCCAATAATAATTCCCTTTGATCACATGAATTAAATCCAATGGTAATAGGGTGATTTAGGAACCCCAAATTTTAGTTAGGAGAGGCATGTCTTAGAGGTAATTGGTTCATATTTGGGATCTAGTTGAGAGTAGGCACATTCTAGTTATTAGGAATAACATTCAAGGTAGGCATATGCAGATTGAAATTGGGAATAGATTAGGCCATCTAATATTGAGGTTTTATTTGGTAATTCATGATCACAACTTTAGCATAGGCTAAAGATAATATATTTATAGGTCTTATAACCCTCTTTATAAATACTAAAGTCATGGGATCAAGGGCATATTTATAGATTTCCAAGGCTAACACTTAATTAAGTTTATAAGGGTCAATTTTTTTATTGTACATATTTTCAAACCTAGCATTAAAATATATTATAGGTTCATTGGCATCCCTTTTAAATGTGGTAAACTATTGGTATAGGATATAAGGGATGATAATTTTGCCAAACTGGTCAATTAAAATGTTATTGAATTCATCCCAAGTGGTAATGCAATTATCAAGTAGGTTTAGGAACCATTCATATGAAACATCCTTAAATGTAAAAGGAAATAACCTAAAAGATACATCTTCATGAGTGACATTTAACAATCTCAATACAACTTTGAAGGATTTAACATGTTATTCTATTTTCACAATACCACTAAGACTAAAAGTTTGCAAATATTTTCCTAGATTGTGAGGAAAGTCATGAACCACACCTTAAAAATTAATAGGAGATATTCCTAACCAAACCATACCCCTATGAAGGTTTAATGTATGAGTACCTTATAGTGGTGAAGTCAATAAAAACATTGAATGTCTACATCTACCTTTGTCTCATCTGACACTCCTATGGATGTCTAGTTCTAATAGAAGTTCTCTTATTTATAAATGTGATCTTGTCTAGATTCTTGGTAATTCTAACTGAAGAAATTTAGATCCTATTTTAAATAAGATGTGTCAAATTAAATTTTATGAAGAACAGGGATTAGACTTGTACATTAAGCAAAAGTTTTCAAAGATTTATGTAAAGAAAAATAAAGGATGTTAACCTTTAACTAATTTATCTCTAATATGTGTCCAATTACATAACTATGATCAATATTTTCAATTATAAGCTCAAATAAACTTAGACTCATAAAATATCTACCAATATTTGATCAAAACAAGCTAGTCTAACCTCAAATACTTTAGATTCTCAAATCTGAAGCTATCTTTACTAGATTTACACATCTATCCTCAAAGACTTTTGATCTTTGTCCAAGGGAAGAAAAAACATGGGTAAAATACCATGAATATAGATGATATTTAGACTTTTGAGCAAATATCTATGCAAATATGTAAAGATAACACCAATCTTTGATCAAAACATGCAAAAATTAGCAAAGATCTAGTAAATCCACAAAGATGTCCCTTCTTCTAGTGCCAATAGAGCTCATCATGTTGATGCCTCTAGATGTATCGCAAGTTATCTTAGTGTCTAAATAACACTTCTTATTTTAGAATTTAGGGAATTAAAAGCATGAGTAGTAGATTAGGGTAATCTAGTTACCTATGGTGAAATAGTGGTAGAGAAATAAACTATTCCATAATATTTATATTGATTGGTGGTTGGGAGACACCATGGCCAATCTAAGTGAAATTTAAGATATCTATGCTATTCTTAGTGAATTTTTTTATCAAGTTCTAAACTAAATAATAATATATATTAATATTTATAGTGAAGCTTAAACTAAAGTGATTTGATTAAATAAAAAGTGAACGATAGGGTAGAAAAGAGGTATTTTGATTATTAATCCAAAAATTATGAAAAATATTATATTTAATTAAGATATAAATTCAAATCAATACATGACATAAAATAGCTATAACATAGATGCCATTATGTACCAGGCAAATATCTAAGGAAAGGGAGGAATAATGCAAATAATAAACTAGGTTCGATTTACAAATTTACTTCATAGGCAAATTGCATTAGCACATCTACAAGAAAAGAAAGGAAAGTGAAATGAAACTAAGATATTTCAATTAACCTACCATAATAACAATTTAAAAACTCTAAATTTATATATACACATCAAGAATAAATGAAAACCATTCAAATCTAAACATCCAAATAGATAGTTGAGAAAGCAACCATAATAGCAAGCACACAAACAAATATTAAACAATATTTTTAGAATTACTTGCTTGTATTAATTTCTCAAAGTTTACACAAAGTATTTTTTCTCCAAAATTTATCCCTTAAAAAATGGTAATACTACCCTTTTATAGGATACTAAGATAGTGTACTGATCAGTAATGAGATTACAAATGTATAAAGGTAACAATTGTTTTCCTTTTTACAAAGTTCTAGAATACATTACCTATCCCAAAGTGGATTGACCTATAGGCCAATGTGATAAAAAACTATTACATGACTTTAAAAAATAATATTCTATATTTGAATATTACAAAGTTTTTAACAAAGTAGAATATTATTAACCATCTAGTGGGCCTTGTGTTGAAGAACTTTCCCGTTACTCCTAAAGAATATTCATGGCCTTTTGATGTTATTCATTAACCAACCTTAAGTGTATAGCTAGCTCTAAGAGGCATTCATCCTCCTAGTCCACCAATTCATCAAAATATCTATCATTTCTCACCATTGCTTCCTTAATACTCCTTTCTTTAGCAATATTATTATTTGTAGTTATGATCATGCCCATGATCCTAATATTATGACCCCCAAACTAGCCTTGGCTCTTGCTTTGTAATTATTACATAACCAGGGTGACCCTATGCTTATATTCATCTTCTACAATGATGTTTAAGGAGTTGAGTGTGGTATGTATGGAAAGCATGGTTCCAAGAAGATTCTGAATTATATTCATCATCTCCTTGTCATCCCTTGAGACCCTCTCTAAGTTCCTCAACCATACACTCAGACCCTAGATCTTGTCAATAATTATTCCCATAATTATATTCAAATGGGCTCAGCTTATAGTTTTGAAACCAAGAATCTTATCCTCAATTAATATGTTGATTAGCTCTTTCATTTTGTCTCTTGAATTCTACCATTGGGCTATCAATTCCTTGGTTACTACATCTAGGTGAGCTAATGGAATTTGTTTTGTCTTCATTTCCTTCAAGGATTTGAACATATCTTAAAAATATGCCTCAAACATATTATCATTTCTTCAAGGAATGACAAGACAAACTATGTCTTAATATTTTTTTTTAGGTTTTCTATCTTTTGAGATAGGCCTTTAATGCCTAATTTTAGTTGGGTTGAAAGGGCATCAACTAGTCTAACTATGTCTTCTTCATGGATTGGGTGTTCACCTAGTCCCTAAAATCATACTAAAGTTAAGCCCAATTTTTTTAAAAATATCTAAAAATTAAACTCCTCATTCCCAACCATTTTATTCTTTATTATTACCCTCTCCAGGCATGCTATCTTTGGATTGGATTACACACTAGCTGATGAATCTATGATTTTTAAAGGTTTAATAATCTCCATATGTGTTATATCTAAGGTTCGATGGGTGTCCACCTGAGTACCACTTGAACCCCCAAGGATGGTCATCCTTATTTCCTCCTCTTCTTTCATCAGAGCCATTATCCATAGCTTTAGCTCATCATAAACAATGATGTTGACTGCACTAGTCATGGCCTATGAATGATGCGAGGTTGGGATATTTTGCATCATATTATAAATGAAAAATTCAATAATGATTATCCCATGAATGGTATTATCATCACTAAATAAGTTAAAATCACGAAAATTATGAGTGAAGGTTAATTTTAGCCTCTTCTTTCCAACTATGCCAACTTAGCCTTCCTCTTTTGTAGGGGTGCAACTAGAATAAGATCCAAAGCAATATCCTTCCCCTTTTATTATTATTATACTTCCTTAGCTTGGATTTTAGGTTCCTCAAATTGTTCTTATTATTCATCTAAACCATACAACTCAGCAAGCACTATGAGTTCATCTTCCACTATCTCCCCAAGACCTAGTGCAATCATGTCAAGGAACTTAATTGGGGACTCTGGCCTTTTATGTTTGGTAAAATAAGATGCCCCCTCACCAAGACTTTCTTCTAGTTGTAAATATTATGTTTGGGGTTCTTATGGTGGTTTTTTTGGAGGGGGGATTAGGATAAGGTCTAAGTAATAAATGTTATTGCAAGGGACCCATCTACAATATCTCACTAGGTTTCTCATCTCTAGTGAGCCTAGCCTCAAGCCTGATATTATGAGTATTTAACCTAGACAACACTTCTATGTAATTTGAGGTCTTGATATACATCATGCCATGAACACCAAGCCTATGTTCATAGGGGTAGTTTATTATTTTTAATTTCAAATGTTTGGTGACCCTATCATAAGGGTCCCACTACCTCAAATCATCCAACTATAAGTTAAAGGAGACTCTATGTTTAGATATGACATCTACATGATCCCAATTCTATATAATAGTCTTACTAATTTCTAAGGGAAAGGGGTGAAGGATTACATTCATTTTTATCTTGTATACACTATTTATACCATGGAAAAGTTAGTATGCAACCTCCTATTCTACTAATTATGTTGGCATATGGATCAATAGTTTGAGGGGCTAAATTAATGTCCTTTATATTCTAATCATTGTAAAATCTAGATACAACTAGATATCTCTAATAAATTTCTCATACTTCTTAACCAAAGGGCTAAACCTATCCATGGGGATCCCTATAATAACTTCTACCAAAGCTAGATATACAAAATCACAAATGGATTGTGCATTGTGTCTATATTTTAATATGTACAAGATGAAATAGTGAAGGGAAATAGTATGTCTCCCTTCAGGTGACCAATTATTTATGTCAATAATTTTGGTGGTGGCCAAGAGGACATCTAGAAGATAGGATATCATGAAGAAGTGCCTATTGATTTTCTTCTTTATGGCTAAAAATTGTTGTTTCAAATAAATGTTAATCATCTCACCTATTAGGGGAGTGAGCCCCTTTTTATGATGAATTTTACATAAAGTATCAATATTTTATTAACATGTGAAGTGGAAAGGGATCTAGATAATCTATTCATCAAGGTCATGATTATTTCGATTCTTTCCCTAAATTAGATAATTAGAATTTTTCTAATTAGGTCTTGGATCACTTGGGTTTCAATAAGCAACCATGGGGTAAGGATGATGTTCAAGTCATTTTTTATAGTCCATGCTCTAATTATAGGTAGGTACACCTAGGGCTTGCATAAATTGTAATATCTTTCAAATGTAAGAGGGGAAATATATTCAATCTTTTTAAAAGTACATTCATGAACTATCCAATCTTTATCAATATTGTAATATTTGAAAATGGGGGTAATAAAATTGATATAGTGCAATACGTCAGGTTTTATAGCAACATGATGGAGACTAATCATTTGGATAGACACTAGGTCATTGTATCTCTAGAAGACTATGGCATTATTATGCTCTTCCCTCATGATGGTCTTCATTTCTTCAATGGTCCAAAAAATATTTGACCAATTTCTATTTTTGGTGTCTAATGTTGTATCATTAATTTATTATCCTTAAATACTCTTCCCTCATTGCTTGAACCTAAATACAATTCTATGTCATCCCTTTTATAATGCTTTCAAGTTGCCATGATTTTGGGACTTGGAAGTTTCTCACTAATGGTATTTAAATACCCTCTAGGTTATCTTGTTCTCAATTAGATAAAAATTGAAATCTTTCTATCTTGAGTGTGATTGATTAGATTTCAAATTAGGGAATTTTGAAGAGGCTAGGGCTTGTTTTGTAGCTTTAATGGTGATGGTTTATTAGAACTAGGTAAGCTCATTCCTTGGATTATATTTAGACCCCTTGCATTTATATCTTTACATTTTTGTGCCCACATAATCTTGAATTTTGTTATTTAGTGCTTGTTCATTCTTTTGGTAGCTTTCATGTAATTTTTCATAAATGATTTAAAGGAACTAGCTATTTTCCTTTAAAATACTTATTTTTCTTTGTGTCATCAGATCTTTTCTACTAGATTAATGTGGGCCATTGATCATGATCATAGGGCTTGAAAGGTATTGGTTATCTTTGAAACAGCCTCTATAGTTTTTTCACTTAGCACCTTTATAGGCCTTGTGGGCTCTACATTCTATCAATTATGTAGTGAACACGTGATTTCCATGTATCAATCCCATAGGCATTCGAAGGTTCCATTGGATAGTCCCTATTGATTATACTTTATCCAATAACCTTTCTCCAATTAACCATGAGCCATCAATCCTATAAGATGCACACACTCTAATTAGCATTCAAATATAAAATGTAATTAGGCTAAATATTTCAAGATAAAGTTTATTTCATGTTAGTAAACATGACATAGACTTTAGTTTAAAATATTTAAGCTAATTTTTAAAACACATATAAAGGGGTCCAAATAATAGAAAGATCTAATGCAAGGTTTTAACTTAGGGTTTTATCATGTTAATAAATATAATAAAACTTTAGGTTAAAACTTTTAAGCTATGTTTTATGGAATAGGGACTTCTTGTTAAAATAAAACTTAATATAAGTCTTTAGCCTAAGGTTCATTATATTTAAAAAAAGCAATAGAACCTTAGCATAGAGACTTAGATTAAGTCTATTCCTATGAATATTAGTCCACAAGATCCTTTTTTCATTAAATTTCAAAGACCCTAAGTGTTATTTATATTTTCCAAAGGGGATCTCATTGGTTAGCAACACATAGTTTTTAACAATGTTTTAGAGCATATTATTATGTATAAAGAAGATGATCAGTGAGCTTAAATTTGATGGCCTCATGGACATAAATTATGGCCTCATAAACATTTAATGATGTTCATGAGAACATCAAATATAAGTTCATGAAGTTCATTAGGTCTATAGATCCTAGATTTAAGATGCTTTATTAGATCATCTAGTCCCACCCAATTACAAACTATTGATTAAGATTTGAGCACATACATGTCATTGGTCCCTACAATCTTGAAAAGGATTGAGTTAGTTCATGGCTAAATTCATATGAAAATTAGACTAAGTTAAAGGTCTAATTCTTCAAATCATAATAAATAGGTCCCTTCACATATTATTGTCATAATCTAAGGTTTTAGCCTGAGCTTTATCATATTTAATAAAATAATGTAAAACTTAGGGTAAAAACTTAGGTTGAGTCTACATTTTAATGCACATGGCCATTTTAACATTAAGCTCAAACATGGGAGTGCTATGGACTCTTGATATTTTGACTCTATTTGACCCTGGAAAGGGTTCACAGACTGTCGATAGAGATCCTAGTTCCCAAGATGGTGATACTTGTCACCCTTATGGGGTATTCTTAGGAATTTTACATTTTAATGCCTTGTTCACTCTATTAGATATATTTTAAGTGGGTACTCATGGACCGTTAATCATGGTCTAGATACTTTCACATGATTGTCTCTTTTCATAAGTTTTATCCTAAGGTTTTGTTGTATTAAAAAATACAATGAGACCTTAAGGTAAAACTTAGACTAAGTTCATGTTTAATAAAAGGGGACCCATTTAATCTTTAGGATGATCACATGCCATTTGATGTTTTATCCCACTTAAATGTGGATCATTGATCATGATCTAAACATATGCATGCCATTGGTCTGATGGATCAAGGTTTTGGATTCATCAGGTCTCCTTCACTTTGTCAAATATCTCTTCATGATGAAGTGAGAGCCACTAATTCTATAAAGAGGCAAGATTCTTAAGTTAGGGCTTGGGTTGATATAGGATATTAGGCTAAATTTTTAAGACTAAGGTATCATTCATGTTAATAAACATGAACAAGGCCTTAAGACTAAGACTTTAGGCTAAGTATGTAACAAAGAAGATCATGTGATGTAAAGAATGGGACCAAGTTAGGACCATAGAGGACCTTGAAAAAATAAAAAATATACCTTGTTAAAATAAAGAGAATAAGAAGAGGGGAAATATAAAAGGACCAAGCATAATTTTCTAAGCTAAGGTTTGTTCATGTTAATAAACATGACCAAGCCTTATTTTAAAAGCTAGGCTTCAATCTAAAGTAAGTTTAAACATGGTCCTACCAAAAATTTTCCCAACAAATCTAAATTCAAACCAAGGGTCTAAGCTAGGGCTTTCTAAAGGAGGGTTTCAAAACATGAATCCAACTCTTAATTCTAACAAAATAAAGGCTAGTAAAATCTTGAATGAGGATATAATTATGAACATCCGAGCATGATCCATTAATAGATTTCCATGAAACCTACTTATCATTAGAACACCCCTTGGTAAGGAAGGACACTATTCAAACTTTAAAGATGTATAATAGGATGATCTACAAGAGTGTGATGAAAAAAAGAGAAAGACACTTCATCTAATAAAGATTAGGATGAATTTTAGGACCTCTTTAATGACATGGTAACTACCCTTTATCATGACAATCCTCAAGAACTTGTAGTAGACACATGATAAAAGTGTAGAGTAACCAATGAACACTATGGATAAGGTAACCTTGAAATATTTAAAAAATCATCAAGTGGTTTTTGAGAATGAAGAAACTTCAAAGGATCAATTAGAGGTGATAGAATATGACTTGTAAGATCAAGAAGATGACATTTCAAACTATGATAGCTATATTCCTGTGTCTCCTAATATCCAACTTAAAGAGTGTCCTATTACACTTTAGCTAGGTAAGGATAAATTAAGTTATTTATTTGAAATCATAGGAGAAGGTTATAATCTCTTTGAAATATGCTATGATCTAGTCCAAGTTGGAGAGGGTAATGTCATCGAATAAGAAGGGGGAAACCCATCAAACATGCCACTCCAAGAGGTTATCCTATCTGAAAATGACTTAGTTATGGTTTTAAAACAAGGTTACCAGCTCCTCCTTCCACCTAAAGACACCCCTTCACTCTTGGAGAGTGGAACCAAAATCAAGTGGCCTTAAGAAACCATAAAATAAGATGCCAATCTTGTAGCTATGACACATAGGTCATTTCAAGATTTCCAACATGATCAAGAGTAGTATATAACTAAGGAAGAATTGATGTTTTTTATGAAAGGGATACAAGTTTAAAATGAATATGATTGGGTGATTGACTCACCTAATCAATACATGCTCCTCAGAGTTGAGCAAGAAGATCTATTTGCCTTCTTAAGAGGTTATTAGCATAACAATGTCTTCAGCTTTAGGTGGGAGTCTTCATGCAACAAATAGTACTTGATTGCACTTTAATTATCATGTGGAAATCTAAACTCATAGAGCTAACTTGATCAAAGGAGTTTCCCTTTTGATCCCAAAAGAAAAATGAGGTGTTCATTAGTTAATTAATTTTAGTAGTTTATTGTCATTATTCAATAAGTGTGTTATACACAAGTTTGTAGATAGCTATCTTATTTCTATAATGTCTTTATGTGTTTGTTTGTTTGTTTTTAGTTATTAGATGTTGTTATTTTATTGTCCTTGTTGTGTTTTTTTTTAATACAATCCTAAGTGGTATCATTAGGTACTAAATTAGTTTGAAAATCCATTAATGTGGTCTTTGAAGTCATGATTGAGGATTGCATCACTAGGTTATCTTGACCATCAAGCTAGTCACCCCTTAGAGTCACCAAAAATGTTGGAATTTTGGCATCACAAGGCCAAATTTCAACCCCTACCATAAAAAATTTCATGAGAACCCTCTAGAGCTTTACTATAGTACCTCAACTGGTCATGATCCTATTAATGTCTCCTAGAAGTCTTCTATCATTGGTTAAGAATGTTAGAATTTATTTGTGAGTTTCATATGTTGCACCTATTTGGATGACTATTGTTGATGTATTAGTATTAATTATGTTCTTGGAGTGAGTAAACAGACTTACAAGGTGCCTTGGATGTTTAATTATTAGTTTTAACATCATTTGATAAGGTCATCTTCCCTAGTATATTTTCTCAAGTTTGTCTCAAACTTTGGTCAACCCTTCAGAGTGCTAAATACCCCTTAAATCACTTCATATAAGATTATTTTAATTTTAAACCTTTGAGAATGGGAATGTTTGTTGATGAAAATTGCATTATAAAGTCATTAAAGGGTCCCCTAAGGCACCACTAAACATTTCATGCCATAAAAGGTCCATTTTAAGACTTATTTCCACCTCGTCACTCGCTAAGTGGACCCCACACATGGGAAGGATGTGCCTTTCTAGATTCCACACCATTATACATAATTTTAAATTTTATTTATCTTTTTTTTCACCCTCTTTACCCTCAAATGTTAGTTTAAGGTCAAAACATGGAAAAGCTAGTAGAAAATGAGTGTTTTTATGTGCTTCTTTCATATTATATAGAATTGTATGGATAGGTCCATATACAGTGAAATAAAGTATTTTATATGAGATTATTATATATTTCTAGTAGAATTTTCAAGTTTAAATGACACAAGAACAATTCAAAACCATTCCTCTCTTTTCATTGGGTTTTTTGGCATCCCAAGTAGTCTGCTTAGGTTTTCACTCATTCCATATAGGAGAGAGAATGTCATGAGCTGGGACTTTGGGGAGATTAAGGAGGTTCCTTGACCTTCTTATCCATATATTTTTTATGTTATTTCATGTTATTATCTATATTAATAAATCCTAAAAACATGGACACTCCAGTGAGCTTCTTCATCTATGCAAAGGTTGGGAATGGCAAGGGTTTTGATGCATTCAGAGTAGTTATTGCAAGATAATCATTATTATGTGTTATTGAGATCCTAAAATACCATATTAAATACCATACACCCTTGTTTCACATGTGTGGAGTGTGAAGTCAAGAATATATTTATGTTTCTTCATGTTGCAGACTATAAATAGGTTTTCCTTATGTTGTATAGGGATGAGATCACTTGAAAAAAAGACTAATATGATATACCATATAATAGATAATATTTAATAAACTTCCAATAAGGAAATAATATCTAAAATTTACTCTAGGATCTATATTGAAGAACTCTACCAACATAGGTCTATGAGAGTAATAATGAGAGTATAAACATATGTAAGGTAATGGTGGGAATAATAATTAGTAAGAGGCAAAAATTCAAGTCAAGGAAACTCATCAATATAATTTTCAAACTTAATCCATTCACCTTAAAATTCCACATAAGGTGGTGAATCCAATTAATGAATAAATGTGAGATGGATATAAAGGAGACTAAGGTAATCAAGAGATCACTACCTATAACAATCTCATGTAGAAGGGGTTTGAGAAGAAGAGTATTGTACTATGACACCCAAATAATATATCAAGAACACTTTAACTATGTAAAAAATAGTCAATCATCTAAATTTCCATGCTCATCAATCTTAATGCACTCAAAGAGGTAGTTGGTGGATTAGTTGATGGAAAGGGTTAAAACTCAATCTAGATGAGCACCTATAATAGTCATGACTGATATCTCAAGATGCAAGGTGCTTGGGTAGTTTAATAAGTCTATATAGATGAGATATAAGGGTATAAGTGAGTCTAATCCACTAGGGAAAGATACCAAGGAAACATAATAAAAATCCAACCATGGAAATTAAGTTTAAATACCAAATAATAGTCAATGTTTCCATAGTAGAAACTAAGGTAAGTTTGAGGAGTTTAAGGTAATGTGTGTTCTTATTCTCAGTCAATATCATAGCTAGAGTGGCGAATATCCAATTAAATATGAGTTATCAAGGACTAATGAGATTTATAATTCCATTATTGTATCTTGAAACTAGTTTCATGCCTTTCATTTATCCATATAAAGGTCTCACTATCAGCTACAACTAGCTGGTAAGATAATTCAAACAGTTGAAAGGAATAAGATTTTGAGAGAATTATGTGTGCTAGAAACAAGAGTGAAAGGTAAGTGGGTCACAATGAAGAGTGTTAGGTTTCAAAAGTCTTAAGTATCATTAATAAAATATGATTATTGAAGGGAGTAAGAAATATCAGATCAATCTCTCAAGGTAAACAAACCTCATGAAGAATATCATGTGAGAAGGTAGAAGAGTGTGTGTAGGTTTGAAGAGACATTATGATATAATTTAATCTTAATATGATGCATAGCTTCAGGTGAGATAAAGTAGTAGGATCTTTCCCTTGGAAACTTTAGGTCAACTACTTAACATGTAACAAGCCCAAAAATGTACACTCATAGACCATGTTGAGAGCTTGAAGATCTATGTCATCTTGGTCAAAGGAGGATATTCCCATCATATGATGGTTTAGTTTGAATGAAGGAATAATATACATATAAATTTATGGATTATTAGGAAATATATAGGGCTCAATTCACCCAAGGAAGAGCTCACCCCTCAAATGAGCACTCTTAATTAAGTAGGCCTAAGATTAAACCTACACAAGCATGTGCTTAAAGACAAGAATATTAAAATTTGGGTAGTTATTATGAGGTGGTGAAACCTAGTTATAAAATTTAGGTGATAGTAAAGGCTACCCATGAGGTTTGGAACTCAGAAAACAAAGGAGAAGACCAAGAACCTATACCTTAGGGTCAAACTATCACCATTAACTATAAACCTTGAATACGAGCATAAGAAGTTATAGAGGTGTTTGGAGGTTGACTAAGGTATGGAATTAGTGAATATGATAATGGAAATACGTGGATATACATGCTCTTATAATGCTAAATCCACTAACCCACCTCAAAGTGAATTAGTCTTAGTTAGGGCCCACAAAGCCCAAAGCCATCTCAAGGCTTCAAGACACCACCTCTACCTTATTTATAGATTAAAAATCTCATAGCAAACCTAGAACCATAATATCTTATTTAAGGATGATATAAGACCCATAAGAAGTGTTTAAAGTAACATAATACAAAAAAAAAAAAAAAAAATCAAACTTAGTCTTATTATTTTCTCAAGTTCCATTACCTTGAATATTTCTATCGAGCCACCACTTCAAATGTTTACATCTCTCACCATAAGGGGACCCAGGTTAAATTATCCTATAAAAATTTAGGTACCCATATGGACTTAACATCCATTACGGATTGAGTTAGATTTAGGGGCCCAACTCTATGAATGAATGCTAAAACTATAACCATGTCAAGAAGGCTTGTAAGGAGTTCAAGGTTCACCATCTCATTATAATATATTTACAAAAAATATTTATGGGAACCAAATATTTTGAATATTTTTATGGTGGTATATGTACTAAACATAAATGACCATAAGTTTAGGGTTGGAGGCTTGATCTTTATGAACCATTGTTAAGATGATAAACCTCCTATAAACCCTAGTGTTGACTCGATGGTAGACATCACCAAATATTTTCATCAAAATCACAATTTTTTATTTTTAAACACTTGGATAATATATCACAATTATAGGGGACTCAACCCATGGCATTGAGTTGTATGGACATTGTATGAAAGTGTCATAAATTCATACTTTTACAAGATTTTGGTCAAAAAATAGGGTATAGAGTAGGTCAAGAATTTTTAATATTTGGATGGGATGGCTTGAGACTTTATTCATCTTCTATAGTCATAAAATTTCCATTTTTTTTTTAAATTCCTCTATAAGTTCACTCAAAATAGCTAGTCTATAAATATTATAGAATAATAGACTAGTCAACTAGGAAATGTGAAGTTACAAGTGCCTACTACCTATATAAGCCTATATTGTGGTTTATTATGTTTATACATACCTATAACTCACCTATAAATATAATATGAGGTTTATATCCAAGTTTCATGGCCATTGAAAAGATAAACTACCAAGCAACTAGGCCTAATGTCTTAGTGAGACATGCCTAGTCAAACAAAAGAAGACTAATGGCATAGAGGGGTTGATGAGAGAGTAAAGAAGAGGTTTTAAATACCATAATAACTATTCCATATATAAATTATGCACACTTTATGTCAATTAGATAGAGTAGGGAAGTTATCAAGCCTCATTGACATACAAGGGGGGGTTACATCACTAAATGCCTCATGGAGAAGGCTTTTAATAGACATCTTTCAATGTTGTTAACTGATGAAAGGAAAATAATTAGGAAAAGGTTGGTGTGCATGGAATATTTATGAGTCAAAATTTAATAATCAAATTCATTAATGATCTAAGGATATCAATCAAGGCACCTATTTAACCATAAGAGTAACATATGAAGGGAATATGGAGCAAATTTTGAGACTTTTAATTGATGGTGGAGTGAAGGAAGATCAGTTGTGAATCCTAAAATTTTCCATGCCACTCTCTCTTCTTTAACTTTCCCATCCTTATATAAATTCAGGCCTTAATTCCTTGATTTGTATCCCTCTCTTGGGCATGAGGAAATTTTGCCTAATTTGTACTCTACAAACCTCTTAGACTATTAACAAATAACTATTGCAGCTCTTTTCTTGATGATATCTAATGTGTTACTCTTGTTTTGATTTTCATATGTGATTTATATCCCTCCTCTATAGGTCCTTGTTAACCTATATTCCAATATAATGTATTATTTGGTTATATGGTGTGTATAAGTGTTGGTGATGAGGTTTGAAGTGTGGTCTAACTAGTAAGAGTCTCATGGTAGACCTTCTTGTCATAGCCTTTACATTATAGTTACCTAATACAACCTCCACATGAAGTACTCTTGCATAGGAAATTTATAATATGGTTTTTTAGTTACTTGTTTAGTCTATTACTATTTTTAAGAGTCTAATTTGAGTGGATGAACTATCATGTTGGTGCATCACCATATTATGTGTACGTTTTGTTTCTAGGTTCTCATCCTTACCCCTTTTCATCCCAATAGAGTTAGGTCTTAAAGAGAGAATTCAAGTGATAAATATATGGATATATCCCCATAAGATATATTTTTGACCTGGACTATAGTTATACCATAACTTATAATTCAATCCTAAGTTAGTTCAAGTTTGAGGAGGGTTTGATATGCATTCTTCAAGAGGGCACAACTTGGGTTGCTAACACTTTTCCAAGTCAGATATTTTAATTTTAATAATAGTCTTTGAAATTTTATAGATGATAATAAGAGAGGGATATTCCTTTGATAATAACCAACATTCAATGATTTGTGATAGTTTTCAAAGAGGAAAACACATGGATCTAGAATATGGAAAGAATTTGCTTATGAGTTTAGAGCATTCTAACACATATTAGGGGGATCCTAAGAATGCATGATTGAAAATTGGTTTTTCAAAGTTAATTAATAGGTAAGTAGATAGTACAAAGGGTTTAAAATATTAAAATGTTAACATATAATTTTACATATGTCAATATGTGTCAAGATTGATATTTACCAATGTCTAATACATAATTTATGTGACTAAAATTTCACCCCATTTAGTATAGATTTGAAACTAATATATTAAAAATATAAAAGAATATAAATATTGTACCCATATCTAATTTTACATGGATTTTTTATCATTCCCTAAATATCTATCTTTTTCCATGTAAAAACTAATAGGAAACATGTATAAATAAATGCCCACTCATGATATAAAATATAAACAATTTTAAATAATTGAAATTTATGAAATTGAAAAGTTAAAAAATGAAAACAATTATAAGTATGTAAACCAAGATTCCATATTAGCTCATTTAATATGCCATGAGGTGATTACACCCAAAGGATATGCCATTTATATATTAATGAGTTGAGGTTATTTGTCACTCAACTATCACTGCCATTTTCAAATTCATGAGTTGAGAATTATGTGCCTCAACTCCCATTAAATATGGATAAGTGCTAGTTTAGTGACACATAACCTCAACTACACCCGAATTATCATCATAATTATTTTTGTGTAACCCTAAAAATATGTTATTATACAAATGTGGAACCCTAAAATAGACTAATATGTAAAATGTGGAACTTTAAAATAAGTTATTATCCAAATTAAAAATCTAAAACAAGTTGTAGATGGATTTTACTTTTAATTTTTTTACACAATACCATAAATCCTTAACATAGAAATTAAAAAAAAAATCTTGAATAACATTAATGACCCCGATTCTTCTCAATTTATACCTAATGTCTTTTTAGAATTCCATATTTTTATTTCGACCTATTCAATATAATAAATTTGATAATTATGCTCAATCTGATCCCTTTAATCTATCCCATAATTCCATATAATCCATCAATTGTCCCCTGTGATCCTATAAAATTCCTCACATATTCCTCACATATGTGTCAATATATCATAATTTGAATCCCAATCTACCCCATCTTAATCTCATTTTATTCCATTTGAATTACATAGTCTGACCCAATATTTGAATTTTGTTTTTGACAAGGCCTAAATCTCTATGATAATCCCACTAGCATGCCCCCATTTTGAGGTAAGGTATGAATCCTATGGATCAATCATCTCAAAATAAAGAGTTATACACATCATGTATTATGTATAAAATTTCATCATGTAAATCATGTAACCATGATAAGATATGTCTTCATAGCAAGATTGAATCATCAAAGCCTATATGAAACATGTAACACATGTAATGGGATAAAGTGTCATGTTAAGTAGATATAAAACTTATTCATGCAATAAAAATAACTACAATAAAAATACATTAAAAATATGATGCATGATAGATATCATGACATTACACACAATGGAAGAATACATGATAGTAATCATGACAGCAGGTTGAGAAAAAATCACACATGTATCCACACATGATTACACATAATGTCATGATCATGATGAAAAAAAACACTTAAGACATTAATATAATTTGAACTAACAAGAACAACATGGCCATGACATGGAGTAGAGGATCCTTGAACATGACTAATGCATGATGTGATAACACAAAATTATTGTATTCATATAAATACACAAGATGGAACACATCAATCATCATGAAATGTAACATTTAATGTAGCATTCAATCAATGATTTCACATACACCAAAAAATATAACATGTCACCCATATTCCAAAAAAAAAATGTACCATAAAAAATAGTCACACATTACCCATGCATCAATGATCACACAATGAATACATAAGATAGTCACACAATGCACACACAATGTAAAACTTATCAATGATCACACAATGAAACAATCCCCAACATCAATCACATATAGAACAGTCATCATAAAAAAAAATGCATATAAAAATAAATTATAGTCTACATAATCACTAAATTTCATCATCACACATAGCAAAGTACCATATCCATAGATAATAGCACCATAAAGAGTATACATAATAACTAGACATTTATAATCAATCTAATTATGTTGATGTGATCAATTTAATGTGTAATATATATAGAAAATGATAAGATATACCAATATTCTTTCATTGAAAGCATTTTCCCAATGTGGAAAGATAGTCCCTAGGTGTATGGAATGTCCTACATCTATAAATCCATCTATCATATGTAACCTACATGTATTTAATTACACTTATTGTATCAAACATATATATAATCTATCTATTTTAACCTATTTTATATGTAATGATATAAATAATACAAAATCTTTGATAACTCAAATTATATGAGATATATCTAGATTAAAATGATCATTTCATTAAATTCAAACATATTTTGATCTAGATTAAAATCCAAAATTATCTTTACCATATTTTATAGTATCAAATATTTAAATTAGATATTGATATTAGCATATTCTAATTTTAAAGTTATTGGAATTTAGTGTTAATCAGTTAAACTATTAAATATAATTTTTTGAATAAATTTAATGTTCAGTTACGAAGCATGTCAGTTATTAATATTTTATTTTATGTAATTATTGAATTATTCAATATTTTGTTACAAATCATGGTAGAGTTTAATAATTTGATTTTGATATAATTGATTGAAAATTGGCCATGATAAATTGTAACACATTTATCACAAATAAATATCATATTTTTTTTATTTCTTCTTTTTTTATGTATAAGTGAAAGAAAATATTACAAACATCCATGTGACATTTATCACAATTTTTATTTATATTAACTTTACCTTTGAGTGTAGGGAAAATGCCACAAATATCCATGTAATTTTTAGTGTGGAAAAATTATTACAAATATAAGTGCATTAAAAATATACAAACTATTCATGCAATGTTTAGTGTAGATAATTTACAACAAATAAATCAATCTAATAATTTAAACATCAAAATTGTCATTCTTATAATCAATGCAACTTATTTTTAATGAAAATAGTTTACACAAGATAGTAGACATATTCAAATTTTCATTCCATAAATATGAGTATCACTAATAAGTCATTTATTTAACACTCAGTATAATCTATTTACTACTTGCCTTAAATATACATCTTTTATGCATAACAACGTCAACTATAATTCATGAAATAAGTAATTTTTTCATAGACATAATTATTAAATATATTTATGATGATATAATTACCCTTATTGTTAAGAATATTTTTATCATAAGAGTCATCAATTAACATTATATTGAAGTGATTGTATATACCCCTGCTACGTTTCTAAACTAATTATAATGGTTTTCAAAATATTATAGTGTTTCCAAAAGATGTATAATTATCTCAATGAACTAATTAAAAATTTTCTTAGGTATATGTAAATTCAAATTAATTTCATTTTAATGTTTTTAATTGAAGTAATAAGATCATTAAGTTATTCACATTTTTAAAATTAGTCAATGTCCATATACCAATTTTGAAATTATAGAAACATATGTGTAATAAATCCATTAATTTTGGTCTAAGGAAGTAGTTTTTTTTTTGTTTTTGAGATAAATAGGCCTTACTATATCGATCTTCTTTGAAGCAACTTATTTTTTATAAACTATATGTGTATTCATATAAAATGTCACTTGAGTACAATGATTGTCACTTAAAATCACCCATCCCTAGCTTAGCCTTAGACCTATATTAGTGAATATTTTATCCCTTATCCATATTTTTTATGGGTATCAAACATGCCTCGACATCACAAAATCATTCCTAGACCTTACCTCAGGTATATAAGCCCCTAGTTCCCTAGGTTCTGCCACTTAGAGACTAGTGTACCTCTTTGGACACTAGTGTACTATGCTAGTGACCCAAGGACCACACTAGTGTCCCTTGCCTAATTTCAACCTCAGTAGATATATTTTCAATTACTAAGACATATAGGGTAGGCCTAGACCTATTTCACACTCTACACAAGCACCAAATCAATATAAAGACATGAATTTTACCCCTTTACCCAATAGATGGAAATGAAATGCAAACTACAAAAAATAAGATTAGAATAAGATGTGTAAAATTACGTTTATTGATCCCTATTCTATTTTAATTATAAATACATCCATCTACAAGTATCATAATATTATATTACATAAATTTATAATCTCAAGCTTCACTCAAAGCACTCAAGTTGACATTCATATTAGCATCACTTGCACTTAGACTAGTACTTAGATTGGGAGAACTACACCAAGCTTTATCCCATCTTGAGGTATTTGTATGTAGGAAAATCTCAACATAATGAGGTGTTAAGGATGTCCAACCTACCAAAATAACATCACACTTTTGATACTTTTTCCACTCAAATACCCTAACAACATGGAGATATAGGTTTGCATACAAAATCAGTCCAAAATAGGTCATAAATAATGAAGTAAGTTTCATCTTCATAGGAACATGCCTATTAGACTCAGACATAGTTACTCTTAGAAGTTCACATTATTCTTTTCATATATACACTAACACAAAATTGAGGACACTATTATAATGTGATAATATCCAAAGAATTGTGTTATTATCTAGGAGGAATTTTAACACTTGAATCTTGTTTATGACACCTTGATCATATTACGTGCTAGTTTTTATCCTCTAGATCATCTATCTCAATCATTTTCTAACTAAGTAATTATTTCTATCATTCATTTCTATTTTTAAAAATATCATATTAGGTCAATTCCTAAAAAAAATCAATGGCTGTATTTATTACACATTTCTACCCTGATTTACTATACTTAGACCCTTTAACAACCTAGGGGTTTTAACTACATAATCACCTAAAATGTTAAATAATTTGATGAACCTAACATACTTAGAATAATGCTTAAAAACCTAGACCTAGATTATCTTATGGTTTATGTCCTTATTTTTCTATGTTTAGGGGTTAATTCTAAGATCTTAGATCTAATTTATTATTTTATTTTTACATTCTTTCATAGATTAAGTTTATTCAAAGATTTAAAATATACAACATTTTAGTTTCATACTTTCAAACCTACAATGGAAGAATTCAATAATCAATTTGATGAGACCGATAAGAGATAATTTCAAGATATCATTTCTAAACATTATGATATGTAATATGACCTTATGCATATTTTCCATGAATATCTTCAAAAAATGAATAAAGGTAAATCTTATAACCTCCCAGATGCTAATATTGTTACACC